>PPKG02000029.1:72175-167620 GCA_003706045.2 Peterozyma toletana | reverse complement strand
GGAGGGAGGGAATAGAGAAAGACCACCTTGGAGCACCATGGAGGACGCTGGCCTTAGCCTCGAAATCGGCACATTGTATACGCTCAGTACGAGCCTCGCTCCCAAAAAGGATGGCGCTAACCATCCCCAAACAAAACTGAACCCTAGTTTCGGGAGTGCCACTCGTCTGTCGTCTATCTGTCTGTCTCAGATACCGCTGTATGTTCAGATACGAGATGGATAGCTGCGTGCTTCTTTTGCCGTACAAGCAAGGGTGCGCACCTACTGGGAGTTAAGGGAATTAGCTCCGAGCGGTGGGCGGTGAGCGGGCCTCATATCGCTCGAGCCAGTGCGGTTGGTTTGCCCAGAGGATGCCCTGTATGAGACGAGTCGGTGGAGTTATTTTGTGCTGTGATGCTGTGGTGCTCATATACTCTTGAGCAGGGTTGGATCTCTTGGTCTGGTTGGTTTCAGCGTTTTAGGAGCCCAGGCGTGGCATCCAGAGAGGACTCTTGCCAGGCTTAGTTGGCTTGTTTTTGGTGGGCCCTACGCGGGAGGGAAAAGGATTTTGGAAAACTAAAGACTGGAATTAACATAAGCGAACAAAATTTTGCCGGCCGGAAAACGGGTATATAAGAAGCAAGCTTCCCCCAAGCAAAACAGCAAGGGTGGAGAATGGAGGTACTCTGCAATAATCAAACACTCATAGGCAGATAGTCAAGATGAGCAGCAGTGTAGATTCCGATAAACAGGGCTCGAGCGTTGAAAGGATCGAGTCTGCACAAGGTGATAATTTTGTGCCTCAGAAAAGACTCTTGTCGTTTTTGCTCTCGAAGAAGGTGCCCCATGTGCCTGCTCAAGAGGAAAGAAAACCATACCCTTACCGTAGAGCCAATATTGTATCGAAAACCTTCTTCAGCTGGTTGCAGCCCGTGATGAAAGTCGGGTACAAGAGAACTCTCCAGCCGGAGGACTTGTGGTATCTCGAGGAGGAGATGAAGGCTCAGAACATCTTTGACAAGTTCGAGAAGAACTTGGTCAAGCGAACGGCCAAGGCCAAGCTGCTGGCGCTGGAGATGGTGCAGCAGAAGAAGGAAGATGGCACGTACAACCCCGAGGAGGACGACGGGATAGAGTTCCCAAGATTTGCGTTGGCGTTGGCGTTGCTCGATACGTTTCGATTTGAATATTTCCTCGCGGTGCTTTTCATCACCATTGCAAACATCGCCCTAGCGTTGAACCCATTGCTTTCAAAGGCGTTGATCAACTTTGTGGAGAAAAAAGCTTCTGGGTACGACATGAACATGGGTAAAGGTGTAGGCTATTCCATTGGCTGCTCCGCAATCGTGCTTGCCTCTGGTATTTGGATCAACCACTTCTTGTACAACTCGATGATCGTTGGGGCCAAGGTGAAAACCGTGTTGACAAAAGTCATGTTGGAGAAATCGTTCAAGTTGAACGCAAAGGGTAGGCACAAGTTCTCAGCTGGAAAGATCACTTCGATAATGGGCACAGATTTGGCCAGAATAGATCTAGCCATCGGGTTCCAACCTTTTGCTGTTGGGTTCCCAATCCCCGTCGCCATTTGCATTGCTTTGTTGGTTGTTAACATTGGTGTTTCGTCGTTGACTGGTGTCGCCATCTTTTTCGTTTCACTTTTCTTCATTGTCATTTCAACCAAAAATTTGTTTGCCTACAGAAAACAGATCATCAAGTTTACAGATTCAAGAGTAAACTATATGAAGGAGTTGTTGAACAACTTGAAAGTTATCAAATATTATTCTTGGGAAAAATCGTATGAGGAAACGGTTTCCAGTGTGAGAACTTCCGAGATGAACATTATCTTGAGAATGAACACGTTCAGAAGTTTCATCACTTCATTTGCCGTCTCGTTGCCACAAATATCCTCAATGGTTTCATATTTAGTTATGTGGAAGGTGAGTAGTGGTAGAAATGCCGCTGATATTTTTTCTTCGTTGAGTTTATTCAACATGTTGGCTCAACAGGTTATGATGATCCCAATGGCTTTGGCTTCTTCGTCTGATGCATTTATTGGTATCTCAAGAGTAAGTGAGCTATTGCAATGTGGTGAGATTGACGAAGAAGAAGTTCTGGCAATTTCCAGAGATGTAGATGACATTAAGCTGGAAGGTGTTGTAATTAGATTGCAAAATGCAACATTTGAATGGAAGACTTTTCAGTTCGAAGATGATGACATTTTACCCCATGAAGAAGGGGCAAATGCTGAAATCAAAGAAGAAATTTTGGCAACACAATTGTCAACTGTAACAGGTAAGGAAGATGAAAAAGAATTACAAATTGTTAACTTTCCTGGTTTACTAGATTTGACCTTTGACATCAAAAAGGGCGAATTTATTATCATCACTGGGCTTATTGGTAGTGGTAAATCCTCATTGTTAAATGCTTTGGCAGGTTTCATGTATAAGAGTTCGGGTAAGATGAAGATTGATGGCGAAGTGTTGTTTTGTGGTCAACCTTGGATTCAAAATACAACTGTAAAAGAAAACATTCTTTTTGGTTTGGATTACGATGAAATAAGGTACAAAGATGCCATTTATGCTTGTTCTTTGGATTCGGATTTAGACATCTTACCAGCTGGTGACCAGACTGAAATTGGTGAACGTGGTATAACTTTATCAGGAGGTCAAAAAGCAAGAATCAATTTAGCCAGAGCTGTTTATGCCAATAACGATATCATTTTATTGGATGATGTTTTGAGTGCCGTCGACGCAAGAGTTGGTAAACATATAATGGATAACTGTCTTATGGATTTGTTAAAATCAAAGACAAGAATTTTGGCAACACATCAATTGTCGTTGATTGGATCAGCCGATAGAGTCATTTTTTTGAACGGAGATGGATCAATTGATGTGGGATCGGTAGAGAGCTTGGAAGCAAGCAACCTGGGATTCAAAAATTTGATGGCTTATAACAAAGAAACCGAGTCCAAAGTCAAAACCGAAGAGGAGGAAAATGTTGATGATATATTGGAAGAAGAGAAGGAATTGATCAGACAACAAACGAACAAATCTGGATTCACCGAAAAAGTAGATGATGGTGAAGAAGAGGGAAGAAAAGATTTCGATAAAAAAACTGGTGATGGACATCTTATAGAAAAGGAAGAAAGGGCAGTCAACGGGATTGGGTTTGATGTTTATAAACAATACCTCAAGTTGGGTTCAGGTGTCTTTGGTTCAAGTATAATACCAATTTTCTTGACAAGTGTTATCTTGGCCACATTTTGTCAAATTTTCACAAACAATTGGTTGTCATTCTGGGTCAGTGAGAAATTTGAAGGTAAATCATCTGGGTTCTACATCGGGCTCTATATCATGTTTACTGTGTTAACTGTCATTTTTATCACCATCGAATTCTGTCTTATCGTCTATATTACTAACAGATCTGCAAAATCGATGAATATCATGGCTGTCCTGAATCTATTGAAAGCTCCGATGTCTTTTATGGATACTACACCAATGGGAAGAATTTTGAATAGGTTCACCAAAGATACAGATGCTTTGGATAATGAAATTTCAGAACAGATCAGACTTTTTATATATCCATTATCTAATATTTGCGGTGTTGTGATATTGTGTATTATCTACCTACCTTGGTTTGCCATTGCTGTTCCATTCTTAGCGTTTGTCTTCATTAGCATTTCGAACTTTTATCAATCTTCATCGAGAGAAATCAAAAGATTAGAAGCTGTTCAAAGATCACATGTCTATAATAACTTCAACGAATCATTAAGTGGTCTGTCCACTATCAAGGCATATAGAGCCGTTGGAAGATTCATGAACAAAAATAACTATTTACTTGACAACATGAATGAGGCTTATTATATAACAATTGCCAATCAAAGATGGTTAGCTATTCATCTCGATATGGTTGCTGCTGTGTTTGCATTGTTGATTTCAATTCTTTCTGTAACCAGACAATTTCATATCTCACCTTCATCGGTCGGTTTGTTGTTATCATATGTATTGCAGATTGCTGGTCAACTATCGTTGATGATTAGAGCAATGACCCAGGTTGAGAATGAGATGAATGCGGTTGAGAGATTATGCCATTATGCATTCCACTTACCACAGGAGGCTTCTTTTGAAATCAGTGAGACAAAGCCTTCATCCGAATGGCCACGCGATGGTGCAATCGATTTTGATCATGTTTCGTTGGCTTATAGACCTGGATTGCCATTGGTTTTGAAAGATGTTTGTTTTTCTGTAAGACCAGGTGAAAAGATAGGTATCTGTGGAAGAACAGGGGCAGGTAAATCATCGATAATGACTGCTTTGTACAGATTATCCGAATTAGACGGTGGTAAAATCGTAATTGATGGCGTTGATACTTCTGTGATTGGATTACACGATCTACGTTCGAAGCTATCAATCATCCCTCAAGATCCTGTATTATTCCGTGGTTCGGTTCGTAAGAATTTGGATCCATTTGGTGATTGTACCGATGAGAAGTTATGGGACTCGTTGAAGAGAAGTGGATTGATAGAATTGGACCAGTTCAACCAAGTTCAGAAACAGTTCAAAGATGATGAAAATTTGCATAAATTTCACCTTGATCATACGGTTGAAGATGACGGAGCAAACTATTCATTAGGTGAAAGGCAATTGATTGCCTTGGCCAGAGCAGTTGTAAGAGATACCACCATTTTAATCTTGGATGAGCTGACCTCAAGTGTTGATTATGAAACTGATGCCAAGATTCAAAGGACAATTGTTCAAGAGTTCAGTCACTGTACCATCTTATGTATTGCTCATAGATTGAAGACAATTGTTGATTACGATAGAATTTTGGTGTTGGATAAAGGACAGGTTCAAGAATTTGATACCCCATGGAATTTGTTCAACTTGCAAGACTCCATCTTTCAACAAATGTGTCAAAGATCAGGGATTGTTGGGGAGGATTTTGTAAAGAAAGTTTAGTTTTATTTCACCGCTGATTATTTGTTCATTCAATTTCATGCCTTTTTATCTTAATTTTTAATTTATACTTTCAATCACATATATGTAGCTTCAAGAAGCTTGAGTGAAAAACATAAAATATATTGCATTTCTTTCACTTTGGTTAAGTGCACCCCTTTCCCATTTGACTCATTTATTATCCTTGAAAGGTCAATTGAAGTTGATTTATATTGTGGATATAGCGAGTTGTTTGTGTAGACTTTCAATGTGGAAGCTTCACTTGAGGGATATTCTGCCACGAATAGGCAAAATCGATAAACTGAGCCCAAAAGAAAAAAAAAAATCACCACCCTGACGAATTATCAGGAACACTTTTATAGATTATCTGATAACGAAACATTGAAGTTGACCATGTCAAGTCTACTGGTTTGGTTTTCACGAACTGGTGGCTACGAGGAGAGTCGTACGATAGAGTTTTTCATTCTTGATCAATCTGGGTCTTTTATAGCCGTCTGCCTGCCTGTATAAAGTGACCCGGTTTTTCTCGAGTTTAAGTATGGATAACTTGCCTTTGATTTTGAAAAAAGATGTATATATGAATGATAAAAAGCAAAAGTGTTTAAAATGCAGCCGCCTGGATAAAATATCCCAAAATAACAAATAGAAAAAAGAATTGACACCAAGTAGTGAAGTGAGAGTATTTTTGGATTTCAATAACAGAAACAAAACACAAGATGAAGTGAAAAGAAAAAAAATCCCATTTAAAAACCTTACAAGAGGGACGAGAAACACTCAAATCTCCTCCTCATCGAACTTTGCTGCTTCCAGCTTCTGTTTCTTCCTGCTTCCCTTGCTCAAATGAGTTCTGTAGTGTTGCATGCAGTTATCCTGCCTGGAAAATCTTGCACTACAACTCTCGAAAGGACAAACGTGGTTTCTTTCGCCTGTATGGATCCTTGTATGCCTTGCCAAATGGCCCGAGGTTGTGAACACCTTGGAACACGTTGAACACTCGTACTTTCTCTTCTGCTTGTCGTTTGACCTTAGCTTCGCTGATATTGAAATATGAGGTGGTTTGGCCAGCTCGACCTGGTATTGATGGGTTGCACCGGTCAAGGTGGAGTAGCTGTGCTGATATAAAGGTGGAGTCTGGCTTCCACTGCTCGAAAGCGGGCTTCTGGTCAATGGAGCCATGGATCCGGGAATGTTACTCGATGCAACTGAGCGCATCATCACCTCGCCTGGCTGTTGTTGAATTTTTGGCTGAAGAAACTGGCCCAGGAACTCTACCGGAAGCGAGTTGGTGATCATCGTTGGCACCAACGTTGGGAGCTGGACACGCGGTGGTTGTGGATGGCTCTGGTACTGCTGCAACCCAGCCTGTGGGCGAGCCTGTCCGCCCGGATGGTCCTCATTGAACGCGATATCGTTGAACAAAGACCTGAGAGACGGCAAGCTCTGCGACGTGCTACCCACGCCGACCTTCGACGTTGGGGTGGGTGTTATGTAGTGGTAGGCGTTGATATCTGTCGACATCTTGGTGGTCTTGGCTCAAAGCTACTAAACTCTAATTACTCTGCTGGTGCTTCTGAGCTCTTAGGCGCTGCTATACCTGGGTGAGAAGATTATATAATCAGGAATTCGAGCACTCGAAGGACAAACTACACACTTCGAACTACTGATATATATATATATATATATATAAACACATACACACAAGCTTAGACTCACTCACATCCAACCAATTATTGTCGACTTTCCGTAACTCCCACTTTTTTTTTCCCTCAATATGCGTCTCCAAAATGACAAGCTTTTTTGATTTCAGTGTATGTGTAGGAAACGGATCTAAAGCCCATTTTGGAAGAAATCCGCCTCCACCAGCGTAGAGTGGACCGAGAGGTCGAGGGTAACGCTAGCTCTATGGTTGGAGAGATGGCATCTCAGAGGTGGACCGACCGGAAAAGAAGGTCAGAGGGCTAGATGGCCAAGCGAGTAGCCGTCGTGGTGAGACCGATGCCTACACGCTCTGTTTGGGATTCAGCCATGGAAGGGAAAGGGTTGAAGTGAGGAAGGACCCTTGCGTAGTTTTTTACTTGGCAACGCTTCCTTCAACAATCGGGAAGGGACCCTCCCTCGTTTTCGTTAGTTTTCGTCATGGAGGGCGTGTAGCGGCTCTGACACGGCGGCCAGTGCCACAGAGACTCAAGACTTGGTGGGTGAGCGAGCGACAGAACAATAAGTTAATTGATCAATATCCGAGAAGTGGGAAATTGCAGAGGACTTTGAGTGATATCATTATTTGTAAGCACAACCTCAATAGCTTGGTCGATGGTGGGTGTGTGTGTGTCAAGAGGCTCGAAGTGGGCGCCGGAGACGAATGGAGAAACTCGGCCGATCGATAAGTGTTGGCAAGTCGAGAGCGAAGCAAGCAATGTTGTGGCTGGTGGAGGAGGTTTAGCACGGACAGGGTGCATTTATTTGCAGCTTGCTTAGCTTTATTTTGAATTTGCTGATAGGCCTATAAGTTCTCGGTCGATATTTTTCACTCGACATACATAGGTCGCGAAGCACCGGCTAGAAAACACCAACACACCACCAGCCGCAAACTAACGCCCCAAATAAAACGGGGCTTTGCATTTTCAAGCATGCACGTATGGTTTTGTATTTTTCTTTTCGCAGAAATATTGGTTGCTGGTATGGCGCAGTGGTAGCGCAGCAGATTGCAAATCTGTTGGTCCTTAGTTCGAATCTGAGTGCTAGCTTCCTTTTTTATTATATTTTTTTTTTCTTCTTCTTAGTTTTACTTCTACTTTAGCCTTTCCTTTAAGTTGGGAGAGCTGAGAGTTAGAGGTTCCCACCCTAATGTTCATTGACAAAATAATACAGCTACAACAAATGCACAGTTAAACGTCCCTCTTCGAAGAGCCTTGATCATCATCATCATTATCATCATTATCGTCAGCGTTGCTTATTACAAGCGCCGCTCTTCTCTTCCACTTCTTGGATCTGGTGTATTTGGTGATACTATCCTCATGGCTTGGATTCTCCCACACATTATCGAAATACGTCCATCCCTCGGCATCTTTCATGTTTTTATCCCTGAGGTCAACCTCCCAGTTCAGCTGGATCCACCTCCATTTATAAAGCTTTGTCTGCTTCGCCTCATTCAACATTGGGAAATCAAAGTTTTTGGGAGACTCAGAAGGCGTCAATGTCTTATCGGTATAGTGGAATCTTTCATAAGGAAGCAAGTATGAGCTCCATCCGACCCCAAACCATCTTCTCTCATTCTCGAATATCTCAAACTCAACTATTTTGCCCTCGCTACCAATGGAGAGCCCCTTGTTCGAGATGATTTTGAAATTCAGTTGATCAAAGGGAGGTTCGTGCAAGGAGCTGGAGCTAGTGTTGAACATGAGGCCCGTCGTCATCATCAGCAACCTCCTGATATATACACTTCTCCATAACAACAGCCGTGTAGCAGTGGACCATTCGGAATGAAAGGTGAAGCCAAACACAACTGTAGAGATTACTAATCGCTTGAGACTCACTATGAATACCATGGAGAAGATGTATACTGGTGATAACATCAAACAACAGACCCCCAACTTGATATAGTCTTGCTTTTTGAAGAGTCTCAACGATTTCAAAGGACTGAAAATTATCTCGAATCTAGTGCTTATGTTATCCAACGTATCCACAATCTCTTGTAGCGTAGGGCTTGGTTTCTCTGAATCACTGGATTGATCCATGCTTCCAAGATAGTCGTTCTCACCTGTGTCATCATCATCCTCTTCTTCGAAATCGATTGATATGTCACTATTTCCGATGTTAAGTTCCTGGACATAACCACTTCCCAGCTTTGTCTCCTTGAGAATAGACCCAACGGACCATGCAAAACATGAAAAAGTGAAACTCAATAACAACGGCAAGAAAATCAAAGAGACATATTCCCATTTCATCACAATAGCAACAGACGCAGATATGATCAAAAAGTTGTAATATGGATCGTCATTTGTCCAAGTGATAAAAGCTAGCAGATGATCAAGAATCAATAAATATGGAAAAGCATACCGCAATGACGAAGATATGATGGGCGATGTTGACATGTACAAGCTTTGAGCGCTTTGAGTTGACTTAGTAGATAAAGTTGGAACGAATTCAGCCTTAATACGATTGCCCAAGCTCATTTTGTTGCTATGATTTATCAAACTAGACGGTGATTAGTATAACCAACGCTTAAACTGAGCAAACGAATAAATAAATAAATATATATGGAATCAAGCAATGATAGACTTCAATTGATGAGATGGAAAGTAGTCAAGAGCGTAATCCAATGAATATAATGGGTCGTGTTTACTATTCATCTCTGCTCTTTTTTTTTTATCTTGTGGCGAAAATTCAATGATGCGATTTTGATTGTTATATACAAGAAGCAAAGTTGATTCAAGAACATAAACCAGCCAAGTAGCCTAGAAAGTAAACATATATATATCAAAAATGGCAACAAAGGAAGTCACAAAAACAAATGAAGATCCAAAGGTTGAAGAAACCAAGATTGTCAAAACGTTGGAGGAAGACGATGAATTCGAAGATTTCCCAGTAGAAGGTGAGTTACTTATCTTGATGGATTAAGCTGGGAGTTTTTACTGACAATTTTATATGCAAAATGCTTTTGTGTTTTTGAAGATTGGGAGGAAGATCAGAGTCTTGGAGCAGAACAACAAGATCACTTGTGGGATGAAAGTTGGGATGATGATGACAATGATGATGGATTTACACAGAGATTGAAGTACGTATTATTCCCTCTAAAGCTGCGACATGAAGTTGTCACGACCACTAACAGTCTTTTTTGAATCCATCTTTGACTATACGTATAGGGAAGAATTGAAGAAACATGAAAAACCAGCTAATTGAAAACTTCAGTCTTAGCGAGCCAATGGAGGGGGGGCTCGTGGAAAGGAAACGATCAAATCTGCTACTCAAATCGTGTGCTAAAAGGTACTGGTTACTTCAGGTTGCTATATAACCTCAGCTGCAACAAGGGTAGCACCGCTAATACTGTTTTTCTTTTGAAAGTACTGCTCGAAAACGAGGTTAAGAACCTTTATCTCCTGCTTTCTTTCTTCTCCAAAATCATTGTTTACTGATAATTATTTTTTGTTTCAAATGCTTTCCTTGTTTATCTTTCCAGATATTTGCTTTTACAAGCCATTCTAAACTAACTCTCAAACCAAATCTGCTGAACTGTATCGACTCCTAGTTATGCTTCGCAATGCAAAATGGTCGAAGTTGCACGATCTTTTGTTTTCCTCTCAACAAGAAAATGTCGTACAAATCCACCAACCACAAAGATAATTGATTGAACTAATGAATCTTTTATGTCAAGACATTAATCCAAGCTTGACCCATCCATCAATCATCCAATTAATCGTTCTACCAAGGTGAAGCTGAAAAGAATTATCTGGTGATTTGATCGAAAGTATGTCGTTAAATATTGTATCAAGAACAGCATTTGCGTCATCATTGATAGCTAGAGAATCATTAGCTTTACGCTCAACTATATTTACAGCTGGTTTAGGCCGTCGTTTGATCTCATCCACAGCCACATCTAACAAACCAGCAGCATTGGCGGCAGGCACGGTTCATTCAACATGGCCTCAAGATTTTAGACTTCCAAGACCAAAGACCTGGGAGGAATCGAGCGAGTCAGCTTTATCCAAGGCTACAAAATGGTATCTTTTGGCTGAAATGTTTAGAGGTTTGTATATCGTGTTGGAAATGTTCTTCCGGGCTCCTTACACTATTTACTACCCATACGAGAAAGGACCAATATCTCCAAGGTTCAGAGGTGAGCATGCACTAAGAAGGTACCCATCGGGTGAGGAGAGATGTATTGCTTGTAAATTATGCGAAGCGATTTGCCCGGCACAAGCTATCACAATTGAGGCAGAGGAACGTGTAGACGGTTCAAGAAGAACCTACAAGTACGACATCGATATGACCAAGTGTATCTACTGCGGTTACTGTCAAGAGTCTTGCCCTGTTGATGCTATAGTTGAAAGTCCGAACTCTGAATATGCCACAGAGACAAGAGAAGAGTTGCTTTACAACAAGGAAAAGTTGTTACTGAACGGTGACAAATGGGAGCAAGAGCTTCAGTACTGTATCGAGGCAGATGCACCTTACAGATAGACCACCCTTCAGCCATGTGGCTATAAAACTGTTACACAGAATCAGTCTGATAATTCTTATCACTGATCAATATTTATTCCTCAACATTTTGTTTATTTATTTATCTATTTATTCACTTATTTATTCCCTTATCTGTTATCTACTCACCTATTATGCAGGTATTTATTCATCTATTCACTTATTTATCTATCTATTTATTTACCTATTTATTTATCACTTATTCATAAACTTATTCATCAATAAATTTGTTTCCATGATCTTAGGTGCTAAACGTTCATTTGTAAAGTATCTGAAAACTACATTATGCGTATGTTTGAAAAAAACTAATATTTTTTGAATATCTAGATTATCAAATGATATCTTTGAACCAACAAAACAGCTCACAATAATCCTGTTCTTTAGAAATCATAAGAAAGAGTTCAAAGAAATGGTGAGTATATTGAGCATGCCTTGCTTTGTTTTGTACCGAGTAACAGGAAGTTACTAACTCTTCAGAAAGGCACCATCTAAATCCTCTCAAATAACGTTGAGAGATCAATTGATGCAATTTACAGGAATGAATGCTTCCACTGCCTTAAAATTTTTAAAAGTGAGTGATTGGGATGTCAATGAAGCGCTGACCAACTACTTCGGGAGCCACGAATATAGCGTGTCATCAGCATCGAGAAGTGCTCCCGATGTTTTAGGACTTTTATCCATCTTTGACAGCTATAAGGAAGACGACGACAATATTGGAATCGATGGAACGATAAGATACGTCCAGGACTTGGGATACGAGCCCGAAGATCTATCGGTTTTGGCCTTGGCAGAGTTCTTGGAATCCCCAGCAACAGGCATATTCACAAGAGAGAAGTTTATAAAGAATTGGTCGGCGGCCTCAATTACAGATATGGAAGGAATGAAGCAGAAGATGGCAGAGTTCCAAAATTCGTTGACCGAGAATTCCAAGTTTTTACAGAAGGTGTACAATTTTGCATTTACATACTCATTGGAGAAAAACCAGAGATCGTTACCCCCAGATATTGCCGTATCATATTGGGATTTGATCTTAAAAGTTAAATTTCAAGCTACCAAGGTTGATAATTGGACTAAGTTCATCACAGAGGAACATAAGTTCGCCATAAGCAAAGATCAGTGGCAAATGACATACCTTTTTATGGAATGGTGGCAAGAACATAATTTAGACGAATACGATGAAGCAGCCCTGTGGCCCAGCTTGGTTGATGGCTTTGTTGATAATCAATTGGATGTTTAAGTAATCACCACAAGATCAGACTTGAGGGCTCTAAAGTAATTGACAAAAAAAAAAATTTTGAAAAAAAAGTTTTGAAAAATTTACATTTTTTTTTTCATTAAACATAATAATAACCATTGATCTTGGTCGTAATATATATATATAATTGTTGAAGGCTTGATCGATATCTATAGAAAATGGTCAAATCTTATCTGCGTTATGAACAGGATAGCTGTTTTGGTGTGATTTCGTCCAATTCGAACGTAATATACTTGCCAAACTCTAAAGGTAGCTCAGGAAGAGCTATTACAGCAGGTTTGGAAGAGATTCTTCTTTGGGATATCAAGACCGGGGAGTTGATATCAAGGTTGAGGGATGGATTACCAGTAGGTGCTGCAGATGCGACAACTTCAGCGGCCCCAAGTGAAGTCACCACGCTAGAATATCACTCGGAGGAGACAAACCTTTTGGCTGCAGGTTACCTGGATGGTTCAATCAAGATTTGGGATTTGACTTCAGGATCTGTTTTAATCAACTTTACAGGACACAAGTCGGCAATAACCTTATTGAAGTTTGACAAGTCAGGTACGAGATTGTGCTCCGGTTCGAAAGATGCCTCGATCATCATGTGGGATCTTGTTGGTGAAGCAGGATTATTCAAATTGAAATCGCATAAGGACCAGATTACCGGATTGTATTTCACATCCTCCGACAAGGCAAGCAAGAGCTTGGACGATTTGGAGGACTGGTTGATAAGTACCTCAAAGGATGGTTTGATAAAATTATGGGACTTGAAGACCAAACAGTGCATTGAGACTCACGTGGCACACGCTGGTGAGTGTTGGGCGTTGGGATGTTTTGAAGATGAGATATGTATCACATCCGGGCCTGAGAATCAACTCAAGATATGGAAGTTGGATTTATCAGATGAAGAGACCAAGCTTAGGGAAATAGGCGTTATGGAGAAGCAAAGTAAAGCTCGAGGCTTAGAGATTTCGTTCAAGAAATTGAGTAGTTCGCTTATTTTCTTCTACGTCCAAAATGCAGACAGAACTGTTGAGTTGTTCAGACTCAGAACTGAGGATGAGATCAAGAAGGCAACTGTCAAGAGAACCAAAAGGTTAAAGGAGAAAGGGTTTGAAGATGAAGAAGTTGAAGAGAGTATCAAAGCCTCGTACATAAGCATGCTAATTACGTCATTAACAGTCTTGAGAACAACATCAAAGATTAAATCATGTACTTGGGAAAAGTTACCATCATCCACAAGCAAAATTGATTTGCTTTTATCATTCACAAACAATTCTATGGAGTATTATCAATTACAGTTACCGGAAAACGTGAAAAAGACGAATTCGCCTACAGATATAACACAAACCAAAAAGTATTCTTTGGATCTCCAAGGGCATAGAGCAGATGTTAGGTCTTTGGATATTAGTCAAGACGGAAAATTGTTGGCCACAGCATCTAATGGTCTTTTGAAGATTTGGAATGTAAAGACCAACAACTGTTTAAGAACGTTTGAATGCGGTTATGCTTTAACTTGTAAGTTTTTACCAGGTGGAAGCTTGGTGGTAATTGGTACAAGGGCAGGTGATTTAGAGTTATACGATTTAGCATCATCTTCATTGTTAGATTCAGTAACTTCGGCACATGAAGGTGCTATATGGTCTTTGGACTTGACACCAGACGGTAAGACACTTGTTACTGGCTCTGCTGATAAAAATGTTAAATTCTGGGACTTCAAATTGGAAACTGAACTGATTCCTGGTACTGAGCGTAATGTATCCAAATTGAAATTGTTTCATAATAGGACTTTAGAGTTATCGGATGACGTTTTAGCAGTCAAGATTTCACCAGATGCTAAATTGCTAGCTGTCTCGTTGTTGGACAACACAGTCAAAGTTTTCTTTTTTGATACTTTGAAATTTTTCTTGTCATTGTACGGACACAAGTTGCCAGTTTTGTCCATTGATATTGCATTTGACTCGAAATTAATTATCACATCATCAGCTGATAAGAACATCAAAATCTGGGGTTTAGAATTTGGTGATTGCCACAAGTCAATTTTTGGACATCAAGATTCTATTATGTCCGTTAAATTTATTGGCCAAACACATAATTTCTTCTCCGCCTCAAAAGATGGTTTGATAAAGTACTGGGATGGTGATAAGTTTGAGTGTATTCAAAAATTGCCAGCTCATCATTCAGAAGTTTGGTGCTTGGGTGTGAGTTACACCGGAGACTTTATGGTAAGTTGTTCACACGATCATAGTATAAGAGTTTGGGTCGAAACGGATGATCAGGTTTTCATCGAAGAAGAAAGAGAAAAGGAAATGGATGAACAGTACGAATCAACGTTGCTTGCTTCATTGGGGGGCGAGGGAGATGATCAACCAAAGAAGCAAAATGGTGAGGAGGACGATGATGAAAATACTGAACAAGTCACTGGAGTCTCAAAGCAAACAATGGAAACTTTGAAATCTGGTGAAAAAATAATGGAAGCTTTGGATTTGGCATCAAAGGATTTGGAAGAATTGGAAAAGTACAGTTTGGATATGATCAAATACAATCAGCACAAGACATCAAACAAACCAGTTGAACCATCAAAGAATCCAATCTTGATGGCTTTGAACTTAACCCCAGCCCAGTACGTTTTGCAGGTCTTGTTGAAGATCAAGCCATCACACACCGAGGATGCTTTGATCGTCTTGCCATTTTCCTACTCCTTGAAAATGTTGAAATTCCTCGAGATATGGACAAGCAAAGAAAACATCTCTTCGAACTTGGTGCACTTGTCAAGATTCTCCAAAGTCTTGTTTTTCATCATCAAGACGAACTACAGAGAGTTGATATCGCAGAAGGACTCAAAGATAAAGCAGCAGTTGGTCAACGTCAAGCAACAGTTGAGGTCGGAGTTGAACACCAACTGTGATAACTTGGGCTTCAACTTGGCTGGTTTAAGGTTCGTCAAGGCTCAGTGGGATCTCACTCACAGCAGCGAGTTCATTGACGAGTATGAACAAAGAGAACATGATGCAAGCCACGCAAAGAAGAGAGTCTACGAAACAGTTGCTTAGTTTATACCTTGTATATTTATAGATTAACATACCTTACTACTGATGTGAACCGCCAATACATGAACTTTCTGAACTTTCTGAACCTCCTACAAATCACTGTACGATGCCCTCCTACGCAAAAATTTTGGTTCTTTTTTACACCTGGAGAATCAGGCCGCCTGTTACTGTCCTGATACTCATCAAACACCCTTCCTGTCTCATCTAATCCATTCTGTGATGAATCAAACAAGAAGAATTGACATCACCTTGCAACTTGATATTAGATTCACTACTTTGAATGGCGTCTATTTTTAATCTGAAACAAACGCAAAATCTAGATTGAGTTGAAAAAAGGCAAGAAAAACACTAAATTTAGATCGTTGAGTTCGCAAATCAATCAATGAATCAAAGCAGAATTGATATAATTCTAAGTTGTTGAAGAGAGTCGAGGTGATTTGATTCTTTATCTTTCAGTGTCAAGCAAATCGAGGATCTCAACTGAAAAAAAAGTCGAAGTTATGGTCAAAGAGAGCGCCAGCAGTGGACCGTCAACCAGTACGCAGATTAGTGATAATACCAGCATCAGCATCATCAGTTCGCCAAAGAAAGTCCGAAACATGAAGAACCTTTCACTAAACCTATCACCGCCTAGGCAGGCGGCCGAGCAACAGTCGAAGACGGAGCAGGTGCCGGACGATGGAGCAGCCAACAAGCTTGCCAATAGGCATATTTTGTTCTCACCCACGATCTCAAGCTCGATGTTGGAAGGTAAAGCGCCATTTAGGCGTCCTTCGCTTTCAGTCCATACCAACGTCCAGGCGGGCAGTGGGACACCTGATTTCAACGCTGCAGGGTTACAGAGGAGAAAGACGACTTTGGCGCTAACGATCCCAAGAATCAACAACAACAACACCGCCAACACCACCGCCAACCCAATAAGCTCTAGTTCGGGAAATAATTCGATAGACTCAACCACTTCAAGCACAACACGGACACCCATTATTGACTACTCATCGTCCAGTCCCATGACATCGCCAGTGATACCCTCAACACCGTTGGAGTATTACCCAACACAGGAATTCCTTGTAAGAAAGCAAAACGAGGTGAACCAGCAAACAATATCATACTCGTTCAACAACTTGAACTTGTTGGACAACTATCATTCTAACTCTTTTCGCGTTGGCGCATATCCCAACGGTCCTGTTTGTGTGTTGGAGCCAAATCTCTATCTATACTCAGAGCCCTCCTTGGATGAAATGAAAAATTATGACATAGTGATAAATGTGGCAAAGGAGATCAAGAATCATACAGAGAATTTCTTAGCGATGAAGTCATTGTCCACTGCCTACTACTTTGTACCCTGGACTCATACCTCAAGATTGTGTATCGACTTCCCTAGATTAACAGACATAATAGCAGAAGGGCTAGACTCGAACAAAAGAGTTCTCATACACTGCCAGTGTGGCGTCTCGAGGTCTGCTTCTTTGATAGTGGCCTATATCATGAAGTCTAGGGGCATGAACTTGAATGACGCATATAACATGCTCAAGTTGAAAGCTCCAGCTATCTCTCCAAACATGTCGTTAATCTTTCAGTTGAATGAGTGGAATAACATACTCAATGGAAGACCTTCGATTGGAAGCAACTTACCCTCGCCTATGGAGAATTCCGCTGCTAGTGCAACAGAAGCATCGTTCAGCATCGAAAGCTTGGGATCTGCCGGTACAATCCAGGAAGCAATTCATTAATCAAAAGGACTAATTAGTTTTTTGTCTTTTCGTTATTCTCATCATTCCACATACAATGTCATACTCATAAAGAGTCTTTTTATTACATTTTCAATTTTTCGCCAGGTGATAATGTCTGGTTTCTAGCGTGCATGGGGGTTGGGTGATATTCTTTCTGTCTGTCTTTCTATCTTTCTTTCTTTCCTTCTTTCTAATTAGTTGATTCATAGTACAATTCAACTTTAGCTCCATACTACAGCTTCTCTTTGAATTCCATTAACTAGTTGAACTGAATGTTGATGGTAGTGTAATTTGGGCAAATACTGATAATTCCACAAAGTAAGTCTCAACAGAAAATTGGACCAGTTGAAAATAACTTCAAAGTACAATTCTTCCAAACGATAAGTTAAACCTATGTACATCTGGTTCTGAAATTCAAGTAGCTGGTTAAAAAGTATGAGTTCGAACAGTTTGAATGACTTGTTCTCGAACAAGAGCAAATCTTCTACGCCTGGTACAGTGCCCCAGAAGCCAAACAAATCTTCTTCAACTTCAACAACACCCCAATTATCAAATGCATCATTACATATATCTAGTGACCCAACTAAGAGCTTATCATCGGGGTTGGTACTCAAAAAGTCTTCAATATTTGGATCATTAGCCACTTCTAACTCGTTATCAAATGTTCCGACACCCTCAAGTTCTATACCAATACCAGCAACATCGGCGACTTCACAGCAGCAATCACAGGTCTCATCTTCGTCACCTTCCTCATCATCATCTTCATCCATATTTGTATATGGTTACGGAGACAGTTCGAATAGCACATTGAAAAAGAAGCCATCAATGCCTGCGGTCTATTCAAGTAAGGGAACTTTGGAAACTCCGTCGGTTCCAAAAGCAGATGCGACTGTTCCTAATGACCTTGAAGCCTCAAGGGCAGATGAAAGCACAGCACCATCTAGAAGCAATGAGGAAAAGCTGATTACTTCAGATAAGCCGGCTGGTGCGAAACATGAGTCAACTGAAACCAAAACTGAAATCAAAACTGAAACCAAAGCTGAAGCGATGAAAGTGGACGAAGTCAAAGATATAGAGAAAGAAGAAAACATCAAAGAGAAGCATAGTAAAGATGAATCAAAGCTGGGAATAGAGAAAGTCGAAATCTCGAAGTCTTTCGATTCAGATATTTCCGGTGTTGAAAAACTACAAGATTCAGAAGTTGAAACGGACACTGCAGAGTCGTTGCCAGTGCCATCCAGGAAAGGCAGAAGGTTGATACGGAAACTGGAATACGATAATCATATAAAAGAGAAAAGAGCCCATTCTGTGAATAATACAGACGAAGAAGATGTTAAAGGAGAATACGAACGAATAACCCTAAAGAAGAGAAAAAAAAATTCTGAACATGAGTCAGACTCAAATCATTCGAGATCGGGGTCTCTGTCGTCTGTTCATAGAAGAAAAGTTTCCAAGCCAACAAGGGATGCTTTGGGGCGGACAAAGCTTTTACGAAGTTGCACAAAAGGCAAATACGAAGAGTCAAAACAACTTATAGAGGAAGGCTATAGTGTAAATGCAGTTGACAATGCTGGTAATTCGTCCCTACATGAGGCCTCTCTTCACGGTCATTTTGATATTGTAAAACTATTGATTGAAAATGGTGCCAATGTTAACATGCAGTCCGGGCCTGATGATTTGGATACTCCTTTGATTGATGCATGCTCAGGCAATCATACTGATATAGTGAAGTTATTGTTGGATCATGGTGCTGATCCGACAATGGTCAATACCTCTGGCCAAACTGCGCTTGATTCGATAGATGATGAAGATGAAGATTATGCAGAAACCCTTCTGTTGATTAAGGATGCTTTGAAGAAATTTACAGGTAGTTCAGATATTGAGTCCAAGAAACCTAAAAAGCGCCCCCCACCACCTCCTCAAAGAAATGATACCCCTTGGATTGATCTTACCACAAAAATTGGGCGAGAGGAAATTTACCAAAGAGCATCTGAAGGTGATGATGCATTTGTTGGTAACTATTTGGCTAATGGTGGTAAACCTCACGCAAAGGCTTTCATATTAGCTGCCAAACATGGACATGACAATGTTGTTAGTCTAATGACAGCATTCGGTGCTAAGATTGACAAACCTGATAACGGTGAAACGGCATTGATGCAAACGGTTGGTAGAGGTCACATCGGAACAGTCAAAATGTTGTTGGATAATGGTGCCAATCCAACAAAAAGAGACAGAAATGGAATATCTGTTTTGGAGAAAGCTCGCGCCTCGGATGCTGTATTTGATCTGAAGGAAATTGAGCTTGTTGAAAGTGCAATCGAAGAGTATCAGAAAATTCATGGTGTTTCTGTAGGTTCAGGAAATATAAAGAAGAGGAAAAATGATCATGACGAAGAAGACAGAAGCAGAAAGGAAGAAAAAAAACCAACTAAGAAACCAAAGGCTGAGAAAGACACAAAAGCTTTGAGTGTGAGAGATGATCAGAGACTGGAAGAAAAGAAAATTAAGAAAAAAGGTGTTGAGCTCGAGAGAAAGAAGGAACGAACAGTTGAGTTCGATGAAAGCGAACAATCATTGAAAGTTGAGGACTCTGAACCAAAACCAAAGAAGGTCATTGACAAACCAGCTCGCCCTCATGTAAATAAAGAAGTTTTGCAAACCCCAACTCCACCACCCGTTGTAGTTCTAACCCCTGAGGAGGAGGCCAAAAGGCTCAAAGAAGCTGAATCTGCCAAGATTCGTGAAGAGCTGATCAAGGCAATGAAAGAACTGAGGGCTGCGGAGATCAAGAACAATATTGAAGAGAGTCATAGAAGAAGGGATGAAGAGGCTAAAAGATTAAAATTGTTAGCGATACAAAGGGAAGAGGATGCTAAAAAAGCTGCAGAAATACAAGCAAAGCTTTTGGAGGAACTGAAGAGGGTAAAGGAAACCGAACAGCAGCTATTAAACAGAAAACTGATTCGTGATTTATATCCATATGGTTTAAAACATGCCGTATTCAAAGGTTCTCTCAATGGTTCATATGCACTCAGTTACATGCCATTATACTTTGTTTCCTTTGACAATGAGAAGTACGTTTGTGATTTGCAAGCCATCTTGCTTTCCGGTGATGAAAAGTTCAACGAAAATTATAGTTCCCTCAAAAGATTGCCAATAGCTAAAATTGAGAAGAGAAAACTTTGGAAAATCTTTTTTCCAATGATTGGTTACGAAAAGGATTTGGCACTTACAGATGATCAATTGAATTTACAATGCGAATCTGAGTTGGTCAAATTTTTATCTTTGAATTTGAACTGGCTAAGGTTAGATGCTTTCGAAAAAATTATTGGTGATCTTGGCAATGAAGAGTTAAAACAGGCTGTTCTGTCGCATAAAGTAGAGTTTGATTTGCTGAATGCCCCAGTTGAATCAAGTACGTTAATAAAAACGTTGACACCACAAAATGACGCTTTTACAGATTTGGCCCTAAATGATCCAAATATTCCTAGACAATTAAGAGGCCGTCCAGAAGTCGCCAGAGCCTTATTAGCTTCCAAAAAAGGTATGTGGACTAGCCGTTAACCTGTATTATATTTTGTGTTTCTTTTCTTATCAGCACTCATGGGTATGAAGTGATTTTTGATTGTATACTATTGTAATTGTAATGTCATTGAATTTTCAGTTTTGTAGTCCGATACACCACTCTCAAATCCTCAAATAAAAATTTATATAGAAAATTTATTCCACCCATTTGCTGGGTTTCCAGGTAACAATTGTACGCTTTAATCATATCTGATGCCAAGTTTCAAGATGTATGTTGACTTTGGCTTCACACCATGCTTCCTAGCTTTGTTACTAACAAGTTTTTATTACATTTTTTATGGAGTTTAGAGTATCAAGAGCTGATCTTTTCAATGATGAATCTGAATATTCTTCGAATGCAGAATCAGAGTCAGAATCAAAATCGGCTTATCCACTGTTAGATTTCGAGTTTATAGAGGTTGATAACACAAATGATGATGAAGTAGAGGGAATATGCGATAATGAAGATGTGGCGAACGAAGGGGTGGAGGAAGAGGAAGAGTTTGACTTCCCTTTGTTTGCATCTGGTCCATTAGCAGCAAAACCAACAGATGTCAATGATGAAGCAAGAGGTAGAGACACTACTTCAAAGCCAATGAAAATAACCTTGAGGGAAGAGTCTTTAGAGAGAGCTAGACAGGAAAGGGATAAATCATACTATTTTAGCAATTACACAGGTATAGAAAGAGAAAATTTCACAACGGTGGCTCTTTCAGGTGAAGAAATATTTAACATGAGTAAGGAAAGAAATACTGACTCTCATCCTTGGAAGATCATCAATTTAAATCGTTTCAATGAAAAGATTGACTTAGAGTTGAAACTATACTTGCCGAAGCCTGTCAAGAGGCAGAGGCCTGGAAAACTGAAGAGGCAAGCCATAATAGATCAAAGAAAAAGAAAGATGGAAAGAGCTAAATTTGATAAGCAACTCAAAGAAGTCGAAAGTAAAAAGTTGTTGAAGAAGATGCATCACAAAAGAGGCGGTAAGAAGAATAAGAAGAAGAAACTGGGCGACGATGCTTCCATCAAAAACAAAAACAACAACACCATCAAGAAGGTTGCAAATAATAACAACAATACCAAGAGAATGCGACCAATAGGTAAACCCAAAGTGGTCTAAATTGTTTCATTATTGTTGTGTTTTTTTTTCGGTGGGGGTGGTCGAAGTGTTTTTGATAGTAAATATCATGAACTTTCTTCATCGGTTACATAAAGATAAGAAAGACAAGTTAATCAATCAGGTAAAGGCTTCCATTGCAGAAATGAATTTAATTAGAAATACGCTCAGTATCTTAATCTTGATTAAAATCTTAACTTTGAGTAAACAAACTAATCATCTCTTATCCAACGAACTAACACTGTTCAACATCATTCTGACTTCGATTCCATCCGGTTTTATATTCCCAACATAATCACTTTTTAATACTGCAGATTTGATGGATTGCTTTATGGAATCGCCTTGAACTCTAATTGATTTTCCGACTGGACCTCCACGATACAATGCCTCTTTGAATTTGATTTCAAATTTTTTTGCTATGTCTCTCCAAAATGTAGAGACTAGGTTTTGTAAATCCAACATTTTCAAAATTTCAGCCAACATCGTACTTTCAGGCATATTAGGCCAGTTCAACTTGGACATGCTTGAGGAGATCTTTGATATCAACAATCCTCTTGACGAAACATCCATGATTGCATGCTCGAAATTTCTAGGACTTGTCAATGTTTTTACGAGAAGATTTGTGGATATTGAAACCTCGTTGTCTAACAAGTGCTGAACTGCATTACTCAAACTATCAGTTGACATTATAGAGTAAGATAGCAATATGTTAGAGATTGACAAGTCCGATGTTGAATGTTTGAAAGTTTTCAAATTATTTGCACATATACCTTGAAGTTGAAACATATGGTCCTGTAAAATGAAATCATAATCTCTCACGATCTTTAAGCTTTTAAGAAATGGTGACAGTGTTAAGTGTTGTTTCAAGGAACTGTAGTCTTTGCATGCTTTGAGCAATGATTTGAAAGGCTGTTCTTGCAATAGATCTTCGTCCTTCGTATCTTCTTCCAAACTTTTGACCAAATGAATGAAGTATGTAATGTTTCTTAAAAGCATTGATGTTGTGTGTATTCTCTTTAAAGCGTCGTGCAACTTCATCGC
Organism: Peterozyma toletana; assembly: GCA_003706045.2. NCBI lineage: Eukaryota > Fungi > Ascomycota > Pichiomycetes > Alaninales > Pachysolenaceae > Peterozyma > Peterozyma toletana. The sequence goes on along the minus strand of PPKG02000029.1, from coordinate 144,749 downwards.
TTCTTGGTACGGTTTAACAACATCGTTGTCCAACCTAGAAAATGATACATTTGCATGTTTCAAAGCAGGTTTTATCAATTCGAACGATTTTTTGGAACTGTCCAAGTTTTCCACCTTCTTTATGAGAACTTCGTAATTATCATTCGTCAATCTTGTAATCCTTTTGTCAATCTCATTCAAATCAAAACCTAGTCTCTTCGATGGTGTTATCAAATCCAATTCCAAGTCGTCATTATCGTTTGTGGCTAGTATCAATTCATTCGCAAACGCTGCCGAGTTGAATCCTTCCTCCAAAAATGCTTCAAAATCCTCAATATCTATTGTGTCCATGGCTAGCTATATTTCTTATGGGTCATGCATATAAAGAGACAGCTTTTCACATCAAAAGGTATTGAATTGAGTTTCATTTTACATCTACGTTTTCAAAACCGCACAAAATCAACACTTTTTCTTAGGTTTCCTTCTCTACCTCAAATTTGTAGCAATAAATACATACAAGTGTATATACACCATTCAGTCTTCAGGTGTATGGAAAATTGTTGAATTTGTGAATCAGATGCGGTTTACGAGGCAATTAATGATGTTTATAATCTATAACTCTCCATTCTCTATCTAAAATCATCAACCTTTGAAAAGTGCTCCACTTCAACCATATCCTAATTTTTCGTCATGCAAACAATTGATCTTTGTAAATTAGCACTGACTTTCTCAACTTCGTATGCAAATTTAGAGCCTTGTTCAATTCTCACGTCGAGATAATGTTTGAACTCATTGACACTACCACCAACTCCAAAATAGATGTCCTTAGCGGCAACAATGGCTGAAGTCCTTCCACTCTCTGCAATGATTTCGATTATTGACTCACTAATTATTGGTAAAATCAGTGGAGAGTATATGGTTTCAGAGGATATTACCAAATTTGACAGGTCATGAAAAGAACCGGCTTCTGTCTTCAAAAGGTTCATGAACTCTCTACCCCAAGATCCCGAAATCAATTTCAATTCAATGTTATTTAAGTCCAAGTCTTGAATAAAGGTGGTCACTAGCAAGTCTGTTATCTCCAACTCATCTTCAACGATTGGAACTTCGTCTTTGGACTGTTGCAATCTGGTTAATGTTTCCAAATCTAACGATTGAGACCAATTGATAATCAAGTTTGGTAATGTCACCAACCTCAAGACTGATTTATTGAAGTCAGATAGTATGAAATTCAACTTGGCTTTACGCTTTTCCTGTCTTGTCGATGATCTATTGAACAAATAGCACGAAGGCAAGGCTGTCCCACAACCCAATTCAATGATATTATGAACAGAAGATCCCGATCCAAACAAGTTGGACTCAATATCAATAGCCGAGAGACGATCAACTGCATCATACGAACATTCCCAGCTTTTTAACCCACCTTCATATACTTGATTTTTCAAATCTTCGTCACCGATCAAAATTTTGATCTCGTCTTCGTCTTCATTTTCCAACATCAACTGGTGTTTGACATCGAATAATTCACGGCGGTATATCACGTTGTTTTGTGATGTCACTGTCTTGTTGAATGTGAACCGATGTCCTATCAACGAGTTCAACAAGTCTTGTGATGGTTCTAGCTTTGGTGAGTTTTTCAGATCGTAGGTAAACGCATCCAATGGGTTTGTGAACGTTGACGACCGTTCTACTTGTTCAACTCTGGATTCGTCATCGCTGATATCCTCTCCTGAGAACCCAAATGAGAATGACATTTTACTTTTTTAGCAATTATGGCGAAAAATCGTGGTACCTTGTCAACTAACTACTTAAAGTTTTCTTTTCAACTCTTTTTTTTCAGCTCAATCTGAAATTTTTCAAAACCTCACTTTGAAGTATATTAAATTTTTATTATGTTTAAGCGAAAACTGAGTTGGAAAGAACAATACAAAATGATAGGCTTGAGTTGAATTCCTTTTCGGATGAGTCCATTTCTTATAGTGATAAAAAAGATATCAACTCAAAACTAAACAAAAAAAAATCCAAAAAAATGCATCTGAAGGTACTATTATATAAAAAAATAAATAATCTATACTATGGTTCAAAATTCACACAAAGGCTAGAAAATAAAGTTAGGAGAGATAGTCAATGGTTTGTTATCTATAACAAAAGTAAAAATTGCAGCAAACAAAATGTCACATCTATTTTGAGGCTGGTGGAGATTGGATTTGTGAGTAACCTGTGAATGGATTGGCATTCTTTGATTTCAAGTACTCGTCTGACTTTTCTTGCCATTCTCTGTTCATGGTCTTTGGAATATTTCTTTGTGATTTGAAGGCCAAGAACAAACCCAAGGAGACTCCCAAACCAATGACAGTACCCCAGAAGATGTACAACTTATCCTCCTTTGTGTGGATTGGCTTTCTTGGGCCCCACTCACCAAACGAGATGTACCAAGCAGCCTTCTTTTCGGCTGGGGTCAACTCTGACCATGGCAAACTTTGTCTCTCGGACAATTGTGAGATGATTTGCTTCTGGTCTACTTCTGGTAAGTCTTCCCATCTCTTTTCCAAATTGGCAACAGTAGCATTCGACAAGGCGGAAGCGTATCTGATACCAACAGCTCTTTGTAAACTTGGAATACTTCTAACTGATTGTCTCAACATTTTCTTTTCTTTTCTTGCTTTTCTCTTTTATAAAGCTCTTCTGTTCCTTGGCAGTATGATATAAAGACAATAATAGAAATCTGCTTTTGTTTGTTAGTAAATAATTCATATTCAAAACTTTTTCAACTCTCTCACTATAGAAATGGTGTTATATTTTTCTTCAAAAAAGGTCGTGTTCAAAGCAAATTTTTTTGTTTGGTAGAGACGGTTTGGCACAATATGACAGCGCAATCTGAGCATTCTGATTGGCTGAGCAGTCATTGGTAGAATGACACACTACCATTTTGAAATCACAAAGGAAACGAGAAGCATGTTCATGAGAGTGGGTAGATGGGATGCTTTATAAGAGCTTGAACAGATGATGTTGGATGGATCAGTATGTCGATGTATTGATTAACACATGTGTTGGGTTGTACGGTGGTTGTGTGATCTTGGGCGGTCCAGCTTGAGGGTCTGCATCACAGGCCGCGAGGGAGCTGGGGAACCGCTGGGTATAAGTAGCTCAGCGATAGCAAGTATTTTGCTCACTCCAACCATCTATCTTTAGTGCTCAGGTGTATGCTTGGTTTGTTTTTCCTTTTTTGCTTATCATTGTCCATTCAATTTGCTCAAAACCGGCGAAGTACTATATAACAAGCACACAACTCTATAGTAAAAATGTGGGGCTCACATACCTTTTTCTTCAATTGAATTCTTCTACGTGATAGAGATGATATACTACTGTAGATGCGAAGTCTTGATGGGTGTTTATCAATGGTAAGCAGGTTTATACTCAATGGTGTAAAAAAAAAAAATGGCTTGATCAAAATTGGTTTTATTAAAATTGCCATTGGAAGATCTGATTTGTCGACTCTTCATTTCCGCTTATGTAATCCATATGGTGCAAGAAACATACATACATATATACATGTCGAGGGCTGCTTTGGAGATAATATTGGTATTATTATTGTGAAACCCCAATCGGACGAGTGAATGAAAATAGATGGCAATGATATTTAGTAGATTCGACTATTTCTGGAAGCGAAAGAGTAAAAAAGAGAGAGAGAGACTGAAAAGCAAATGGAAGAGGAATAAAGATTTGAATAAAGAGTCAAAGAATTCAAAGATGGGAAAAGAAACAGAAAAAACTGGCATCGAACTATGTTGAAATCTTCTCCCTCAATTTGGCCAAGAAATCCATGTAATGTGGCATGTTTTGCATTCTATCTTCAACCAAAGCACTTTGGGCCCACATTCTCAAGCCCATCAACTCTCTGGCGTACGCGTCGTTTTGGTTCATCATGCTTTCATCAGTCGCTTGACCCCTTACGATATACAAGTATCTATACACAATTGTATCCTTACCTTGTCTAACCTTGTCAATGATGTTCCTAACCCTGATATTGAACTCGTTGTCCAACTCTGGCAACTCGAATTTACCAACTGGCAACTGAGTGACGTTGTCAAGACCAAATAAATCGTTGACCAACTGTGGAACTGAATCACCACCGACCCACAAGAAGATCTCTGAATCTGTATTGATCAAGTACAAACCATACCTCTGTAAAAGTTCGTTGGCCGCATTAATCGCATCTGGTAACACAATCTCACCAATCTTTTGTGCTGGCTCTGATGTTTCGCTCCCCTCTTCTTGTTCCAACTCTTCTGGTAAACCGCATTCATCTGCCATATCGTGCAATGAATATACTGTTGGATAGATATATTCAATCAAATATGGTAGTGGGATTGAACCCAAAAGGTTTAAGGCATTGGCTCTATGATCACTGGCAACTCTACCCGGTCTAAAGGCAATGTGTTTGGATAAAGAGTGGAGCAACAATGGTAACATTCTCAAATTAGTTGAAAGCTGTAATGGTGAAGCAGATCCGATATTACCACCCACTAATTCCTTCTTGTAAACCGTAAGAATATCAACCATTGATTTGGTTAATAATTCTCTTGCATCATCCAAAGAAGATGATAAAGATTTCTCAATTGCTTTATGTGTGAAGAAATTAGCAATGGCCAATTGGTCGGCACTAGCATATACGTCCTTTAACTCCTTCGTAACAGGGAAACCAGCTGTAACAACTCTGATTCTACGTTCACCGAATGCTGTTGTGTGTAACACAGCAGCTTGAATACAGGCAACTGGCTTTACCAAAGTTTCATCGATGGATACTTCAATAACGTACGACTGGTCTCTTGGAAAGGTTGGATATGAGCATAAATCTGATGATCTGTTGAAAAAGTTACCGTAGAATCCTGACATTCTCAATCCAGACGAACCTCTTACTCTCAAGACAGCTTCCAATTCGATATCCATAGATAAATGATTTGAAACTTCTTTTGATAATTTGGTAACGTCCTCCAACTTCAGAGCTGTCCAAGCTGGATAGAAATGGGTTTGACCAGCAGTATAACGTGGCAAGTTACTCAAAGTTGCAACATCCTCATAAGCTGCAGAAGCCAAAAACATATCGACAGTGATTTGACACTTGTTACATTCAACAGCAAAAGATTTGTAGAATGTACTGTTTGGAGTCAACAAAGCGCTGGCTTCCTTTGGTTTTCCGGAAACACTCTCTTCATCTCTGATTGTCAACTTGCCCTCGCCCATATTTGGCAAAGTGGAAGCAAATGTAACAACCTTACCACCAATTCCTTGGATCAACGAATATGCAGATTTCAAAGCTGGACCCAAAGCTAAATTAGGATTACTAGATCCTTGGAAATGGGTGGTAAAACTTTCTAGTAATCTTTCAATATTCTTACGAGACTCCTTCAAATTCACAAGTAAATCACAAGCTGCTGGTGTGAAGACATCATCGATATCGGAAACAACCAACATAGATATTTCCTTATCTTCTTCAGCATCAGTTGGAATGGTGAAAAAGTTAATACTTGAATCAACACCCATAAAGGCAACCTTGGTTCTACCATCAGAGTTAGGAATACGATCAAGTGATTCCAAGATGGTTCTGGTAACTGTAGCCAAATAACCATTCTGCAAAGCGTTGACGCTAACATCCAAGACGAAAACATATATTAACGGTTGTGGAACCCTAACCATATAAGCTGGAGGAGCAATGAACTCAACAACTGAATAATTCAACTCTGGTCTATCCATCCTGTTCAATGAAACACCCTTAACTTGATCAAAATCGAATCCACTTGGAACGTCATTTTGCAAACTACAGAAATTACATCTCCATCTTTTGCCACCTTCTGTGAATTGAACAAAAGTATTGATGTATGAACGACAACGACGACATCTTGAGATTAAAGTATCCTTTACAACAGCTATTGGTTCGTCTTCGTCTCTCAATGCATTATATGGCCTCAATACTATAGCAAATGGTAATTTAGACTTTTTCAATAAGGTTCCGTTATTTGGAACTGCATTTAATGTTGATCTGAAATATTCCGAAGGGGCATTCGATTGTGTGTTTGAATTCAATGTTGTACCTGGTGGTAATACAATTGGTGGAGGAGGTAATGATAACTCACTGATTGGAGGTGGCATATCTCTTAACAAATCAGTTGAGTATAACTGGTTAAACGCAACTGCGGGAGCAGCATTTGGTGAAACGTATTGACCCAGTGGAGCAGCTGCACCACCATAAGCCATACCATAGTTTGGTTGAACTGGAGCAGCGTTTGCAACGGGGTTACCATATTGACTACCTCCATAAGGAGCACCGTAGTTTGGTTGGCCTGGAGCAGCTGCTGCAGCGGCACCAAATGCAGGTTGTTGTGGTTGTTGGGTGTGCGCAGAGTTTATGTTCATACCATTGACACCCTGTTGAAGTTGATCGACTCCATAGTTGTACAGTGGTTGGGCTGGAATGAATTGCTGACCAGGTTGCTGCTGTTGAATTCCGGTACCTGGATACAATGGTTGTTGAGGAATAGCAGGTTGATCTGCAGGGGCCTGGTATTGAGCAGTTGGATATGCTCTTCTATTTCTGTTGGACATTTTATATGGGCCTATCAGGTATTGCACGTTCAGTAAAGATTGATGCTTTCAAAAATGATGATGCTCAACTGATATTGAATAGTGATGATTCGGTATATTCTTGCTGGTTACTTGCTGCAACTACTCGAATGCTCAATCAATGACCTATTTTGTAACGATTTATCGAAGTGGAATGCAATTATATTGATTCGAACCTGATTGATCACCTGAAACTGAAGTTCATACGATTCAAGTATCAAAATTCATGTCCAATGTTTACATGATGTGTTCTCTTGTGGAATTTTTTTGGAAGATTTCGAATGAAAAGTGCACCATAACCATGTTCAGGGCTGTAAGCTTTTGGCGTACAACCACAAAGATGGTTCATATATAAACGGATCATAAACCAGTCATAGAGGGTTCATAATTGGTATATATATGGTGATGTGGGCTCAGAGAAAGGTAGATAAAGCCTTTAAATCAAAGGAATAAAAAAAAAATAATGTCTACTTCTAGTTAGCCGTAAATAATACCAATACTATCAATCCAGTCACCTACAGTTCCATACAAACCAACTATGTTCATTCCTTCTGGCAGAGCTAAACTGCTGACATGGCCACCATTTTTATTACCAAACATTTCAGATACCCTACCACTGTTCAACTTTATTTGAACACCATCGATCCATTGACCATTTCTGAAGATCAACTCAGTAATAGCCTCTCCATCTCTGATGTTAAAATCTGTATAGCTATTCGTAACGTTGCCGAAAACTTCAGTTTTGTCCAGATTTCCAACACAGCTATTGTTGAAGTTAAAAGATAGGTTTATACCGAACTTTCTCAGCGGTAACGGCGGCTCCAGTGGTACAGGATTGGAAGTAAGTCTTGAGGATTTCTTCAATGAAAATTGAATACCATCTAGTGCCCCACCATGATAAACACGAACGTTTGTGACAAAATAGCCTCCGATGATACACATTGGTCTTTCGGCTCCTCTTGTATTGGAGCCAAGGTGATTTGATTTATAGGCAGTGATGCACAGACTGTTGTCCAATCTTAATGGGAACGAGAAAGTGGTATCTTGGATGAACTGGTATAAATCGCCAATCGATGTAGAGCCACCACCATTAGTCAAGACATCGACTTGTAGCTTCTTGTTTCTGAAGTCAGCAGGTAGTAGTTTTTGAAGCTCCTCGTAGTCTAATAAAACTTCAAATTGGGGTCCGGGGCCTCCAATACACTTCGGCAAGTACTCGATGTTGTACCGCGACCATTCACCAACATGAAGCTCGATAAGGTAAATACCCGTTTTTGATTTGATCGAAATGTTGTTGTTGGCTGATGGCAATAAAGTAGGTACCAATGACATACTTTTCTTGTTCAATGGACTACCCAAAGCAGGACTCTTGAACTCTTTGTCTAAGAAATCTTTTGGCACAGCAAAAGAATCATGATATAAAAATCTCAACAAGTCCAATCTGTTCCATGTGCATTCATCATTTGGTAGACAAGGTGACCAAGCTCCCTTGCCTGTTCTTTGGCATGCAGCTTCTTTTGTCATGAAACTTCTGTTGATGGTAATGTAGTCTCTAAGCATAACACCATCAATCTGATGCGGGCATCCCAATAGATGGCCAATTTCGTGTAGAAATGCACCTAGAGTAATGTTCAAACATTCCCAATTTGTGGAACATTGATTACAGTCATTTGCAACTTCATTTATATTTGTTCTTGTCACGTCTTCAAAGTGATCAGTGACTTCCTCGAAGCATGATGGCCAACTAAATACACCATGAGATCCAAAAATTGCAAGCTTTATTTCTTGAGTTCCACCACCCAAAGCAGCATGGGTCAAGATCAATTTCAACCTAGGATCCCAATGAGTATCTAGAAAAAGAACTGCTGCTTGAGCAGGTGTTGTTCTTGTTGACTCCTTTGAAAACGGACCACCATATTTTGTTAACGCTTCAAGTGCAATTCCAAATAACCCACCGGTGTTGGTACCATTTTTGTTCTGTTGTGCAAGGTTTGGGTCACGTAGTTCTTTTAACGTCTTATCGGATTTCAAAATATGTATCTTAATATCGTTTCTGAAAAGCTCATTCTGCTCTTCAATCTTACTTACTGTGGACAATCCCCACTCTTCCTCGAATCTGAAACACCTGTTTCCAAAACCATTTCTTGACATTTGCTGTTGGGTGAAAGCCTGCATCAATCTACCTGCCATTCTCAACTTCTTAACTGCCAAATTCAAACCATTCCCTTCCTTTTTTCTCAAATACTCCGGACAGTCATAAGTTAATGGAGAGTCTTTTGCAACCAAAATGCACAAATGAATTGGCGGATTCAGTAACAATGGCGTGTAATTGATCTTAATCGTTTGACAGTCTCTACCGTTTGGAGGTGGAGCAACCAAATCGCCGTTTTTGTTGGCATTGTGCTTCAAAACTATGGTATTTTCTCCTGGATTCAAATGAATGATTGCCTTGAAAAATCCATCGTTGACTTGATAGCTCTGAGGAGGAAACGTTCTGTTATTTTGGTGATAGCATGCAATGACACCTGAGCTTGAGACTTCTGATTGGCCATGCAAGATGTAGATCGGAGTATGAATATCCTCTCTCGGCAGATTGAAGAACTTGAGCGACATCTTCAAAACTCAGATCAGTGGTATCACAAATAGTCAATTGAGAATGTATCACAGTGTTGGCTGTAAGACTCGTTGCTTCCACTTCAAGTAGTGATTCCCTTTTCTACTCTTTTCACTTTTTTGCTGCTGAATGGAATTTGTATCGACAAATTCATTTAACCGAGAAAAGTGAGATCTGAACAAAAAGTTCAAACTTGAGGAGAAAGTAGTTAAGTGCTTTATCAAAAGAGTTTGACAAAAGTTGCAAGCCAGCTAGTTTGTCTAAAAGTAAGACATGAGTCAGATTTGAGTACCCACCAAAAAACTAAACACTGTGATGTGTGCAAGCGGCCTTTTTACGGCCAAATTGAAGCGGAATGCTCTCTAGAAAGTGCTATAAATTGAACTTGAATGTTCATTGAGGTTCGTTCAACTGTAGAAATTTCATATGCATTTGTATGGCCTTGTTGATTGAAATTCTTTTTACCGATTGGTTCGTAACAAATCAAAGGCAAGATATCAGTCTGTAAATAAATATCATATAAATATCAAATAAATAGAACAAAGAAAAGGGAAAAAGAATATTCAGGGTATTTTATAAGAGAAAAAAACTCATGTCATTCACTTGTCTTAACGTCTAAGGTACTGTAACAGATTCAACCTCTCGGTCAACTTGTCAACTTCCAACTTGTTAGATTTTGAACTACCGCCTGCAACTCTTGATCTATTCAATGAGTCAACGTAATTACTTCCTGCAAGCGTATTGATATTCTTGAACACATGGCCACTTGGAGCGGTAGGAATAACGCTATACTTTCTCTCCTTGAAGCTTATATTCACTTGTTCAACTTTCTTGGTGTTTGTCAAAGTCTTGGTATCTACCTTATCAAACCAATCTGACCTTTCGTTATACTCATACAATGACCAGTCAACTCCATACGGTTTTGGTTCCAAGATATACACTGTGTGTAGTGGAACATCCAACTCACCAATTATTGATTTATTCAAATTCAAGAAATAACCAAGCAACACCCTTGAGACAACACGGTGAGTAATTATCATCACATTGTCTGTGGTTCTTTCAACCTCTGTTATGACTGGTCTCAATCTATTGATAACATCCAAATATGACTCACCACCAACTCCAGGATACCTGTAAGCCATTTTGTTTTCTAATCTTGATTTGAACTCTAGTGGATAACGCTCTTGAATTTCTTGATACGTCATACCATCACACCTTCCGGCTCCCAATTCATCCAACATCCTCATTTCTTTGACAAAAAACTGATCATCGGGTAAAAACTGTGCCGTTTGAATTGATCTTTGCATCATCGATGTCCATACAGTAAATAACGGTTCATCTGGTGGTAGTTCATCAAGGCTCTTGACCATTCCATTTTTGAACCTCAACTCTAACCTTGATCTGAAATTTTTTATCTGATCCCTTCTAATTTCATCTTTTTTGAAGGCAGAAAATCTGGCCAAGGCCTTCGAAAATCTCAAACCTCTTTCTGTCAATGGGGCATCACCACCAATTCTGCCTAATACGTTATCCTTTGATTCACCATGCCTTGTAATCCAAATTTGTCTTTCCAGTAAGTTAAAGTTTAAAAGAAAATAAACAGTCTGAGAGGCCAAAAAACCTTCAACGTTATATGCCACAACTTTTTTCCCACAATCAATCATTTTGATGTAGCTAAAGCCTTTATACTTCTCCTCTTCCTCGTCAATCGTTTCATAAGCTTTTTCGTAATTCAAAAGTCTACCACGAAAGTCTTTCAATGCTACATTTTCGTCGACATCTTTGTAATCGGGTCCAGATAATTTCAAACGAATGTTTTCTTCAACTATTTTGGGATCTGAACATACACTTTCCAAATACAAGACCTTCAATTCGCCATTACTTCTTTCCATAATTTTGTTGAGTACTTTTTTTCTTCTTGCTTTTGTTGAGTTTGTTGCATCAAAAATACCGATTGACAAATCACCATTGATGAGAGCGTCTAGAAGTTGATCTAATGTATCCATGGCCCACTTCTCCCTAAGTGCAGTAGTCAAAATATTATCAGGAGAGAAAAATTGAGCGTCTTGTGAAGTATCCTTGAGCGGATGACTATCACTACTATTATTGCCCTCGTGGTTGATGTTGTTGTCAGATGGTGAGGTATGTCCACTGTTGTCATTTGCAGGACTATCTGGTAGTGGGTTACTCTCAGGTCCAACACTTGCATTAACCCTTCTTCTTGTATTGCCTACATTGAAAACCTGGCAATCATGCTGCAACCAATTCATGTACCGACTCAACTTATTCGTAATGTACGATTTACCGCGTGCAGGCAAACCTACCATAACAATAACCAACTTTGATCCAACATCTCTTTGAGCTATTCTACCATCTGGTGATACTTTTGACCGCGTTTGCCCTGGAATATCTAATGTTGTGGCTAATTTGACCCTGTGATGTATCGGTTGCAACAGAGCAACATGATCATCGTGAGATAATGATAAAATAGGAATATCCTTGTTCATCCTTGTATTTTCCTTCGTTGTCGCATCTAATGAAGTTTCTCCGTCCCAATCTCCCTCTTCTTCTTCGACTATATCCAAGTCTGGGGGTGAAAATGGATGCTGCAGAGGCGAGGATACAGTAGACATGACAGGCGTATCACTAAGTGGCCTTTTGTTGAACGGTTCCAATAAGTCTTCATGGTCTTCCTCCTGTGTTTCGCCTCCCTCTATATCATGATTATGGTAGTTTGGTCTTTTGAAATGTATTGGAGCTGCCAAATCCTCTTCCGATGATTCAATTGCATTTTCGTGATAGTATATGTTCAGTGTGGTATCCGAAAAAGAAACCCTTGACTTGTTGTTGTCGCTAGAGTGAAACGGGGTCAAGCTTGGAGTTGGCCCGTCCGATTGTTGTTCAGTATTCAGGGCGGAAGAGTTCGGTGACAACTCTTTGTCCATATAAAAACTTGACATCTTTAAGTGCAACTATTGGCTGCTCGTTAATGGATTTTTGTTCCTCTCTGATTTGTTCTGTGCTGATCGAATACCTTGCTCAGATATTACCTACCAATTTCTCTTAGTACTTTGATATTACCAAATGGCTTCTTTTCGGATTAATGTCTTTATAAAGTTACTAGCTCAAAAATAGAAATACGATTGGCATATCCGGAAACAGGTAACAGTTGTTGACTTATTCTAAAGTGTTCTAATTTGGCAATTGGAGCATAATCTTTTTCAAAAATGGTTGCAGATTAAAAAAAACTACAACAGGTGATGATTGCGGAGAAACTAGTAACCACAAATTATCCGACAACGGAAAGCACGTCAATATTGTAACGAAAATGAAAATATGAATTGGCAAGTGATGAAATGGGCTTGAGCTGTGAATCAAAAATGAAATAAATAGAAGACGAAATAAAACATAAAAACTGAAAAAAAAAAAACTACATCAAGCAGATTTATTAGGAAAAAAATCAACATCATCCTACATAATCATCTAATACACCCTTCTGGATTGACTGAAAGTTCACTCTTCATCTTCTGAATCACTTCCGTGGATACTTGGGGCAACAGAAAGACCTCTCAATGTATAATCGACCTCCTCATCGTCATAAACAACTTCATCGTCGTCACCTGGTAGCTTCCAATCGAAATACTCCCTGGAATTGTTCTCTTGTAAGGTTCCCAAATCACCTGGTGTCATGATGCTGTTGATGGAACTGGATCTACCCCTAGGAGAACCTGGCTGTGACAAGGACCTCGTGATCTTGTTATTGTTTTGAAGGTCCTCAAATGGATTCTGTTCGTTGGAGAATTGTTCAGGGTATGCTCTTCTCAAAGCTAAAGTTCTGGCCTTGACATATTCCAAACCCATTCTCTTCCAATCCAACAAATCACTCAATCTTTCAACTCTGTTTCTTTGGTTGATTCTCTGTCTTCTTGTTTTTTCAGTAAATTCATACATATAGTTTGTCAACTGATCAATACTTTCATCAACACCTTTCATTCTCCTATCAACGATGTAAATACCGTAATCTGAAGGAGTTTCGATAAGGTCTTCCATGTAGCAGCCAAAACCGGATAAATTAGTAGTAATTGAAGGAATACCCATAACAGTACATTCAGCTGGTGTATAACCCCATGGCTCATAATAACTTGGAAAAACACCACAATGGCAACCACGAACGAATTCTTCGTAATCCAAACTCAAAATTGGATTGTTTGCATTCAAAAACTCTGGATGGAAAATGATTTTAACCCTGTCTTCTTTTCTGTTGAATAATTGAACACTTCTAATTTGAGTCAATATTGGATCGGTGGCATCATCAACCATATTATGTGTAACAATTGGAGGCAATGTGTTTCTCTTCAATGCAAACATTCTTCTCTTCAACATGACCCTATCGCTTGGTTTCAATAGGTTATCAATTGTTGGTAAATTGACATGTTGGCTTGACTGGCAATTATCTGGACTTTGACAAAAGTCAAACAATCTCCTACCCATCAAAGTTTGAACATCATTGATTGTAGTTTCCAATTGCTTGATGACAGCTTGACCTTTCAAGGTTTCAACCGTATACGATTGAGTCTTGGCTGGCATGATGATGAATGCAATCACAGTCATTTTAGAACCTGTTTCTTTCAATTTGTGATTCAATCTGGCCAAAGCTTCAATGAAAAAATCAGCACCTTTATTCCTGTATTCATAACGACCAGCAATAAAAAAATACAATGTATTGCTCAACTTGAAATCTAATTGACCATAGAAATGACCTCTAATAAACTCATTAATTTTTTCCTTCTTTTCAAGATGCAAATTTTGAAATTCATGAACAGCTTGAAATTTAACAACGTTTAAACCATTCGGTAAGACACCGTCTGGCTTTCTCTTTAATAAATGTTCTGATTCATATGCAGTGATGTGAGAAACTGTTGTGAAAACGTCAGCCGAATGAGCAGCTGCTCTTTCGATGCAGTATCTATGGTAAATACCCCTCTTTCCAGCTTCCTTGTCGACGTCGAACTTGTCTAAGTTGTTGTAGAAGTCAACGGAGCCAGCGCACAAATACCTACCTAATAAAGTGGCATGAGTAGTGAAGATTGTGGTAACATCAATTCTTCTCTTTCTACACAATGGTAAGCAAACACCAGCTAGCCATTCATGGGCATGGATGATCACAGCACGCTTTTGATCGTGGAAAGTGAACTCACCAGCAAACCAGGCAACCAAATAACCCAATAAAACCGCATCATTAGTCTCACTATCGTGCTCAGGGGTTGGAACTCCAGAACTGGTCCACAAATCGGCTTTCCACTCATTCAATAAATGAGCAGCAGAGTTCAAGTCGAATAATATAACCCTTGGAGCCCCTTCAATCAACCACCTACCGTACAAGTATCTGATGCCTCTTGAAGCCATTGAGTCCAATGTCAGCCTCAACAACGGATCATGAACTGGCAACTCCTCAACTTCTACCTGGGCAGACGAGCTCGCCAAAGGGCCAATCAAAGTGTATCTATCCTTGTATTCAGCCACGGTGATGGGGGCTTTGGACTTCAAGACTGAGTAGATACCACCCACTCTGTTGGCAACCTCAGTCGCAACTTCGAAAAGCAAATGGTTCTTGACATCTCTCGTCATTTTTTACAAGTGATTGTTCGGTCTAGGGGATGAAAATGAGATGAAACTGCTGTAAGTGCGAACCACCGTAAAGGATAATCTTGGTTTTTGTAGCTATCAAACCTTCTTGAAAACTTCTAATAGAGTCTCAATGAAAAAATGCTGATTTAACTAGGATGGGAGCCTCGTGCCTAGCTTAATGACGTTTCAAAGATCTGGATAATTATCAAACACCCTATAGCTCGGTTACGTCTTTTGTTTCCTCTGTATCGTTTTGATTTGAACAAATCAAGTTTCAAAGCGAATTAAACTTGCTACTAAGCGAATCTATTGGAGTGATTATAATGATGATTAGATCAACTTCGAATGATTAACACAGGTCAGCCTTTTTTTTGTTCAATTCATTGACAGGTTACTATTTTCTTGGTCGTCAAAAAATGGCTGAATGCACTCCACACCTTAAAATTTGGGGGCTACTTCCACTTCACATTTGTTGTCTTGACAGAGGCGGTTATGCCTCCTTCTCCCCTCTTGTTGAACCAGTTGTGACTCATAGTTTGTTCTATTGAGTGAAGAGTGCCCTGGCTGTGGTCATGTCGATGGTCAACAGGCGTTGAACGAGAAAAGCTCCGTTTGTTGGTGATCGTAGTGTCATGGCAACCGAGTTTTGCAACGCAATCGACTCAGCGTCTCGATATTCTCTGTGGTTAGTGGTTGGGCGAGCACACCCAGTCGGATCTCATCGGTGTTAAGTGATATGGTAGAGCTTCGCTTGAGAATTTTATTCATTCCACAGTCGACAAGAGTCGCCCAGGCTTTTGGCTGCTCTGGAAGCCCCCAGACAATAGGAGGGAGTGTGTGTACAGCCCGTAGACTGCCTGGATCTTTGGGAACAGACACATGAGTCGAACCAAGCCGCTATTGGACGAGAGAAGGAGAAAAGAAAAGAATAAGTTTCGCCATGCACTTTGGAGTTTACTTATAACCATGACCCATGATCGAGCTCGACCTTCCATCTGGCTAACCAGCATTCTTGCACGCACATCCTCCATACGCCGTTCGACATCAATCAGGCAGACTGAAAAGATGTTCTAGAAACCTTATCGCCAACCCAATTCCACACTTCTCAACCATGATGGCACTGGCCAATAGAATTAGAGTCACATAGTGGTCGCTCGCTGCGTCTCATACATAACCTCGTTTTTTCCAACTAGTACATCTGGAAGCTTGTTTCCAGATTAAAGTTAAGACGTGGTATTTGGGGTTCACCTCAATTGAAATAGTGCTTATTCATCTGTTACTATATTCCTTAACTGCGCTCAGTCAGAACTATTGTTCGGACTCTGCGTGATGAGATGGAATTTTTTAAACTGCACAAGTCTCACTTATTACGCGAGTTAGTCTCAGATTTTAGGGTATTATAAAAAGATAGAGTACAGACAATATCTTTGTTTCATGAAAAAAGAAAAAGTCAGAACTGCATAAACCTTGTATTTATATATAAATCCTGTTCCAAATCCTGCTTCTTTTCCGTGATTATGGTTTCGTGTGGTTTGCGATCAAAAGATAAAAGCTCTTTGTGAACACTACCAATAGACAGCATAATGTCATCAAGAATAGGAATTCAACTGTTGTTGAACAACACCGAAGACACTCTGGAGACAGGCTCGATATATCACAAAAACACGAGCAGTAACTCCACGACTTACCAATCTCCGCCAATCTCACCTGCTGTAACAACGTTTGCTTCTGTTGCGAGCACTTCGTTACCCAGCTCGACGAACACAAGTTCGTCTCCAGCCTCAGCCTCGAGCGGTTACACCTTCCACTCATCCAGCACTAAACGGCCTTCAGCTCAGGCTCTAGATGGGTCTACTTCTTCAGCTTCCAACTACAGCAGATACGATACAAATGGCTCCTCAGGCCCTGTTCCACGAGAAGTTCCAGCGGTTGTGTTAGATTTGGGGCAGAGCCGCAATTCTCCCGAGTTTTATCCAGTTGAGATTGTACAAGGAAGTCCAATAATAAGCAAAAAAAATGTCATCAAGAGGAAGAGAGCAACAAACACAGATGGGGAACCAAAGGATGATTTGATGTTGCTCAATATGATTTTGGAAACACTCCCCAAGCAAAACTTTGCCAAATATTCCAGAAAGTTGGGTAAAAGGGACTCACAAGCAGTGAGGTATAGGTGGAAAAGTGTGGTGAAAAGGTTCAAAGACGACTTGGCTAAAGGAAAGTTGAACGGTAAATATACACTGGCAAAGTTGGAAAAAGATTCAACTCAAGACGGGGTTGACAAAATTGAAGAAGATGGGGATAACGAGGACGAAAGTTCACAGGAAGAAGGTTCAGATTCACCTTAGATCATTTCCATTTTCATGAATTTTCTGACGCTCGCTTCAATGAAATGAATTCCATTTTAAAATTCAAGTATTTCATTGCCAGCACAACTCGATATTCAAGTTCAATATGATGGCATAAGGAAAGCTTGTCTGTGAACCAAATATGTTGACTTCATGTCAAACATGTCAGGCCTTTAGCTATATTGAAGCTCGATAGCTTTGGGTTCTTCCATTGATACTCTTTGGGTTAGTAAGAAAGGAACGGAAAATAAAGTTCAAGCTCATTTAATGTGCAAAGATTTGCCTCGAGGCTTTTGAACCATATTCTGGTGATTTTTATTTAGGTTTTTCCTTCCTCGATTTCACAAAAGAATTGTGTATTATCTTATCTTACTTAGTTAAAAGCTTGCTGTTGGTGGTATTTTATCATTCAGGTCTGTTGTCAATTTTGGAGCTACTGATGCCCCACATCCATCCCTTATTCTAAACACATGAACAAATGGTTATATTTGCATCAAGGTTCAAAGCTCTGTTTTGACTGCTTATACTTTGCCAAACTTTCAGAACTTCAGTATAATAATCGAACAAATACATACACCCCCAAAACAACGTCTTTCTCGTACTCTAGATACCTTGAAACCCAACTACATCGCGAATGGACTTCAGCTTGAAAGAGACGATCAGACCACCAACCTTTTCTTCGATCTATTTAGTAGCAGCTGCTACTGAGTATGATTCCATATGTCTTATTTGATACTCAATAGAACATCTGTATTTGGAATGCCCTCAGAGAGCTTGAACACATTTTTGAGGTACAAGAAAGTGTAAATCTATTTGGTTTAGCGTACAATTGGTTTAGGGGTATCGCGTTTTTTATGGCGCACAAGTGGGTTTGTCTGTAATGAGTTAGGTGTAAGCACGTAGTATAGACTCAATGTGTGAACTGACTTAACATTTTGAAACTTGAAACTTCTTTGGTGGAATTCTCCTATCGAAAGCTTTGCAACAAGGACTTAAGGTTTGCATTTTGCACCCAATTCTTAAATATAGCAAGTACAGTATGCTTCCTTTTCGAGAAAGCAGTGATTGTACTCCCGCGGACTGTGCCGCGTTTAGACAGAAAATATCCAAATGATAGATTATAATGGTATAGCAAATGTTATCAAACATCAAATTTTCTCTGCAAACCTCGATTATCATACATCAGACCTTGTGATAATAAGTACGAGGGTCTTTGTATATACAGAACCCTTTCATGATTTGGTTAGCGTTGAACAGAAAGATTTTTGCATAGGAACAAGACTATGTTTGACTGCCCAGAAGCCCAAGCTGAGCCTGGTGAAGGTTACAACAAAGAAATAAGCTCGATAAGAGATAAGGAATATCCTCATTTAAAGGAAAAAATATACTTGGACCATGCTGGAATGACGATGTACTCCAAATCTTTGATTGAAGAGTCGTCAAAGCTACTCTTGGAGAACGTTTATGGGAATCCACATTCTGCTTCGTTCACATCAAGATCATCTGAGAATATGATTGATAGGACAAGACTTGACGTTTTGCAACTATTTGGTTTGGATTACTTGAAATTTGATGTAATATTTACACAAAATGCAACACACGGAGTCAAGATTCTAGGCCAAGGTTTGAGGGACACGATGAATGACTTTAACTTTCTCTACAATATAAATTCGCATACATCCATCATCGGACTTCGAGAAATGGCTAAGAACTTCAAAACATTCGACTCAAAAGATGTTTCTCCGACGATGGTCTCTGAAACCTTTTCAGGTGAGGAAAACTTGCCAACACTAGTAGCATGGACTGGACAATCAAACTTCAATGGCGAAAGGTTTCCGATTGAAAATTGGCAAAAGACAATCAAAATGAAAAACCCAAATAAAATTTTCACTTTACTTGACATAAGCTCCTTATGCTCAACATCACCTCCAGATTTCTCAACGTCAGATAATGTTCCAGACTTTATGTGTCTCTCTTTGTACAAAATGTTTGGCTTTCCTGATATTGGATGCCTCATCTTCAATAAGGAGATTGCACGGACTGTTTTTGAGGTAAGAAAATATTTTGGAGGTGGAACTGTCAATGCTTTGTCTCCAGATCAAAACTTTGTTAGTCTCAAACCAAACTTGACAAATAGGTTAGAGGATGGCACATTACCAATTCATTCGATTATTCAATTGTCAGCTGCTATTGCAACACATAAAAGAATTTACGGATCTTTTGAGCAAATAAGTCAGCATACCAAAAGCTTGACAAGATATGCCATTGGAAAATTATCAAATCTAAAACATGTTGAGTCTCAAACAAACATGGTCCGATTGTTATATGATTACTCCAACGAAAACATAGGTCCAATAATTTCGTTCGTTTTGACATCATCAAGGGGAGAAACATTGGGTTACCATGATTTTGAGAAGTATGTTTCGGTTAAGGGGGTATCAATAAGAACTGGAACTTTATGCAATATTGGAGGTGTTTGTAAATGGATAGACAGAACAACCGAAGAAATCAAGAGAGATAGCTATTTGGGACATAAGTGTGGTGATGCAATGGATGTGATAAACAATAAACCCACTGGTGTCATTAGAATAAGCTTTGGAGCGATGTCGTCCAAAAATGATGTTGACTGTTTCATAAAGTACACCGAAGATTTCTTTGCTGATTCAGATTTCTTCTCACCCAGCACAACAAACAAAGACATATCGTTAGCAGTCAAAAAATTGACAATTTATCCAATCAAGTCATGTTCTAGTTATGATATACCATCCAATGTTAAGTGGAACATTGTTAAAGGCGGGTTGCAATTTGACAGGATGTTTTGCTTGCTAAACCCGACAACTAAAGAGCCAATACTATTGAAGAATCATCCCAATATGATATTCATCAGGCCGGTTGTGAATCTTATCAAAAATGTGATGCAAATTGAATATGGATCGAAAATGGTGGAGATCTCATTATCTGCTCAACATTTTCGTGAACACCATAGGTTGGTGGAACTTTACAACGAAAAAGACAACCGACTGTATGAATATTTGGCTGATGAACCCATCACACAGTTTTTTACAGAGATAGTGGGTACTTTATGTGTTCTAGCCAAACTCTCTGTTTCTATAGATATGAAGGGGAACTCAGCCAAAAAGCGCAAAAGTGATTCCCTTCATAGCAAATCGGACTTTGTCATGTTGAGCGATGCCAGCTTACGATATTTAACAGAATACAGTCTTGAAAACAAAAATGACTCGAACTTGAATTCTGTGACATCTAAGTTAAGAGGAAACATTGTAGTTTCAGGAAAATCGTTGGCCCCATTCGAAGAAGACAAATGGAACATTTTCAGGTTTGCTAATGGGCTAGTATTGAAGAATTTAGAGAGTTGCGAGCGGTGTCATATGATTACAATTGACCTGGATACTGGTAAGAGGGATGTTAGCGTGTATGTGAAGTTGTCTAAGTTCAGAAAAACTAATGGTAAGATTTTGTTTGGTAACAATTTGAACATCGATGAAGAATGCTTCGATGAAAACTCAAGGTTGAGCATCATGGTTGGTGATAGGATATCCGTTGAGTAGTAGTAACTCGGTTCGATTTTTTCAAGTAAATTAAAATTCAAAACATGAGTAACCAGAGGTTTAGTAAAATCGCTTCCAAAACCGATTAAATTTTCAAGTCAAAAACCTCAAGATATTTACAAAGTAGACAATAAGATTTTGATTGTACAAATGATGACCATAAGAAGTTTACGAAGAAATAAAAACCTAACACTTAATTTTATTATAGTTATACCATTTCAAATTAAACACTAATCGTCGTACTAAAAACCCTTGAACTTTCTACACAAGTAGCAGTGAAAATCATGAAACTGATATCAACAAACTTAAGCGTTCTTCTTGGCGAGTCTCTTTGGGGCCAAAGCCTTAGTAGTACCGTGTAAAGCGTGTCTGTGGTTTCTCTTGAACTTTGGATCAACACCCTTTAATGATGGGTATCTGTCGGTCTTTGGCTTCTTGATACCGTTCTTGTGGGCCTTCTTGGTTTGGTTATGGGCTGTATGGTTCTTTGACTTAGACATTTTCTATCAGTAATTAAAATGGAAAATAAAAGTTAGTATATGTGGCTTTGTACCATTGGAATCTGAAATTTTCAATAATGTTTGAAGCAAAGAACTTGATCTTTTCCTGATTTCCTCTGTGGTGACTATATGAATAGCCATCCCAGCTGAACAAATCCAGACTAGCCTCGGTGGGCAGGTGAATAGTGCATAACCTTCAATTGCTTGAACCTCCAATGGTTTCAAAATTGGAAAACAAATGAGTGATATAAACCTTTCCATGTCTCGAAACACGGTGGTTCCCCTACAATGTACAACAATATACGGTTCACTCAAGTTCATCAAGCTGATGACAGCAAGTGTATCATCCTTACGCTGTCGGCTGAACTTTGCTGGTCATCTTTTGGCGGTATCATTCACGATCATTACGTTCAGTTCCAACATCAATTTTAATTTCAAGCTCATCTGTTTGATTCCCACTTACTAGTTATACTGCTTGAAGCTTTTAGAATATTGAGTATCCAGTTACTAGGTGATACACTGTCGTCAAATATAATACAACTAAGTCTGGCCAAATTACCCTGTCTACACTCTAAGAGGATTCTCACATTGAGAGTTGGCTAATTACAAAAAATTTTCGACTTTTTTCATGAAAAGGTTGTGCAAAGCTTACTAGGGCTAAGTGCCCTAAAGATATACTTGCTTGTTGGCTGAACCTACTTGGAGGTGTACTGATTTTAGTAATTTGCGAACGACTCATAAAAGGGATTGGAGGTCTTGGTTTACAGGTGTTAGTTCAAGTCACATTCAAACTTAATGTAATATAACAATCACTTGAAATTAAACCTATACAAAACCCGAAAAACCTATACAAAAAAAACTAAACTCAAGCCTTGAGAGCATCAGATGCTGCCTTAGTCTTCTTAGCAATCTTATCTTGGGCTTTAGATCCCATGATACCACCACCCCAATGTCTTCTTGAGTCTTCGTACTTTTCAGTGAAGTTGGCATTGATGGTTGAGACCAACTTGGCTAAGGCAGCTTCGTCTTCTGGTTTGACTTCAGTTAATGCTGCGACCGATGAGGTCTTTTTGTGGACTAAGGTTCCCAATCTAGCCTTACCCTTGATGATGCAGTATGGAACACCCATCTTTCTACACAAAGCTGGCAAGAAAACGACCAATTCGATTGGATCAACATCATTGGCAATCAAAACCAACTTGGCCTTCTTGTTTTCAATCAAAGAAACAACATGGTTCAAGCCGTATTTGACAACGAATGGTTTTGATGAAACATCTTCCTTGGTCTTTCCTTCAGCAATAGCAGCGGCTTCTTTGGTCAATCTCTCCTTCTTTTCAACACCAGTTTCTGGTCTATACTTGTTAAACAACTTGAAAGTTTCAGAAGCTGTGTTTCTGTCCAAAGTGTTGGAGAATTGAGCGATTGAAGGAGGAACCTTCAATCTCAAGGACAAAATCTTTTTCTGTCTTTGCAATCTGACATATTCTGGCCAGTTGACAAATCTAGATAAATTTTTTTTTGGTTGGATCGATTGGCCAATACCAAAGTTCTTTGGGGAGGCTTCAATCAAAGGATTCTTTGCAGCCTTCTTGGCGTTGGATTTTGATGCTAAAGGAGCTGGAGCAACTTTCTTTGATGGCTGTGTCATTGAGAAGAAGGCAAATTTTTTATAAAGTTAGTCATTATACTCCTCTGAGAAACTTGAAAGTCTAGCGGATATAAAAAACTATTGGAACACCTTATAAAAAAATATCACCTCTGAACTCTACAGCTTCCTCCAAACCTAGAGGAAGCTCAGCCTGTGTACACAAAGAAAATATACACATTCGAATCGACAATGTATAAAAAAATTTCGAAACAACAATCTGGCACAAGACATCTTCCACAGTCTTCCACTCAGATGTTAACTCATTTGGTTATATATCAAAGCACGAATGGTATACTCCTTTGGTTCGAGTGTACACAAACACATAGAGTGAAAGTAATATCTCTTTACCTGGATGTATCCAACGTCTATCGATCCTTTAGCAGAAAATCCATAAAAAAACTTCGCTACTTACGGCCATTTCTATTCTTTAAGATACTTTTATTGATATATATGTATATTATCTTAATAACAAGATCAATACTGAATGCTTAAAGAAACTTGTATCTTTTTTCAACATCTTGTGGTTACTAGCAATAGGAAAGGTTTTGCTGGAAAATTTTCTCGAGCGCAAAAAAAGTGAAAAATCCACCGAATTACCGATTACCGCACTGGGAAGGTTTTGAAATAGCGCGGTGTGAATTTCAAGTGAGTGGTTGAGATGCTGTAAAATGTTGATGTAAGGCGATTGAATAGCTAGTTGAGTCATAGATAAGGACGAGATTGGAAAAGAAATCTTGGATAGTATTCCTCTACAGTTTGTACTTTGGACATGGCTTCTATTTTGATCAGTCAAGCGTATAACAGCGTGTTAAAGTCGTCAGAAAGCTTGCAACCATCCGATCTGAGAATCGCTTTATCTGGTATTGCAGGTTCAACATCGTAAGTAGGCGGAAAAGTTTACTGTTGTGGCATCGATATGTGTCGTATACTAACTAGTGGGTGTGTAGGCTTGCTTGCTGGATTGTGCTACTTCTTCCGCAGCTTATCGAGCAATGGAAGGTCAAGAGCGCAGACGGAATATCGGTGGTATTCATCTCCATCTGGTTTCTAGGTGACATAGCCAACTTGGCAGGTTCAATTTGGGCTGATTTGTTGCCGGAGGTTGTTTTCCTTGCGATTTGGTTTTGCTTTGCTGATGCTTTGATGATTGGTTCGTACTTTTATTATACTCTCTACTATCCAAAACACCACAAGCATCACCATGGGCATGGCCACCACCATGCGGATAGCACTAATGAAAGAACGAGCTTGGTTAATGGCTCGTCAACTGAAAGAAGAAGATCCAGTCACAAGTCGAGGAGAAACTCAATCGATTCGGTTGTCTTAGACAAAACGTCTGCTTCCATCTTTTATCAGTACATCCTTCCTATTTTTATTGTGATTGCTGCTGGGTGCTTGGGGTATCTGCTCTCTTCACCAGTGGTAACAGACGAGCCAGGTACAACGCCACCACCATCAGATGAGATTAGAATTGGTCCGCAAATCTTGGGCTATCTTTCCGCATTCTTGTATTTGACTGCAAGACTTCCGCAAATTTATCAAAATCATCAAAAGAAGTCATGTAAGGGATTAAGTTTGTTGTTTTTCATTTTTTCGACTTTTGGTAATGTTACATATTCCCTACAGATCATATTTTTCAGATCAGACTGGAAGTATATTCTGTTGAACTTGTCGTGGTTGCTTGGTTCATTGGGTACCGTTTTCGAGGATGCCATTATTTTCGCCCAGTTTTACTATTACGAGAGCTATTTGAATACTCATTCAGTTGATACAGAAGCACTAGTTGAATCAAATCACGAAGCGCTTGAAGGTAATTAGTCACTCTCAACACAATACGTCAACTATTGCCATTCGTGATACCATCTGCAAAGAATTCAATTTTCAACCAACCTCTATTTTACATCGGAACCTTGTACAAACTAGATCTTTTTACATTTTAGCTTCTCCTCTTTTTTAATTCCATTCAATTTTCATTCTTATCTACCTGATTATCGAATAGATCATCAACTGAATCACCAAAATGGATCATCAAGATTGCTGATGGGTTAGGATAATAGAGAGATCACGTGACTTATTTATTATCTTGTACGCCTAGAATGAAATTTGATTAGAAATTGGACTTATCAACTTAGTAATGTTTGAATTTGTATAAATAAAAGGTAAGTAGCTCATCTAAGCATATTCTGTTAGGCAAAACACTAAATCACCAAACCAACGTCGTACCACATTCCAGAACAAACAAAAAAATGTCAATTCAGACAGGAAATCTTCTAAAGATTGAGTATTTACCTTTATCAGAAATCAAGAGGCCTATCCCACCTGTGTTGGATTACTCTAAAATAGATGCCATGACTTCGACTTTGAATGGAATACCAATGCCTTCATCAACGTGCCCGAATGTTTCGGAAATCACATCTGGTGAGTTGCCTCCCATTGATGTGATGTTGGTCAGAGAAAATGGTAAAAGTTATTATTTTGCATTTGGAGGGTGTCATAGATTTCAAGCTTATGAGAGAGCTGATGGTAATCCTAAGGTTAAGTGTAAGATAATTCCAGCTACAAAGAAACAATTGAGGTTGTATTTGGGAGGCTCAGTTGATTCTTTTTTTGAATAGATACAGTACCAACTCGAATAATCATTAAATTTTTGCAGAAACGGCAATACTTAAACGTAGCGGTTGTTGTTCTTTTAAAAGCCACATCAGGTGTGCAGATATGAACCATTATCTGCTTTGTCCAACAAAGCGCTGTTCATCCTCCTACAGGTCTGAAAACTCTTATGAGCTCCTTTATTGACAATAGTATATGTAAAAGTGGTGAAAAGCGTATCGAATTTGCATTGTGGGTGGGTGCGTTTAGTTAGTACTTTTCAAAAATGTGAAAACTAAGTAGGCTCGAGGTTGTTTGTTGATAAAAAGAACAAGACTCATCTTTGGCCTAAGAGAGACGACTCTAATTAGTATCATGTCGTCAACAATATACTTTGTCTCTTTGATTTCCAAAACAGTAAGTTCTCTTTTCATGCCTTGGTTATTTTAAACTGGTATCAAACAAAACAAAAAAAAAAATCTAGAGATTAACAATATATCAACAACTATTACCAAACAGAATAGCCCACTATATATTCTGTCGTTTTCCCCGTACGAGATTCTCGAGACTTCCATTGACAACAAAATTGCTGAAGAAGTTGACGGTCTGCTGATAGCTAAATCAAGAATTGAAGAATACCAAGATGAGCAATCAAAATCTCTGGAATCAACCGATGATATAGCGAATCAACCATTTTTGGATAATAAAAAGACAAACGAGCTTTTGAAATACAATTTTCTATCCCATATAGCGTTGGATATATTCGAATCACAATTTTATGAATCGTTGAAGATCAACGGTAATGATTTGTTGTTTGTGCAAGATGGGATATCTGTTTATGGGTATGAAACGAGTACTGGATTGAAGATTGTATTAGGAACAACCACAAAAGATAATATAACTCAAAATCTATCATTGGTGAGTATGGAACAAAGTTAGGCAAATTAATTGTTGCTCGGATCCCCAAAACATCTATATACTAACTTCGAGCTTTATATGTGTATTTCTAATTGAAACAGATTTTTAGACAAATTCATAAAGTTTATTTGAAACTTATGTGCAACCCATTTTTTTCACAAACTCAGTCCAGCGGTTCATTGATCGACAACGAATCTTTTGTTAATGCAATCGAAAGGATTGTTGAAGATTGGAATAGCTCCTGAATTCTTCTCAGTATCAGTTGGTTACAGGAAGTTTTGCCATAACAGATTTGTATAGTGGAAAAACTGCAAAGTAAATTGTTCAAAATGCATTGTTTCTAAGCGACTAAGAATAGAATAAGCAATATATATTCCACCCATGTTCCATCAAAGCGATGTGGTGGCAACAAAAAAACGTTACGAATATCTACATATCATTGAATAAAATATTTGTTTCCTGAAGCCACGCTTCTTATCTTAGTACAACGTTAGCACCTCTCAAACTCAAATACTCTTGATCAACACCGGAACCCATATTTTTTACAACATCGTAGACTTCCATGTTATAAAATCGTATTCTGTTTGTCGGTGAACGGTAGTTACTTGGTAATCCAGTGATATCGCAATATGTCTTGATTGGTTTTAGCGAAGGCGGGGCCTGTAATGTGAAGTAATTCACCTGTTTGTTTATGTCTTCTTTCTTTGGTAGTAATTGTATTCTTTTTTGTTCATCAGATATCAAGTTCTTTGTTGGTTTATGTCTACGAGACGGTGCCTTCCAAGATGGATTCTTGAACGGTTGAATTTGGCTTAATAAATCCGAAGAATGTATTAGTTCTGGTGTTGGAGCCATATTGGGGTTTTGGATTACGCTGATCTGTATCAAATGAGAGAATAAATTCAACGAGCTCTGTATGTTTGCTGTAAGTGTTTATTCTATTCAATTTTATTCAGCTATATTTGGATGGCTCAAGTCCCTTGTCCATATCATTCATTATACACTACTTTACGAAGAATTTTTGAAGGGGGTTGCAACAACAACAACAATAAATGATCTAAGCATTAGAACAAAAAACAAGGGAATGGAACAAGAAGAAATGAAGAACCAGTGGACCTTGAAAGTATCCAAAAATGGGAACGTTTTTTAGATAGAGAGACGGTTGTAATTTTTGCTCTTTTTTTGTTTATCCTGTCTGGTTTCGCGACAGATTTGATGTTGAACGTTAGTGTCAATTCAGCATACAGGTAATCTCATGTAGTTTTTAGATTGATATACAGCTTCGAGTGACCGAACATCGTGCGAACAATATAATTTACTCGGAATAATACCCTCTATTTGTCGAATTTGCTGACAAGTGATAAAAAAAACGAGACGCTATCTCTTCATTCTGGCTGTGAGGTTTTGTAGAAAGCATTGAGGACAGTTTACCTAGTTCTCTTAGATGACTCTGAAGTTGGTATAAGCGAGAGCTGCTTTATACCCTATCTAAGACATTCCTCCTCTAACAATTTCGGGGTGATGCCACTGATAGTAATGTTCACCTTTTCTTGCTCAGTCATGAAACCAAATTATTCAGCTCGAGTCGAATGGAGAGACTTCTTTAAGATGACCTCAAAACAAGTTTAAAACAAGTTAAAAATATATGCAAATTCATGCATTAATTATATTGCAACAAATCAAAAATAATTATGTATAAGTTAGATGCATATATATATGAAATAGAAAGAATAGAGGAAGACAAAACAAAAAAGACTAGGAAATAACCAATGAAGTGAATATCAAAAAAAGAGAGATTATTAAGGAGAACAACCAACGAGAATAAAAAAGATAGCAACACATACAACTTCAACAAATCAATAACAAAAAGTATAAATCATTATTGAACCAATGTTTTTCAGCAATAACTTACACCGCTTATAAGATTTGACACTTCTTCTTTGGCTTTGTCTTCTTCTCCTTGGCCATCAAACTAGCACTGGTGGCGGCGTAAAAGACTTCCTTGACACCTTCACCAGTCTTGGCTGAACATTCTAAGTACTTCAAAGCACCAATCTTTTCAGCGGCGGCTTGACCTTCGGCAGTTGAGATCGGTTGTTGGCCCTGTTCTCTTAATTCTTCAATGACTCTTGGATCATTTCTCAAATCAATCTTACAACCAACCAATATGATTGGAACACCTTGACAGAAATGTAAAACTTCAGAAATCCACTTTTCTTGGACACTTTCGTATGTATCTGGTAAATCAATCGAGAAACAAATCAAAATGACATTTGAGTCTGGGTATGACAATGGTCTTAATCTATCGTAATCTTCTTGACCGGCAGTATCCCATAAAGCTAACTCGACTCTTCTACCGTCGACTTCAACGTCAGCAACGTAGTTTTCGAAAACAGTTGGAACGTAAACTTCTGGGAATGTACCCTTTGAAAATACAATCAATAAACATGTTTTACCACAAGCACCATCACCAACGATGACCAATTTTCTTCTAATATCAGCTGGAGTAGGCATTGTGTTCTATATATATAAGTGATGGAAAGTAAACCGTGATATAGATTCTCAAATATTTTTTCTTAATGATGCTGATCAGATAATATATGGATTGCCGATTATCAATATCTGAAAGCAAAACGGAAATGTTAGTCGATGTGTTCTTCATATAGGATCAAAACAAAAAAAAAATTGCGAGTGTAGTGTCAGAAGAATGATCTACATTTCGATCATAAACTGCCAATCTGAAAACATCCATATGCATCTTCTCTCCTGACAATACCGCCCACAATATACTTATTGCCATGATCTGAGCTAGTGACATTTCAAACAGGACATTCGTTCGGTATCTTGACATGAAATACGCAAGGAAAACACAAACAAAATGTCTAACTCAAAAACACCTACTAATCCTTCTCTAGATCAATCTAGAATGTGAATTGGTATGACTCTTTGAACTTACAATAATACCTATGAATATAAATATATTAAAATCTATTCTATTTGATGATGGAGTGAGCAACAGAGCCTGAAATGAAATATTCGTTTCTATTAAAAATAACAACACCAAAAAAAGGAACACTAGAAATGGCAAAAAAAAAAAAAAAAAAAAATTCAAAATTGTGCTTTAAAACACTACCTTTTAACAGCGCCTCAAAGTAGCCTTCCTAATTGGGTAATTTTGTGTGAGAAGTTGTGATGTGATGTGGACAGTACCACTGTTCGATGTTGGTGGAAGCTCATGGTGATGCTGATGCAGCAGTAAAAATGAAGCTTAGTGGTCATGTTCAGTTTCCTTTACGGCCAGATTCAAGGCTTAGTTTTTTGGAAAAAAAATGCCGCTTTTATATTTTCTGGCGCTGCCTGAATCGCACTGAGGACAGCGGTAAGGGCGATTATGGTGATGGGAATGGGAATACCCAACAGCAATTGAGCTGTGATTGGCAGTTGTTTGAAACTCGTCTACTTGTTTCAAAGCATAGCGTGAGTAACACGCTCTGCATCCTGCATCGTAGACTGTTTTGCAGACCGTAGGCTTCAGTTATCTACTCTGTTTCACAATTGAGACGAAAGCAGGGCGTAGCTGCTAGAATACGAAAGTACTAGTCGCTCACTACATTTACCCTATTCGGGGTTTGGAGCATATTAACAATAGGCTGAACCCATCCTGCGTTATCTGATAAAGCTCAGATGCTTGTCTTTTGTTTTTATTTTGTGGGGAGGGTCAAAGTTGATGGCTGGCTAAGACTGATTTATCACTTAGATCACAAAGACTTTCTTCATCTACGATAAAAACATCCAAAATGTTTGTATCATCTCATATCTATTGTGAGTATTGTAAATGTGCTTTCGAAAAAGTAAATTTCCAGATGTGTACAATATATCCCATATCGGTTGTAAAATGAAAGAAAAAACGCTCCGCATCATCTTGGGTTTGGTGTGATACGTCTGCACTTTTAGATGCTAGAAAAGAGTCTGTTTCCCAAGATCAGAAACTGCTTTTTGTTTATAGACCACCAGTAAGGAAAAGGAGAAGAAACAGAGGAAAGATTCACTAGCCAAAATGAGCATAAATCAGCTTGATTCATTAGCATTTCTTTTGCAAAGCAAAACGGTATCAAAACAAGTGAAGAATATCAACTGGATTTTGAAGTTGTTGATTAATCCAAAGTTTTATGATCTAATAAACAATGAAATTTTCGAAAAATCGGCAATCTTGGATTCGAATTTGTCAACCATATGCTACTCGTCATTGTTCTTTTCACAATTGATCTTGCAAAAGCCAAAGTTGCTGAAGCTTTACAAGCTGCTAAGGCTGAAACTTTTGAAGATGTTGAAGCTTGAAGTGGTGAAATCAAAAGATGAAAATGATAAGCAGCTGGAAATCTCAGAAAGGCTGCTAACGATATCATCAAAATTGAAAAACTTGTCAAGCTACATTTCACATGTAAGAATCTTCAATCGATTATGGGCATCCATACCATTGGCGTCATGGCTACTATCAACATATATCAAGATCATCAAAACCCCTAGCTCCAAATATTCAGTGGCTTCTAAATTGTTGGATTTTTCAATAGTTTCATCATGCTTAATTCTACAAGTCTTTGAGAGCGTTGCATTCTTGGGTGATCAAGATTTTACATCACAAGATCCGAAACTTTCATTATCATTGAACATATGGTGCTGTAAGCTTTGGGGTTTCTACGTAGTTCTCGACTTTGTCCGAATTTTTAAAGACTATCATGTCTCGGGTGATTTCGATTTAAATGGATTTGTTAGTAATATTGGAAACTTACCATTGACTGTACATTGGTCTTTGGTTGATGGGTTGTTCGATCCGATATATGTTGGGCTTTTTGGCACTATGAGTAGCTGTATGAACACTTTAAAATCTTGGAGTGATCTTTTAAGAGAAATTAAAAAGTTATGAATATTAATTAATTAGAAGATATTTTTTATTAAGATATGATGAAATAAAGGCATGCCAAGATAGAAAACAAAGTTGGAGAAAAACAAGAGATACATACTTTACATAACAGTGACTGAACAAAAATTTGCTTTGCCATTTTTTCAGTTCTCTGGATTCTGTTTCAAGAATTTAACATGAGGAATAAATACATCACTGCATTGTTTATGCAATTTTTCCTTGTCCAGGAAAATCTTCAACTCAGTACCTTCGCCTCCATTGATGTTGATGCGAACCTCATCGTAAGAACTCATGTAGTCTTTGCAGTATAACTGAGCAAATATTTCGTTCAATTGTAGTTCAAAATCATACCCGAGTTCTTTTGTTGCGCCATTGTATAACCTTCTATGTTCACCGTTATCTTTAGTGTACTCCTGCATTTTGATTAACAAGTCAGGAATCATCTTTGGATATGAAAGGTGCATGAACAAGATTTTTGGTTCGACATACAGTTCTTTGTCGTCTTTGTTCTGAAAGTTCTTATAGTCAGCTACACAATCGTGCTGTCCTAATGCTTTTGAGTGGTAACGACCATCTTCATGATAACCGATAAACATGAACTTTTGCTTGACTTGGTAGTACGGTTGCTTTAAAATGTGCAGTGACATGATAAAAGTTTCTTTATCACCTTCTCCTGCTGAGCCTTGTGTGAAAATAGGATAGTAAAAATCAGGTCCAAACATGTTGTAGTACAATGCCAATAATAATGTTTTCGAATGATATTTTCTGTTTACTAAAATCATACCAGATTCTGATGAAGGGTTTGGCACCGTTCCTCCATAATCGTGAAAGTTGAACTCATTGTTGTCATTTTTCAGCTCACCTCTAACCGGTTCTTTGCTGATGTCAAGTTTGGCTATTTTTCTGAAAAAGTCTGGATGTGTTGTTCTGGACCAGATGTCTGGCCATAGTACCAAGCCATTCTCCAAAAACGGCTTTGATTCAAACAAATAGTCTGGATTTGTGATTGGTACATTGTCTGCATCCAAGAAAAGGATGTTCTGAAAGGATGACGTTAGCAACGCCAATGTCTTGAACTGGAAACCTTGAATGTCGAACGACTTCAAAGTTTTTTTATCAACGTTATCCCATAGTAAGTTGCAACGGACATCATCACCAAACTGTGGTAAGATCGTATCACAAAAATATGGATCGTACTCTTCTTTGCTACCAATGAAAACTTCGATTGGTGTGCTTGACTTTAACTTTCTCAAAAATTGCACATTTATCAAAACCAAAATATCAAACTTACCACCGCCAACCATGACGATACCATCACCACTTGAGCTGTTGATATCGCCAAACTGGTAATCCAAATGCTGGTTGGTTATCTCATTCAAGTATTTTTCATGTTTGGATGATAGTTCAGCCATCTCTTCATCGCTTATGAGTAATTTTGAGGAAAGATATGCCTCGTCAAACAAGAAGTTGTCCGTATAGAACTTTTCCAGAGCTTTGCCATCTGGGTAGTTATCCATCCTTGCACACTTGGGCGTTGTCAGTTTCAACAACTTGAAGATCTTATCATAGTACACCTTATTTGGGTTGGTGGAAGATGGAGCATATGCCGATAGAAAGCCATTGTCATTGATTTGCTTGATCAAAACATATAAAATGTAAACCAGCACAATAGCTGAAAACGCTATCAACTTTTTCAATCTACTGCTTATTAGCTTTGGCATTATTGCTTGCGAGAGCGCTTTAGTTCCTACTGGAAAAACACAGACCGTTGGCTATTTATCCAACCTGACTATATTATAACCCGTGAAGCAACTCCAACAGTTGAATCTACTTAACGAGAAGAAAATCGACACCTATCTCTTGCACGAAGCGTGTTTACAGAGTATTGACTTGGAAGAAAACAATAATAATAATTTACCGTCCACCACACTCACTAGGACAACAACAACACCTAAAAATAAAAGAAAAATGTTAAAAAAAGAAAGTGTACACCAATACACCATCACTTCAACATTTTCATCATTCCGCAAACTGTGCAGTTCAACACCTGCCAAGAGTGTCGAGGTCTTGATTTTTCGATGGCGATTTACTGGCCGAAAACAGGGATAAAAAATATCTTCTAGGATCCTACATCGATCAATAAACGTGTGTTTCAAAGTGTCCTCAACTTGGACAGATAATCGTCTATTTTACTCGTCGTCCAATACTGCAAAAATGATTTACCTCATACACCATACACGCACCGCAAGTATAGCAGCACCATATTGCAAGTGCATTTCTTCAGCTTCAAGGACCTAGTATTGGCAGGGTGGCGGCAGCTATTTTTAGACGATTCAGTGGTCTGCGCTAATGCGATTTGTAAGACTGAATTTGTACGTACTAATGAAGTTGAGAGTTTTAGGAGACTGTTGGTTTCCGAAACGGGCAGAGCTTAAAACGCACAAGAATTTTGTTATGTCTCAGAGTAATGCAGTAGGTACTCTAGAACTTGTTGAGCGATGTACCTCTTCTGGTGCTATGCCTTGAATAGAAAGTGTTACATTCGTATATATGTATGTGTTCAGTTGTGTGCCGTTCTAGGATAAGCACACGTTCAAGCCATTAGTATACACTTCTATAAACTTGTCCTAGCCATTATATCATCAACGTCGTCACTTAGCTCAGGAAATTCCTTTGTAATTTTGTCTCCTAGACTCGCCCTCAACAAGTTGAAAGATCTATTTTTACCATTTAGGTATTGGTTGGACTTACGCACACTTTCGACAAACTCTCTGGTGTATACATCTGGGTTTCTTCCATCTTCTATATATTGCAACACATCCAACGGTATTGGCAAGTTTCTGTCCATCAACTCGTTCTTGGAGATGGTTTTCAACCTGTCCAAGTTCAATATCAACTTGTTGGTAAGGCTTGTTAGTCCAAGGTTAGATTCTGGAGTTCCTTGGAAGTCATGTACAAAAACACCTAGATGTACCAATATTTCGATGATGGACGATATCTCGTCTTGTGTTTTCGATAAGGGATTCGATTTATCAATCAATTTATCTGTAGTCATCTTGTGTGTGGTCTGTTTGTGGTATACTACAGTATGAACGTAGCCTATCGTACTTGTCTCGTACTTGTCCTCGTCTTAGATATATCTGTATATATATGTATTTGTATACAGCTAGTTTGAACATACTAATATAAGGGTAGTGTGCTGTCTCAACTTTGGATTTCCTAATATAGTATTACTAGAAGTGGTTTATTAGAAGAATTTGGCCATATCACATGACTTATTCTAATCATCGAATATCTATTATTGATCAAATTGAAGCTCAGTGATTACTAAACCAGCTAGCTATACAGTGTTTAATACTAGAAGGAAGTTATTCTGTTGGATTGTTGCTTTGGTAGAAGGTCAATATTACCAGTCTCGTAAAACGCATCTACTTCGTACAAATATGACTTCACCAGATGTCGAGCAAAAGCTAATCATTTCTGAAAAACAGTTGGATCATTGGAATGAAAAATTATCTGATTTATCGCCATTGGAGATTATCAAGTGGTCGATAATAACGTTTCCAAACTTGTTCCAATCAACTGCATTTGGTTTGACTGGTTTGGCTATAACAGACATGATCAACAAAAAATTAAACTCCAAGATCGAGCTAATATTCATTGATACCTTGCACCATTTCCCACAAACATTGGATCTAGTAGCAAAAATCCAGTCAAACTATAGCTGTAAGGTAAACGTGTTCAAGCCAAAAGACTGCGAGTCTGAATCAGACTTTAGTGAAAAGTATGGAGATCTTCTCTGGGAAAAGAATGATTTGAAATATGACTATTTAGTTAAAGTTGAACCTTCAACTAGAGCATACAAGGAATTGAATTGCTTTGCAATTTTTACGGGGAGAAGAAAATCACAAGGAGGTGAGAGAAATAATTTGAAGATAGTTGAATTTGACAATACAAATAAGATCATAAAAATAAATCCATTACTGTCTTGGGATTTTAACCAAGTTCATTCATACATCAAGGAAAACAACGTTCCATATAACGAACTATTAGATCTTGGTTACAAATCTATTGGCGACTATCATTCAACGGTACCTATAGCTGACGGTGAGGATGAAAGGAACGGTAGATGGAAGGGAAAGCTGAAGACTGAATGCGGAATTCACCAAGTTGATAAATTTGGTGAATTTGTTAGTTAGTTAGTTGAACAAGTAATGACAAAAATCTTATTTTTAAATTTTGTTTCGAAACAGTCTCTGTTGTTGTTGTAGAAGCTACAGTATCAAGTTATTCGTTTGTTTGATAAGTGCCAAGAAGCCTTCAAATGAGCTTGCATCTATACAGGAAGATGAATGCGCGGTTAGATACCGCCTCTTCTTCCAAATGATGAAAAGCAATGTTGCATTTTATAAATGACACTCTTTGCTGAGTTTTTCCACTTTTAAACACAATATCAGGTTATTCATTGGTTAAATACTTATTAGCTGAATATTCATGGTAGTTCAAGAAAAGGATTTGGTTGATACTCCCATGTCAAACAAAATAAATGATGATAATTCCATGTTTAAACTCTCGAAAATGTGCAGGATTGTCATGGCCTGTGTTGGTATTAACTTGATGTTGATTGGTACTTATTTGATGGTGGCTGATGACTTACCTTGTCACAATCAGAAAAATTTCTTTCTCCAAACACATGTTGAAAACTTAGATAGTCCGTCAGCTGTTGATGCTTCAGAGAAAGTATGTAAGATTTCAGATAAAGTCCGCCCAGATAGTTATTTCAGTGACAACACAACTCTTTTGAGAATCTTACATGACGCCGATTTTAGAGATCAATCAGCATTGAAGTTAGCAAACTCGGTCAAATTCAATACTGTAACAACAGACAATCCACCATTTCCATCTGTAGATCCACAATATTGGGAAAAGTTCTACAAGTTTCATGATTATTTATTCAAAACTTTTCCAACTATTTTTCAAAACGAAGAGGTATTTGATGTTGAGACAGTTGAAACGTTTGGTTTGTTAATCACTTTCAAGGGATCAAATCCTGAGTTGAAACCTTTGATGTTGATGGCTCATCAAGATACTGTCCCAGTCCAAGACGAAACTTTGGCAGACTGGACATATCCACCGTTTGAAGGACATTATGATGGAGAATTTATATACGGTAGAGGTGCTTCGGACTGTAAAAATACCTTGATTGGTATGTTGGAAGCGATCGAGTTATTGGTAACTGAACAAAATTTCAAGCCTTCAAGAACGGTTATCATTTCTTTGATGTCGGATGAAGAAGTTGGTGGAAGAATATTTGCCGAAAGCTGTCACAAGATTTTACAAGCAAGGTATGGAACTGATTCAATGTATGCTATTATTGATGAGGGTGGTATTGGATTCACGGAATTACAAGGAAAGTTCTTTGCATTACCTGCTACTGGTGAGAAAGGATATGTTGACAGTGTTATCAAATTGACAACCCCAGGTGGACATTCATCAGTACCACCTGATCATACCTCTATTGGTATACTAGCAGAATTGATCACAGACATTGAAAATGATCCATTTCCATTCATAATATCTGACAAAAATCCATCCTTTGGCTATTTGACTTGTATCGCTGAGCATTCAACAGAAATTGATTCAGCTTTGCGACAAAATATCAAAAATGCCTTGGTTGATGAAAACTCAAGGTCAAAAGTTATTGATTATATCGAATCATTACCTTCGTTGAAGAATTTGTTCAAGACTACGCAGCTGATTGATATTATCAAGGGTGGTGCCAAATCCAACGCTTTGCCTGAACATGTGGAATTCACAATGAATCAAAGAATTGCAATTGAGTCATCAGCTGACATAACAATTCACCACTTGTTCGTTTTCCATGTAATGCCTTTAGCACGTAAGTACAATTTAGGATTCATTTTCAGAGATGATACCAGAAACCTCACAATGGTGATTGAACAACCAACAGAAAACGGATTTATCGAATTACAGCCAAGTTTATATTTCGATCCAGCACCTTCAACCCCAACATCTGGTCCAGTGTGGGAAACCTTTTCTGGAACTTTGAGACATTTGTACGAAGATTTAGTCTTCCCAGATAAGTTTGGAAAGGATCAACAATTGATTGTCTCCCCAAGTGTTATGAGCGGTAACACTGACACGAAGAGCATGTGGGATTTGACAAAGCACATTTATAGATACCAACCTGGTGATATGGATACTTTGATAGGCACTCATGCTCATAGTGTTGATGAACACATCAACATTGGAAGCCATTTACAAGTTATTGCATTTTACTACGAGT
Source organism: Peterozyma toletana (assembly GCA_003706045.2). Lineage (NCBI taxonomy): Eukaryota > Fungi > Ascomycota > Pichiomycetes > Alaninales > Pachysolenaceae > Peterozyma > Peterozyma toletana. The sequence goes on along the minus strand of PPKG02000029.1, from coordinate 107,110 downwards.
ACATTCAAGTTGTTGACTCAGTTGATGATTATTAGCCCGCCACTCCAAATATCATTGATTGCTATGCTTAAGCGTTGTTTCTATTTTTTCTTGGTCAACTTTACTTCTCGAACTATCCTTTTTCTTGTAATTTCAATGCAAATACCTGAATAATTAACCAATATATGTCTTGATCATGATGTGGGTGTAGTAGTGGGTGCAAACACAGCCCTTGATAAGACTCGGGTCGGAAATTGAGAAATTCTCGACGTGTTTTTTTTTTTCAAAGCTTGACCGGTTTTCTATACCACAGGCTGAAGCTCAAGATGATTTGCTGAAAGATTGTGAAGTCTTGAACAATTGAAGGCAGTTATTAAATTTTTCTCCTATTCATTTTTCGTTTCAGTCAATACCCAAGACGCTGAAAATTTAAGCTTTGTTCAGAAGGCGCTTAGGTAATTTCTTGCTCAAGACCAAAACCACGAATCAAAATGAATGGAAGTAGAAATGTTTCAAGTGCAACCAATGGGACCTCCACGTCGAGATTGAGCCACAAGTCGTCAACAGCAGAGATGATTATTGACCAAGATGTCAAATCAGTGCTCAAACCTGGTAGAATTGAGACTTTGACGGATGATGAAGAGTATGTGTTGAAAGAAGTCTGGGCTTACCTTTTGAAATTTTGGGGTTATGACGTTAAACTACCACCAAAGTATAAGTCTTCAGACTCTGACCATCCTCATAGAACCTTTACATCCACCTCGATAAGATCAAATGGTACTTCAAGAACATCAACGACGATGCATACGTCATCAACAAAAACGAAATCGTCAACCTCATCATCATCATCAAGATTTGGAAAGCTTGGTAGAAGATCCAAGAAACATACAGTTGAAGAGTTGACAAGGGAGGTGAGTAAACTATCAACCGAGCCTGGAATTTCTCTAGCTACTGATAAAGAGATAAAGCTGGAATTCAAAGGTTTGAAAAATGAAGAGATCAAAGAGAACTTCTTCAAGTTTTTGAGACACGATACCCCAGATAACTTAGTGATGAGATTTGTTAGAGCAAGAAAGTTCAATGCCAACGATTCCTTGAAAATGTTAGCGCATACGTTACACTGGCGTATTCGCGAGAGTGACGTTGATAAACTTTTGTGTGACAATGAGTTAGGCTCAGTGAATGAAAAAGGAGTGATGTTGCAATTTGAACTAGGCAAAGCTTACATAAGAGGTGTTGATAAAACTGGCAAACCAATTGTAATTGTTCGTCCAAGATTTCATCATTCATCAGCACAAACTGAAGAAGATATCGAAAAATTCACATTGATGGTTATTGAGTACGCAAGATTATTCTTGAACGAGCCTATTGACTCAGCATCGATAATATTTGATCTTTCGGGATTTTCTTTATCAAATATGGATTATGCACCTGTCAAATTTATGATAAAAGCATTTGAAGCCCATTATCCAGAATCCTTGGGAACCTTGTTAATTCATAAGGCACCATGGGTGTTTGGTGGAATCTGGAAAATTGTGAGAACATGGTTGGATCCAGTTGTTGCATCGAAGATAAATTTCACCAACAATTTGAAAGACCTAAATAAATTTATCGATTTGAAACATATACCGAAATCCCTCGGAGGTAATGATGTATTTGAATGGAAGTATATCAAACCAACAGTCAAACTATCATCCAGATTACCAAAGGATGAGGAATATACAGAATTACTGGAAAACAGACATGAAATCATCGAAAGGTTCATTGAGTTGACTATACCATGGATCGAATCAACGTCCAAAACTGATAATGATTTATACAAATCTGAAAAAATTGTCTGCGGAAAGGAATTGGCTAATAATTATATTGGATTATTTCCTTATCTTGTCAATAAGCCAATTTATTCACATTTAGGACTTGAATTAGAGCCATTTGAAATATTTTACGACTCAAATGAATAAATAAATGGCTCGGTTTTCTTTTGATCTTTACCCACTTCTTTTTTGTAAAACATTATATCTTCTTTTATATTTTTTTTACCATTTTCATATCATTATTAATATTATTCATATAATTGAACTTTTTACTCCTTTAAATGCAAAATTTAGATCGATTTTTCAATTACTGTCCTTCGAAGCAGTTGAACGCAACTAATACATTGATTGCGTTCATTAATTCGCCACACGCCTTCGACTTGTCCAGTGACAGTAATGATGAAAACCATTTCAAGAATAAAGCTAATTACGGGATTTCCCATCTTCGTCGCAAACTCTAAGGGTTGCTTTTGATTTGCCATTAAACTCAACATCAAGAAAGCAGAATACTGGAAAAGGGAAGCAAAAGATCAGGGTAACCCCTTTGATAGTTATGCACGACCTTTTTTGGAATCCTCGATTTTTTCCAAAAACACCAAATCTTAAACAAAGATGATAATAGACAGACCATAGGCAATTGCACCAAAGAAGAAAATCTGAACATCATTATTGAAGAGAGGAAAATTGTTGACCACCACACTGATCTTATAATCACAGATTTGTTTTGCCTTTATACTGATATTCAGGATATCCATTCATTTTCAAGACAAGTTCTGTAACGCTGGATTCATCAAATTATACTATAGTAACAAATCATCGTCATGGCTCCATCATTCAAAGAAGATCATTTCTTGCTCATACAACCAGGTTCTCAATACACGTTATTTTCATTTGGCTTGAATCAAGAAACTTTGGCCTTGCCACAATATAAAATACCTACGAAAGTCTACTCAAAGGACTCAGCTTTTAAGTCAACTTCAGACGATGAATCATCAGTCATATATCCTATCAAAAACGGTAAAATCATCAACCTTGATGCGTTCAATTTTTTGATCAAAACAATAGTGAATTCAATCAAGTCCAAATCTGAAATACCTATCGTTTCATCTCAGATTGCTATGATTATAATCTCAAACAACAATTTCTCGAAATTGGATTACGAGTATTTAACTGCATATTCATTTGAAGTGTTAGATGTAGGCGCCTTCAACATTATACCATTATCATTATGTGCAAATTTTGCAAATGGCTCGATACCAAACTCAATAATCATTGATATAGGATTTGAAAAGACTGAAGTCTCACCTATAATTGATTTTCAATCACCAAAATATTTGTCTGAGACCATATCTTTCGGGTCCAATTCAATCAATAGACACTTGCAAAAGATTTTGCCAAACTTGAAAGAATACCAAATTGAAGATTTGAAAAAGTCACCGATTTTCGAAGTTTTAAGTTTAGAAGATGCCAAGAATTCTTTCTTTGGATTGGATTCATTAAATGATGATCCATTAGCTGACGAGGGTGTATTGGATGTAGCATCAATTGTTACAAGCGACAAGAATACAAGAGAACTTTTGGATGAAAAGAACAATCAAGAACAGTCACTTAAATTGAATTCTGAATTGGAGACTAATACATTTACAGACTCAAAAGGATTCGAACTAACAATTGGTAAAGAAAGATTTCAAGGTTATACAGAATTGTTACAAAGCATTTCATATGCAGTCGGCCAACAAATCAGTTTGATAAATGACTTGCACAAGCGTCAAGACTGTTTTGAAAATGTTGTGATTATTGGATCCACCTCAAAAATTGTTGGTTTTAAGGAAGCTTTATTGGTCCAATTGTTGAACGATCATTTGATATTCATTCAAGGCCATCAAGGTGCCAATCAAACAGCAGCTGAGTCAGCTTTCAGAAATGAAACGGGTCCCTCATCAATATCTGCAACTGGTATCAATAACGTCAATAATCAGTTGATTGGCTCGTCAATGGAAACGTATAACATTCATCAGGTGCCAAAAAAAATCAAACTTGTAAAGTTGCCTGAATACTTTCCAGAATGGAAGAAACATAATTCATATTTCGATATCTCTTTTCTAGGTGGAGAAATTTTAACAAAGCAAATTTTTGGTACTGGTTACGGTAATAACAATAACGAAATCTTGTATTTGAATAAGGAAAGTTACTTAGAAAATGGACCTTTAGGCATTTGGGACGTTGCGTTTTGAGGTTCACTAAGGTTTTATATATAATTCTAGTGGGGTTACTTCATGTTCTTTTTTTGTCTCATTCTCTGGTTCTTTTATGGTTCTTTTATGTGAGACCTTCTTTGTTGTTGTGTAAATTTATCTCGATTCTGTATCATTAATTCATTGATTTATATCTTTCTTGACTCCTTTGTTTATATATTTCCTACTTGGGCAATTTACCCAATTAGGTTAAATTGATTTTTCTCTATCCTTAAATCCAGCCATTTTTCTTCAGTCCCGTCCTAGGAAATGAAAAATACTCAAATCACCATATTGATCCGATTATATCAAGATATATCTAAAACCAAACCCTCAATTCTTCTGTTTCCTTCTTCAAGAGAGAAGCACTTTCCATAAACTGCACAGGATTTCATTAGAAAAAAAGTAGAACAGTATTGAGTTCAAAATCACAAGCAAACGCATCCTTCATCATCATAAAATCACGACTATGGCAAGAGTACCATCAACTAAAAGATCAAACCAACAAACGGGTCTTCTGAGGAACCAACCTGGAGATTCAATACCTATCAAAAAAGTAGTTAGGCGGTACAGACCAGGAACAGTAGCTCTTCGTGAAATAAGAAAATATCAAAAATCAACAGATCTATTGATCAGGAAATTGCCGTTTGCAAGGCTAGTCCGTGAAATTGCCACTGATTGTGTCGGTACTGAGTATGGGTTGAGGTGGCAGAGTGTTGCCATTTTGGCATTGCAAGAGGCATGTGAAATATTTCTTGTTAACTTGTTCGAAGATACCAATCTATGTGCGTTACACGCAAAGAGAGTAACCATAATGCAAAAGGATATTCAATTAGCAAGAAGAATCAGAGGCCAGTATTGAAACTGAGTAAAACGCGGAAATGATAGAATGTTTGTTAAGATTCTCCATTTTTTGTAATGTATTCGATTTTTGGGATGTTTTGTTTTGTTTTGTGTTTTTAGGAGTTTTTGTTTTGCTTCTCATATTTTACTTCTTTGTTTCTTTCATCACATCGTTCTATGTACTTTAGTAGTTAGCTTTCTTAATTGTTTTGCTCGGTTTTGGTTTTTTTTTTTCTTTTTATAACTTCTCTTCGAGAGATCTCTGTACATTTCCTTGTAGTTTGAATGAATATTAAAAGATTTTTCAAAAGTGTTACCTGATATAATGATCAACAAATATAATCATCAACAAACCTCGAATCCCAATCATTCAATTCCATTATATGTCTCATTGTAGGTCTACCATGTGGACAGTTCCATGGTTTATCGATAGTTGATAATTGTGAAACAAGTCTCTTCATTTTTTTGATGTTCAAACTCGTGCCAATCATAACACTTGATCTGCAAGCTCTCATTGCAAACATTGATCTGATCTTACTTGGTCTTACGTTTGGATTATTTGGATTCTCCTTAATGAGGTGAATCAACTCTTCAAAGTCGTCATTGCTGAATATTGTTTTTTTCGACATTGGAATTGAGACCAATTTGACTTTATGATCATCTTGTTCATTAATAATCATTTTGAACCCATTTTTTTCAAATATTTTAGCATTATCCATCACTATCAATTCGTCTAGCGGATTAAGATGCAAGGTCGATGGAATCACAAGTCTTTGGCTTTGAAAAATTGTTTCATTTTGTAATCTTTCAAAATTGAATTTTTCATCACTTGCATGTTGATCAATGATGAATAGATCCGTCTTTTTTGTTACAGGGCATGTTCTTGTCACAATTATGAATCCTAGATTGAATTGTCCAACAATTCTCATTCGAGTAAAATCGGATTTTGAAACTGTTAAAGATAGTTTAGTTTCAGCCTCTTTTGCTTCTTGCTCATCGATCAAATTTTCATGGTCAACAAATTCATTCAAAGCTTTGACTTTTCTTTTGAATGACTCAGTTTCAAAAGTGCCATCATTGCATGATTTAAGAATGCTATTCAAATCAACGTTGACTGTAATTTCATAGTTTTGGGATGAAGTGAAATTTTTACTGAATGACCGCTTTGAAAAATTTGTTTCAGATTTGATCGATGGGGTTACAAAGTCAGCATCATCAACACCAGCATCATCGGCATCATCAGCATCATCATCAACACCGACATCATCGGCATCTTCAGCATTTTCAGCATCTTCAGCATCTTCAACATTATCAGCATCACTGAGTAAATCATTGCTGTGTGTTAAGTTCTCCTCACTATCAGTTTCAACTGATTTGATTCTATTGTTCTTATCAGTAATAACCATATCTTCAAATCTTGAGTGATCACCAATTGAAATTTTCATGGATTGAGTCCATGTCACGTCTGGCTTACTTGTGGAGTCAGGCAAAATTCTTCTGAAAGAAGACAAGTTAATAGATTTTATAGAAGAGTTGTTTTCAGATGAACTACTCAATCTTTTCTGAGGTATGATTTGTGAAACGACTTCAAAAGCCAGCTTTTCTCTATTTGATTTGACATCCAAGCCAGGCAGGTCTTCAGTTTTCTCATATGGAAGAAAACAAGTCTTGACAACATCCTTTCCTTGAGAAACATTTTTTTCCACTTGTGTCTCACTCAAGATCTCATCTCGTTGATCTTCTTGTCTAATTAACTGAAGCAAAAGTTCGTCATTTTTATCCTCATTTTCATTGTCAGTCAATTGTTCAAAGCATTTTTCCAGCTTATCAACATAGTCATTGACTTTGTTGATATTTCTTTCGATGTTTTCATCTGTCTCAAGATCTTTACATTCGTCTAGGGTTGTTTGGTTTTTGATAAACTCTTCCTGGCAATTTTCAACCTTGAAATGATCTAATACGCTCCTTTGTGGCTTCAGATCTTCAGCTACTTTCGATTTTCCGACATTCTTGGGAATTACATGAGTCTGCTCACTGAAAACTTCATCTAGTCTCTCCCTTATAGACTCCAACACGTTTGATTCATTTGATAATAATATAGTTCTTTTATCAGGCGTAACATTAACATCAATAAACTGGTTATCAATTATCAAATCTAGAAACATAGCAGGATACTCTAAGTGATTGAAACTTTGGTATGTTTCATTGACCAGTTTATTTAGTTGTCTGAATTCAACAGGTCTACCATTGATGTAGATCAACTGTCTATCCGCCGATTTTCGCCCTTGCCCAAATGAGCAGTTTGAGATGAATCCAGATAAGGTAAGTTGCATCGATGTTAAAGATGAATGCATCTTGAATTTCACTGAAAGTGGTAAACTTATCGATATACTTATACTTTCTAGTCCTCGAATCGAACTATTTCCAAAAACATTCTGAATATTTTTCTTCATTGAATCGTTTCCTTGGCTAGAGAGCATTAACTGCTTTTTGCCTTTGCTGCTGATGTGAGAAACCATTATTCGAACATTCACACAAATAATACAGTAACTCTGTAATAGATTTACGGCCTTCTGAAACTCCTTCTTAGAATTTTTGATAAAGTTCAATCTTCTAACTGGTAGACTATCAAATAAATCTTCAACAATGACGTTTGTACCTTGAAGTCCGCTCACGATGGTTTCATTTATCAAACTTCCCGATCTATCAAACACCAATTTCGTTGCCTTCGGTTTATCGCAGTTTGTTGCTGTTACCATTGATACTTTAGCAATAGCACATAGTGAACTCATCGCCTCGCCTCTGAATCCAAAAGTATTGACTTTTGAAACGTCTTCAAAGTGAGAGATCTTCGAAGTGTGATGTTTCAAGCAGATTCCTTTGAAATCTGATCTCTCAATACCTGATCCATTGTCGGTAACTTCTATTGAATCAATGCCATAATTCTTGAAAACTATGTCTAACCTTGTGCAACCTGAATCTAACGAATTTTCAACCAATTCCTTTACTGCACTTTGTAAATCAATGATAACCTGGCCAGAGGTGAGTTTATGGATATCCAAGGTATCAATCAGTTGGATTGAACTCATAACTTTTCACTAAAAGTGTATATTACCTTTCGTTTTTCTGAGATCAAACTAGAAAATAACGCGTTTTATAATTTCGCAAATACGCTAGAGAAAAGTATCGGATATGATTGTGATAAATGTATCGAGCGTCTGTTCTGATCAAAAATGAATAGTATTGGCTGTTTTGAACAGTGTTATTTTTTTTTGCCAACTGCTAATTTGACAACAATACGAAAATGCTTTCAATCAATAAACCAACAAGAAACCTGCAACATGTACACGAGAAAAATTGTCTTGTGTGTGCTTTGCGGTCAAATGTCAGTCAAGTAAACCGGTTCATTTATGATAATAGTTTGTCCTTATTTCTGTCAAGTTGCAGAACTTACAAAAGAAATTGAAAATGTATTCCTAGCATGTTGAGCTTTCTAATGCCACCAAAAAAAGAATAAAGAAATCAGGCAAAAATTATGGGGAGTTGAAACTCACAAACATTGAATGAATACCTCCAAGAAACGGTCTACCAATAAACCTATAGAATAACTGTCCCCTTGTCAACTTTGATCCCCTGCATCTAGTTGAAATTAAAAACCTTCACCAAAGAAATTGTATATAAATCAAAAAAAACATACCCAATAAAATAGCCACAAAAGAAATATAGAAAGAGAAATGTATGAAAAAATCGGAACAAATGAGTTTCCTTTAACCCTACCAGAAGAACAAAATATAAACAAAAAAAATCAATAGAGAATAGAAATGTTGTCACATTCAGTCATTATGCCCAAACTTCGACTGATTCCAACAACGCTTTCTCGATGACAAATTTCCCCAATTTGTATCTCTGATTTGGGTCTTCACATTCAAGATACTTCCAGCCAAAATTATGATTGCATTGCTTACAATTCACATCACAAACATCATAATAACCTGTGATCATCAATTTTTTGTTCGTATTGCATTTCTTGTAATTTATAATCCTGGAGACCAAATACAGCTGACCTGTAGATCCTGAAAACCCATCGCTTATTATGTATTGAGACATACATATGTGGTTATGGCATCTTGGACATGAAAACAATTTTGATCTTGTTGAATTTTTAGTCATTTGCCGTTGCCCTTCAATTGATGTTTCTGTTGATATCAAATCATCGTTGTCTGTCAATTCTTCATCTTCATCAAAGTGTTCCCTGAAAATCTTCTCGCTATTCAAATTGTCAAATGAGGTGATCTCATAGCTATTTTTTAACGTCTTGTATAAGAATGTATCCTCATCATGAAAGCCATTTCTCGAGTTAATATCATCTACAGGATCTTCATCGTCATAGTTGGTCAATGTTCTAGATGATGATGAGCTTGAGGTTCTTGATTTTCTCTCAAACACTTTCTTTGCCAGTGATGATTGAAATGATAATGCATTCGCTGAACTAAAATTGGAGATCGAAGTTGTCCTAAAAAATTCTGGATAGAGAAGACCCATGTTGGTGAAAAGATTATCTTCTGGTCAACGCAAATTGCTTCGATCCTTTCGATTGATCTTCCTTTTAGGCCAGCTTGAAATGTAAGTTGAGGATATGGTTACTGCTTGGATGAAATGATATCCAAACGAATATTTAGTATGATTTGCTTAGAAATAAAACAACTTGTGTAGCACATTCCTATCCTTTATTTTTCTGAAATTGCCCTTCTGGACTTCAGCTTTTGAGTATTGCTCCGCAAACGAGGGCTGTTTTGACCCAAACAGAAGATTGGGGTTTATCTTAGTAACGAACATTTCAAAATAAGGAAAGATCAAACTCATTTATTCAAACCATTCATACAACTCTACACTGCTTTCCAAACTACTCACAGAAGTGTCTCGGTTGTCTTGTGATGAAATTGCTACCTCAACTTTGATATCAGTTTTATTTGATAAATGTGAACTACCTTTTTTTCATTATATGAACTTTGCAAAACACACATTTGTGAAGTTTCACCAACATTAGCACTAGTCTGATCTTGTTCTAAACTCTTTCTTAGAGCTAATCGAAATTTTTTTCATATTGTTAACAGATCATCGATGATGAACTTTTTCCTTCGTTCAATTTTGCTCTACCTTGGTGCCATGGGGCTTGATATTAAGTGGCCCAAAGTCAATCAACTTCAACATGAAGTTTGAACGTCTGAAACAGTGTGAAGCTGCTTCTGTTTTTACAACGGCTTTTTGAAATTCAAATATTTCGCAAAGCTGCAGTTTGGTATACAACACTTAAGCTCGAATAGAGTATCAGGGTGTCTTTCATGGGGGTGAATCAAATGAAGTACCCCCTCAGATTGGTTCATGTGCATAATCAGTTTTCAAAAGTTTTTAGTGCCTTCACGTTGAGATAATATGAAGACTGAATATTTATAAAGGCTAGTGAAAGTCCCTTTCAAATAACTTTTGCTCACTAACACCAATGAATCGTTAGCTAACTGTAATCATACACAACACAATCAATCATATATCATTCTCTATAAATTTGCAAAAAAAGGAGGACATGAGAACTCTTAGCAATTGACATTTATTATTCTGAAATTGCATGAAACATAGACTTGATCAGTGGGGAAAAGATGCGTCAAGGGATCTTTTGATAAACCGATTCCAATGCTGGAAATTTCCATAAAATCTATCAGCATCTCAGGCACTCTGCTCTCTTCAGACAGACCCAAATCACTCTAAAAACTTGATAAATCTCACTTTACTTTCTAAAAAGCTCGACCTCTGTTATTACCATTATTTTCCATAGAAATATCTGTCCAATAAAATCGCAAAACAAATGATATATAACAGGTGCTGGCTATTGCAAACTGGTTTTATGACTATAATCCCTAAAAATAGTGCGAATGTGCTTTCCATTGACTGTTCAAGGTGAATTTTGCTTCAGATTTATAATAAGTGATTAGTGATGAACATTAGCTTCATACCAAAAAAATAGGTGAACTTTAATGAAAATTAAAGGCTAAAATGTGCGTATTAATATGGTATGGCAGAGTCCTATTGCTCCTATAGTACAAATAATATCAGGGAGAAATAGTTTATTGTTGTTTTCGTGCTGTTTTGAGTATTTTTCAAGTCATCAAATAATTCTCTTTTAGCATTTCCCATTACGACATTGATATGAGAAAATAAAGCTGTGAATGTAAGTTCAACCATACATCGCTTTTTTTCAATATTGTAAGAACTATTTACTTTCAACTGAATTTGTTTGGGAGTATTTCGATTCAAAGAAGACGATAATTAAAAGTATGTTGACTTTCTTTTTAGAGTTGAAAAAAGGAAATAAAAGAGTACGAAATAATATCAGTAAAGCATACAAGATTTTCAGACTGATCGTTTACAAAGAAAGACATATTCAGTTTTATGTCATTATTGTTGAGATGATATGTAAGGTAGTCTAAATGGATTTTCAATTGCATTATTGTGTAAGGCAAAATCCTATAAGACAACATGTGTATTGCTGGTATAAAAGGGGTAATATCTAATATTTTTTGCTTAAAAATTTTATATAGATCTAGATCCAAAATAATTGAAAGTAGTAGTTTGGATATCAAACGCATACAAAATATGAAGTTAAATAGCGAAAGCAAATCAATCAAGGCATCTCAACATTCAATTCCATCTTTCTTTGTTTTCAATTTGAACTTTGTTTATATTTTGAGGCAATTTTATTCATTTAGCTCTATATACTTTTCTAAAGAGCTTATCGTCTGAAAGGGGCAGTTTTATTTGAGTCAATAAAATTTTAAGTGTAATGAAAAAGTAACTTGTATTATTATTGGATGATTCTATAAAAGAATAACTGGCCAAAATAAAAATGGTAAACGATCTACTTTAAATGTTTTTTAATCTATTTCCACTCTTTGGTTGGTCACTTATTCTCAAATTCCTTTATATGTTTTTTGATCTATTACCATTTATGGTCACTTATTCTCGAATTGATATTATTCTCGTGCTTATTCCATATTATTATATTTTCTTATTTCCAATAACTATACCCATAATATAAGTTTCTAGCAAGACCTGTTATTAAATCTACGGAAAAGCTATACAATATAGAGGTGATCAACATCCCCTTTATCATTGCTAATTTCATTTCTGTTGAAACAATCTTCTTGAATTTATATCATCAGAAACTTTTGCTTATTCAAATAAACTTGAATAAGCTTAACATAGATCTCGACACCCTCTCTTGATGTAATTTTAAAACCCTAAATTTTATCAAAAGTCTTCGGATCGAGTTCCCTAGTAAATTTATCGCATTTAATTGGTTATTCGGATCCTGATTGGTTGGGAAGTAAAAAGTACAGCTTCTCAGTTTGTGGATATTTATTCAAATATGCTGGAGGTGCTATTATTTGGAGCAGCAGAAAGCAAAAATCTGTTTCAATGAGTGCTACTGAGCTGGAATATTTTGTTTTGGTTGAGGCAGCAAAGAAGCAATATGGCTCAAACAAGTGTTTGATAAATTTGGATCAAAACTGAAGAAACAGGTTTTGATTTATAAAGATAATGAAGAAGCTATATTGTTAGCAAATATTCCTCCATAACATAAGGCGACTAAACACACCACACTCAGATATCACATCATCAGACAATGTGTTATTCAGAAACTAATAGAATTAAAATGCCAAGGACAAAAGAATAATTGCAGAATAATTGCAGATATATTTATTTACCAAGGCCAACTATATTTACATTTGAATTAATATTATCAGGAAATTTAGATATTTAAGTGACATATTTGAGTAGAGAAGAGTTTATATCAAGAGAGGTGTTGAGTTTTATATTAAGTTCATTCAACTTAACAAAAGTTTCGTGTTAAAATTTGAAATATAGAAACTTATTATATTATTTGGATCTTGAATTGATACTATTCTCGTACATAATTCCATATTATTATATTCTGTTTCCCTAATAACTATACCTATAATATAAATTTCTAGCTAAATCAATTATTCTTTTAACTAAAAAATATAATATAAAAGTGTGCTACCACCCCCTTTTATATTCTTTTTAATATTATTACAGATTATCATTTTATATAATCTGTTTCTTGAATAGGACATCAATCTTCTTAATTTGATAATATTCTCTAGGACATCATTTTAGATGATCTGTTTGCCGAATAGGATATTAATCTTCTCAGTTACCTTTGAATTTTTATCATCTGAAACTTTTGTTAATTTTATTTAAGTTTATTAAATGAACTTAACAAACATTTGATCTTTAAACTAAACATTGGATAATTCTATAAAAGAAAACTATACAATATTAAAGTGGGCTACGACCCCCTTCTATTTTCTTTTCAATATGTTTACTTATGAAGATCATTTATAATCAATCCAGGTCATTTAAGTTATATTGCAATGTTCAATCGTCAATGGATTGTGTACCGATCAATTTCCCCTAGCCCCAACTTATCAGATTTTTTTCGTGCTCTGTTTCCTTAGTCAAACATCAATTTTTTCATCAATCTTTTGAAGACCAAATATTTTCGATAATCATTACCCTTCACCTTTTTGACATCTTGCAGGACCAGTCTTGTCTTGAAAAGAAAATTTACCGAGTTATCTTTTTTAACAGAAAAGAAACCGAATTACATCCAATAAGTGTTTTGTCTGTTAGAAGTTTGACTAGCTCATAGCTCAAGAGTAAAACTTTTATGTTGTGAGAAGATTGATGCTGATTAGGGATATAGATCACGAGAAAGATCTTTTAAATTAGTGGTTTGGGGATTTAACCAGTACGGGATTCGTTGATGCATAGATTATTGAGTGCAATCAAAATATGAATGAATGACCTTGATCAATTATGATTGACCGTCATATCAAACATAATGAAAAGAATATAGAAGGGGATCGTAGCCCACTTTAATATTGTATAGTTTTCTTTTATAGAATTATCCAAATAATATAATATATTACAAAGTTTAACAATTTCTAGCAAAACTAATTATTTTTTCATAAAGCAAGCACTAATAACCAATCTTACTGTTAAATTGCGATCCTCATTTATATTGTTTTAAAGCATCATGATAAGGTACTCTGGAATTTCTGACATCAAAATCAAAACTCAGTTAATATCATCAATTCTTATAATATTAAAGAAGTTCCCTATTGCTGGTATAAATTATCCACTGAAACGTTCAGTTTTAGCTTTGAATCTTTGAACGCAGTAACAAACACCCTGTGCCAGCTTTTGTGATAATTGTCCCCTTCAATCAAGCTTTATCAACGTGAACGATCGAATTTCATCCGATGAGATCGCATCATTGAAAGTCCTTCTTAGATTCATTGTTATTTATGTTGAGCTGTATGTTGAATATATTGAAATGATTCTTGAGTGTATTATTATCGTACTTGAATTCCATATCATCAAATTCTGCTTTCTCTCAATAAGTATACCTATAATACAAATTTCTCGCTAAATCATTTGCTTTAAATGTTCAATTGTTAAAATAAAAGTGGCTAACACATACTCCTTTCATATTATCTCTTAAGTAGACTTTTTGAGTAAAAGCTATACCTAGTATCTTCTAGCTATCATTGCCATTTAGATTATAGTTCCATAGAGAGTAGGTTTCCGAATGAGAAGATTGAGAAGATTGATGGGAAAATAGATCAAAAATAAGATCTGTTAAATTAGGGGTTAAAGGCTCGGTTAACTATTCATTGATGACTGTACATTGCTATATGATTATGAATGACCTGATCTGAATATGAATGAGCTGGATTGATTATGAATTATCATCATGAGTAAACATACTGAAAAGAATATAAAAGGCGTCGTAGCCCACTTTTATATTGTAAGGTTTTCTTTTACAAAATTATCCAAATAATATAATAAGTTTCTATATATATTTCAAATTACAACACAGAAACTTTTGTTAAGTTTACTTGAATGAACCAAATATAAAACTCAACAACCTCTATTGATATGAGTTCTCCTCTACTCACATATGCCACTTGAATCTTCAAGTTGCCTACAGGTCTTTTGATCTAATGCGTTGGTAAAAATGTCTGCTATCATTTCTTTTGTTCCAAGATATTTTTTCTCTATCAGTTTATCAATAAAGACATTGCATACTAAAATGGTATCTTAGAGTAATATGTTTTGTCTTCTTATGATACGAAGGATGGTTTGCAAGTAATATAGCTCCTTGATTGACTCACTCCAATCAATACTACACTCCAGTCAATACTATACATTCTTTCTACTGCTTCTACTTTTGTCAGCTTAGTTCTATGTATATTCTCATAGTCTTCTAATTTCAATTCTGCAATAGAAGGTGACAAATCAGAGTTGTATTCATTCATTTTGATCTCAGTCATAATATCTTTTACATAATCATCAGAACTTATTTTGATCTTATATTTCTTGAATTGATATTATTCTCGTGCTTAATTCCATATTATTATATTCTGTTACCCTAAAAACTATACCTATAATACAAATTTCTAGCTAAATCAATTACTCTTTCAACTAAAATATATAATATAAAAGTGTGCTACCACCCCCTTTTATATTCTTTTCAATATTATTGCAGATTATCATTTTATATAATCTGTTTCTCAAATAGGACATCAATCTTCTCAATTTGATATTATTCTCAACTAGGACATCATTTTAGATGATCTGTTTCCTGAATATGATATCAATCTTCTCAGTTACCTGTAAATTTTTATCATCTGAAACTTTTGTTAAGTTTATTAAAGTTTATTAAATAAACTTTAACAAACTGTTAAAGTTGTAATATAGAAACTTATTATATTATTTGGATAATTCTATAAAAGAAAACTATACAATATTGAAGTGGGCTACGACCCCCCTTTTATATTCTTTTCAATATGTTTGTTATGACGGTCAATCATAATTGATCAAGGTCATTCATTCATATTCTGATTGCACTCAATAATCTATGCATCAACGAATCCCGTACTGGTTAAATCCCCAAACCACTAATTTAATAGATCTTTCTCGTGATCTATATCCCTAATCAGCATCAATCTTCTCATCTCCCTTCAAATCAATACTTCCTAACATTACTTGATTTGCAACAAATCTTTAAATGTGGTACTATCCACATTTTTTGTCAAAATATCTGCAAGATTGTTCTTTGTATTCACATAACTTAATTTTATGGCTTTGGATGCAACTAGGTCACGAATGAATAAATAGCGAATGTCAATGTGCTTACTTCGAGCATGAACTGCATTATGTGATGCCAAAGTCAAGGCAGGAACATTATCACCTACAATATCAATGAATGCAATTTCAGATGAAGTGATATCATTGATTAGGTTTTTGAAATAAATGGCATTTTTTGTTGCTTCCAGTAAGCCAACCAATTCACTTTCAGTGGTAGATAAAGTGATGTGATGGTTCTTTTTGGTTTGCCATGCTATTATTCCTCCGTTCAAAATAGAAATGTTGCCATATCTACTTTTCCTGTCTTTGGTATCAGCAGCATAGTCGGAGTCACTAACAGTGACCAATGAATATTTTCCACTTGAACTAGGGTAATCGTCAAGATTAACCATACTTGAACGTGTTTTATCAACAGTCCTGAAATCTTGTATGGTTAGTTTTGTTGTACCAAATTTGATTGAGAAGTTCTTGGTTTGAATAACATAACAAAGAACTCTTTGTGCAGCTGAAAAGTGACATTTACGTGGGCAAGAAGTGAATTGACACAAGATGGAAACACTGTAGGCAATATCATATCTGACAGTGTTGGCCATGAAATTCAAAATGCCACTTAAGGATCTGTATTTCTGAATCTCTGATGCTTCTAAAAGCAGACTGTTTTCATCGTATGGTTCAAAGCCTTTGACCATAGGAGTGGTATAATTGCGGAGTTTCATAATTCGGAAATCTTCTTCAATCTTTGATATGAAAGATTTTAGTGAAATGCCGGATCCATCACTAAGAATATCAATACCAAGAAAAACTTTGGGAAATCCACTCTCTTTGAATACAAATTTGTTTTTCAAACAAGTTTTAACCTTTTGTATATCAGTTTGAGTTTTTCCTGATATGATGATATCATCCACATAGATACCAATTAAAACATCTTTACCTGTTAGAATACAACTATCAATCATTGATTGTTTATAGCCACATTCTTTGAGATGTCCAATAAGCGCCGAAAACCATATTTTAGGTGCTTGTTTCAATCCATATAGGCTTTTGACCAATCTCCATACATAACCAGTAGGAGCATCAGCGCCCGCTGGAGGTTTAAGAAAAACTGGATAGTCTATCTCCCCGTTGAGAAACAGAGTCTTCAGATCCAATTGTTCCATTACATAGCCATTGATTCTATTAAGGTTGAGCAAAAATCTTAACGAGTCATATCTCATAACTGGGGCATATACATCAATGTAATTGTAGCCGAATTCTTGTGTAAAACCGCGAGCAACCAATCTAGCCTTGAATGTTTCTGATCCATCTGGTTCTAATTTAACCAGAAAGACCCATCTGCTGGTAACAATGTGATCTTGAACGTCCGTTATCTTTACAAGTTTATACACTTCTTGCTCTCTTATTGAGTTGAGCTCCCTAGAAATTGCTTGTAACCATTGTTCCCTTTGTGGTGATAACAATACTTGGGTATAATTGTTCGGGATGTCAGATTTGGACTTTGTTACAGCTAACAAGGTATCACCATTAGTTATGAGCTTTTGATCAGCTTTATCAAAGTTGTGGTTTTTCTTATTGTGGATAAGATCAGAATTTTCATCGGGTTCAGTAACTGTAGGTTCTTGTACCCCAGTTGATCTTTTGAATGTAATATCCCATTTTTGAGGATGGAGCAGCACATTCTTCTTGCTCACTTGGATACTGATTTTCTTCCTAGCAGGTTGTCCCACTTTGATGGCGTTGCGGGTGAAAGATAGTATGTTGATTGGATCTTCATTATCAGTTGCAGATGGAGAGTGACCTCGTTTACTGAGCTTGGGAATGGGATCAATCTTGCCATCCATTTCTGAATCAGTTGAGAGTTCATCATCAGCAGCAGAGGGATATTCATCCATGTTCTCTATGAGATCTAAGTCCTCATGGAAGTCATTGTGAATCTCAGGATTTTCTTCAGTTGTGCTGGAAAGCAGATCGTCAGAGACATCCATAGTATCAACTCCAGAATCATCTTCTGTGATTGGATTCGAAGAATTCACTTCTTTGTTGAGTGAAAGACCTTTGTTTAGATCCCCGACGGTGAGCTTTGGAAAATGAGCTTCATGATCAGAGTTAGAATGGGTAACAGCATTTCCTAAACCCGTACCAGCTCTGTAAGGATAAATATTGTTATTAGCCTTGAACGATGAACTTCTAATTATTCTTCCCGTTTGCTCCTCCAAGATAAAGGCAATCTTGTCAGTACGATGGAAACCGAGAAAGATACCACAGATATCCTTCTTAAATAGTTTTTGTACTCTGTTTTCATTGTAGCTATAGATTCGACAGCCAAAAGGAATCAAATGCGGGTGTGATTTTTCTGTGCACCTGAAGACTTCCCACGGAGATTTCTTGGAGTCATTGAGTGGTAAATAATTGTGAACAAACAAAGCATGATGATATGCAAAATTCCAATATTCAATTGGAACGTTTGATGAGTCAAGGAGTTGTTTCATTTTTCTCTCTAAGTTCCGATTGATATTTTCAGCCTTTCCATTCTGAAAAGAAGAGTGTGGTGCAGTGAAGTTGGATATAATTCCTTCATAGCCGAGATACTCATTGATCTTGTGAGTATCAAACTCATTATCAGCCTTGAAATTGCATGCGGACTTATGAGTAAGTTTCAAAAGATTTCTGAAGGTTTTCAATATTTCAATACTACTGTCACTAACTTGAGACTTTTTGCTCAAAATCTTGCCAATAGCAAAGCTGGATACTTTATCAGTGATTGTCAAAGCATAACTACCATTGTAAGGACCAATCAAATCAGCACACAAAATTTCACCAACAGTTTCATTTAATTGTTTTCCCAATTTTCCTGATCGTTTGGAGACCATACTTGCACAAGTGGAGCATCTTTTTATCGATTCTTTAATGATACTTGGTGAAAAAGAGGTGATTGTAGTCATTTGATTTAAGGACAGGTGAGCATTAGCTTGATGTACTTCCAAAGCTGTTTCAACATCGTTTGCAGAAAACAAAGCCATTTCCTTAGTTAAATGCTGTACTTCAAGTTCCCAAAAACTTCCCTTTCGAGGAATCAGACAAAGAGTGAAGCCCATTTTATCTTTAACCTCAAATGTTCCGTTGATGATTGCCACATCAAAACCTTGGTCATGAAGTTTGGAAACGGAAATAATGTTTCTTGGCGAATTCTCGAGAAACTTAACATTTTTGATTTTCAATCTGCCAAGATTAACATCTCCCTCTAATGTGGACAAATTTGACCCATTTACTCCATTTATAACAGTATCAACCTTTCTTACTGTTGTTTGATTGAGTAATTCTTTATCGTTAACAATGTGAATACTAGAACCAGAGTCTAGTAAGAAAGTCGTGGATGTAGTGCTATTTTGAGCAAAATAGGCAGATTCGGCCCCTGAAAAATCTGATTGTGAGTCTTTTGATAAGTACGTCTCGCCAGAATCTTCACCAATATTCAAGGATTCAAAGTTTACTTCGTAGTCAGCTGGAACCTCTACCAATTGTACTTCGTTGTTAACTGTCTCACCCTTTTTCTTTTTGGGGCATTTCCTTGAAAAATGACCATATTGGTGACAATTGAAACACCTAACTCTTTGAACATCAACAGTCATGACTTCTTTTTCTGACTTGTGGGATGGTTTGCTGATGAGATTTTCATTGACCAAGTTTTCAATATCACTCATAATATCATTAATTCTTTTATTTTTGAATGTAACAATATCCTCAGGTTTATTTGACCATAATGATATCGCCCTTAGGTATTTGGCGGTATTAGTGGAATCTAATTGGAGAACACATAAATATGGTGCCAATGCTTGTATCTCAGGAAAGTGATAGCTAAGCATCAGGATTTGACTTCGAAAATTCTTTTCAAAGAATTCTGGGTTTATGAACCTGCGAAGCAACTCGATCCTATTGAAATTTGTCAAGATACCATATTTAGCTTTCAATGCGAAATAAAGATCGATTCCATTTTGTTCATCAATTGTGCTCCAAAATTTAGCATGTAATACCTTTTTAATTGCAACTTCTAAGATTGAAGCAAATCTTCTTGGCTTGGTACTCAATTGATCAATGGACTCCATCATGAAGAAATCCTCAACATTGTCTATATCTGCAATTTGAGGTACTTTATTGTGAATAAATTTCAAAAATAAAGGAAATTCTTCAAGCCTGTCATAGATAATGTTCCACGTGGAAATATTTGCATATGCTTCTTTAGTTTCTTCACTTGTTAAATCTCTTTTTGACATTCTCCCTTTTTTTTTTTTTTTTTTTTTTTTTTTTTTTTTTTTTTTTTTTTTTTTTTTTTTTTTTTTATTTAAATATATGTATATTTCTTAATTGATAACACTAACACTACCAATAATAATGATTATAGTTACTGGTAATGATGAAGTTAGTAACTAATAAGGATAATCTTTCTCGTGATCTATATCCCTAATCAGCATCAATCTTCTCAGATCTATATCCCTAATCAGCATCAATCTTCTCACAAACATTTAATCTCTAAACTCAACAATTATCAGCATTTGTTTTGTCAATTGAATCAAATAAGCCAGACGGCGGCACACAGGTTATACTTTGAACAATGACAGATTTTCTTTTTGTCCTTCCAACTTTATGGTTCCAGTGGAACAATATACAATTATATTTCTCCGTTATTATAATAGCATAACATTTGGCCAGTTATTGAATATATTGGCTGTCATTTCAAGAAAAAGAAACATTGAAATTTATTTTATGAGTATAGCTATTGAAACAAGTTATTTATGAGACCATAATGTAATAAACAATACTAAATTATGCACAATAATAGTATCGATTTAGAGATTTTAGCTACCAATGAGAGACTTGATTGAATACTATTCTTCTGAGACGATGGGTGTTGGGAGGAGATTGCTGCTACATGATCCGTTGATGTATACTAATAATTTTGAAACCATACGTTGTGAAATGATCTTGAAGGACCTGGCTTAGATATGAATAATGATCTTGATCATATTGAGAAAATTCAGCCTCTTTACTAAATGATCGATTTATTACAACTAGTTACTCTCAAATTGATACTATTATCGTGCTTAGTTACATATTCATATATTCTGTTTCCGTTTCTGTTAATACATATATATAACATAACCTTTCAGCTAACTCCTATCACCTTATAGAGGAATAATTTGAAAGTAGATTAAGCTCCCAATCTATATTTGTTCAAGATGCTTAAATTATGATGACCGACCATGAAAATATTGATGCTGATTAGGGATATAGATCACGAGAAAGATCTATTAAATTAGTGGTTTGGGGATTTAACCAGTACGGGATTCGTTGATGCATAGATTATTGAGTGCAATCAGAATATGAATGAATGACCTTGATCAATTATGATTGACCGTCATATCAAACATATTGAAAAGAATATAAAAGGGGGTCGTAGCCCACTTTAATATTGTATAGTTTTCTTTTATAGAATTATCCAAATAATATAATAAGTTTCTATATTACAACTTTAACAGACCACAATTTGGAACAAGCTCATTTGCATTAGTAAGACCAGGCAAGACTTATAGACAATTTCATTATTTTGACTCTCTTTCATCTGAAACTTTTCTGCTGCTTACAAGATAAACTCAATATAATCTGAAGCTTACTGATATTAGCAATGTCTAAATTATTGACAGAGCGAAGAAGAGTACAAAAGGCCCCTTTCGATATTATATTGCTTTTTTAGTAATGATATAGTAGTTAGTATGAACTAGAAATTTATATTATAGTTAGTTATCTAATTGAGACTGTAGAAATGATAGTAGCTGACAACATAGTTAGAAAAGTATCAATTCAAGAATATATAAATGCTAGAATTTGTGATATAAAAACTGATTATATTATTTGGATTATTCTATAAAAGAACACATAGTATAGAACTGGATTACGACCCCCTTTTATACTCTTTTCAGTATGTTTACTCATGATGATAATTCATGATCAATCCAGCTCATTCATATTCAGACAGGTCATTCATAATCATATAGCAATGTACAATCATCAATGAATCGTTAACCGAGCCCCTAACCCCAAATTTAACAGATCTTATTTGTGATCAATATACCCTTCAATCTTTCTCAATGAATGATGCAAGTAGGTATTAAAGAGTATCGTTGAATATTAGTATAAGCATCATTTGTGATCTATTCCTTTTCAATAGTATCCATATAAATGCTATTATTTAGTCAATCTAACATCTGCTTCATGCACCGAATAAATTTAAAATATCTTGTCAATCAAACTTTTTCAAATTCAATCACCTTAAATAGGGATTTGGGAAGTCTTGAGAGAAAAGTAAAAGTTGAGTGATATAAGAAGATACGACCAAAACATATCAACTGAAGCTTTTCTGATTTCAGAAGGCTCTTATGTATAGAGGGCTATATTGATGAAACAAATGATGATCTCTTGAATTGATATTATTCTCGTGCTTAATTCCATATTATTATATTCTGTTTTCTCTTAATAACTATACCTATAATATTTTAGCCACAATTGCTTAAATCAAATCAATCAAAATACAAAATATAAAAGTGGAATATCATCCTCTTTTATATTATTTCAACGCAGATCCTGACCCTGTGATTCCTATCAAGATGAAACATATTTATTCAA
The DNA here is from genome assembly GCA_003706045.2 of Peterozyma toletana. Classification (NCBI taxonomy): domain Eukaryota; kingdom Fungi; phylum Ascomycota; class Pichiomycetes; order Alaninales; family Pachysolenaceae; genus Peterozyma; species Peterozyma toletana. The sequence continues at coordinate 84,333 of PPKG02000029.1, read as the reverse complement.
CAATTGTCATATTGGGACAGATGATTTCATACTCAAATAGGCAATTTCAAATTTCTATCATCTGAAACTTTTGTGAGATGCTAATAAGAAGCTTCCACAATCTCAACATGAACAACTTTAAATCGAAAGTGATGATGTGTGACAGATAATTAACATAATTTAAACATCTTTATAGTGTTATATTGATACCTGTTCTTGAATTGATATTATTCTCGTGCTTAATTCCATATTATTATATTCTGTTACCCTAATAACTATACCTATAATATAAATTTCTAGCTAAATCAATTGCCTTTTTCTTAAATTAATAATATAAAAGCGGTCGACACTAACTAACCCCTTTTATATTCTTTCAACTCGTATGTGGCGCACCAATATGAAACATATTAATACAAACCTTCCCATATTGGACAGGTCAATAGACATATAAGTATATTTCTCATCAACCTAGAATATTACTTTTAACCATAATTTAGATCACTCAAGATCTTTTAATACTTTCTTCATGATCACAAATATAAACGATCTCAACGCTCAACACTCAAGACTTTAAATTAGGGAGTGGGTTAAAATAATTTTTTTTTATCAAAAACTGAATACGCTACGCTCAAAGAGCAAGTCCCATAAAAAGTATCTTAGAAATAGATGTTGTTGAACTTTGTATTATAGATCATCATTTATATTAAAAAAATTACGTATTCTGAAAGATTTTGGCGATGATTCAAAAAGATATTGAGTTAGTGGCAACATTTGAATTATGATCAAGCTTGGTAATCTGAGCACTCAATTATTACACGACCAACTTTGTCTTGAACAATGTTTCCTTGAACTAATATCAAAGCAGTGCTTGATTCCATTTTCTGTTTCTCTTAGTAACTATATCTATTATATAGTTCTCTAGGTAGTTTCAATGATCACTTTCACCTGCACCTTTTTAACTGTAGTTCAAGAATGAAAATAAGCTTATGTTACATGATTCTAAAATCAATTTTTTATTTACTAGACGAATTACCGAACTAACATTCCCCATTTCTTCAAATAGCCTGTTAAAAGTTATAAATCTAGAAAACTATAGTGAGAGATTTGAGAAACTTGAAGTATGAGAAAAGGGAATAAAATAACATAAAAGCGACATTAATACACTTTGTGTCAAAAAAAGTAATACTTGTATGTTGGGGTTAGCGATCAAAAATTTGTTAATAAACTTCACAAAAGTTCCAGGTGATAAAAATTCAAAAGTAACTGAGAAGATTGATGTCCTATTCGAGAAACAGATCATTTAAAATGATGATCTCTAGAAATATTGAAAAGACTATAAAAGGGGTGATAGCACACTTTTATATTATATACTTTTAGTTGAAAAAATAATCGATTTAGCTAGAAATTTATATTATAGGTATAGTTATTAGGGAAACAGAATATAGTAATATGGAATTATGTACAAGAATAAATTCAATTCAAGAATGTATCGTAGTGGATGCCCCAAAGCTCATTTGATGACTGAATTATCGTTTTGCGGTGGAACATTTCTATTCAAAATATTGTTTAGTTGTAATAATTTGCCCTATAACTTTAGTCAGTTTCAATGGAATCCTAATGAACTATTTGAGAGCAACATATGAGTTCATTTGATCATAGTAAATATTACATTTGACCTGCTTTGTTCGAGCTTTTTGTCTTCGATTCAAATTCAAGTTTGAGGGGTTGGTTCTTAAAGCCTGAAAGTCCAAGATTATGATGGGCCGCTGCCAGGGTGAAGAATGATGTTAATTCTTATGAGGTATCTAAGACTTTTTATGATGAAACAAAATGGTTGGTGTTGAATATGAATCAGCCTTCTATTTGAAAATTGGCCAAATTTTGTGCAAGGCATTTCCCGTAAAGAGTCTAAGATTGATATTGCCCTAAATGAAAATGAATTCGCCTGCTTTTCACCGTTTCGAATTTAAGGAAGAAACCGTACGCTCATATGATACATATCTTATATATTGGGTTTATATCTGATTCATTTTTTGATAAAAAGTTAGGTAATAAAGCTATTGAAAAATGTAAAGCTGAGATTGAGAGATTTTTAGGCGTCTTCTTGCTTTATCTACTTACATAGAGAGTTTCATATCCAGATTTGATAGCAACATTGAGACACATGAATACAGATGTTGTCGTTGAACCAAACAGCTTAGATGCTTTTTGAACACTAATTAGTTTTCCTTATTCTCATTCAATTGTTGTGGGACACTCTGACACTCTATACGCCGTACTTTTTCTATTATAATACAACTTTTCAGCTATAAATGAATATTTATGCTCAGTTGTAAGTAATCCATTCTCTTCACGTACATCACCCCAATCATAACATTATTCACCCGCAGTAGGTAATTTACTTCAACATTCTTATGAAATACGTGACTATCCTAGATCAAGTAATACATAGATATGAGGATTTGTAATATTATATATTGAGCTTGAACTCAACGTCTATCAGGCTTTCAGCTGAATTCAAAACTCGAAAAAAGCTTATTATTTGAACATATTAATTTGAATTCATTGAGTGAAGCAGAAACCAATATATAATGGTTTAAAATTACCCTTCATTTCACTGAAGGGAACTTTGAACCTGCAAAATTCAGGCACTTTCAATGTTATATTTGCGTACTATATTTCCGAATTCATCAGCCATCCATCTGTTGATCATTTCCAATGAATTCTTTGGTTGATCAAAGGGAACCATATGCCCTGCATCATACACTCTCAAAAATGTAAGATTTCCAAAAGACTTTACCTCGCCAACGTTTTCATAGTCTTCACTGGTGAAGTTTCGAATCTCCAGATTTCTAAAACCATACATACCTTCCCATTCTAGTTCGTTTGTCCAATAACTGTTACCTAACCAGTTGCAGATGTAGTCCTTATCACCAGCGTAAATCAATACAGAGATTCCATTTGATAGAATTTCTGCAATGTATTGCTGATGTGGTTTGGAGGTATCTGAGCTCAAGGCAAACCTGTAGCCAACAGAATTTGAGCAAGCTTTGAATTCTTCGACTTCGGCACCAATTGCAATTTTCACAAAGTCCTGGTTCAAGTATTCGACAATATAATCAAGACCTTCATAGCATAATCCAGTTCCAGATGATTTGCAGCTCATTCTGATATCATAAGGGTTTAATCCAGTGTTTTGATAAGGATCCATTAACTGTGAACAATACAAGTCTGCTGGAGCACAAGTAAATGAATTTGGTGACTGATAGCAAATAGAAATGAGACGTTGGCACCTTTCAACCTGAGGTGCCATTATAGTGCATTGCTCATCTGATATGACTTGCTTATAACCACCTTTTCCACAAGCCATATCTCTAAGTGACTTAGATTGGGACTTGAAGTCTGTTAGTCCATTACCAATCATCACTGATACAAAGTTGAAACTCCTGTCAAGGTGGTTTATAATCTCTGAAGCAATCCTGGGAATGTAATGACCAGCATACGATTCACCTGCAATATAAAATCTGTTTGGTGTCAATTTAGGGAATTTCAAAAAGAACAACTCCAAAAATGCATATACATCCTTTGAAGCAGCCTCCGTTGAACTTACTGGATCGCCACGAGTAAAAGAAAATCCAGTTCCAACAGGCTGGTCTAAAAATATAACAGAAGCATTAGAATTCCATGAAAATGGATTAAATACTGGTGTTAAATCACTGCTGATCGAGGAAGGACCTAGCTCAAAAAACAACCCTGTCATTGAAGAACAACCTGGCCCACCATTTAGCCACAAGATTATTGGGTCATTGACAGGATCATTTCTCGATTCAAAATACCAGTAAAAAAAATGCTTATCTTGACTTTTCGAGCTCAAATAACCTGTGTATTGATCTACTTTATCGATGTTCAAACTTTTTGGATCTGTGATATTATTGATCTTCAATTCGTAGTCTGGAAATTTCAATGACTTGACTTTTTCCCACTTCGGTAAATCAAACTTGTTGTTTTGAAGTAACTTATTGATTTTTGCCTTTCCTTCCTTGGATTCGTGAAACTCAAGCAGGTTCATTATACTTTCTTCGGAAAAATCATTCTCCATTTCATCCCAGATTGACAGAATTTCATGATAATAAGGCTTACTTTTATGTGGCAGGATTATTTCCTTGATCAGCATTGATTCTGCAAAGGACTGATTATCGACTTTAGGTAATTTGATGATTGATTGTTGAAGTTTCACTAGTAAATTGCTGATACAAAAGCAGGAACATAGTTCCAAGTTTGTGGCCAAGAAAAGGAGTCTCAAGTTTAGTTTCATTTCAAAGGTTCACTGTAACTTAGGTATTATGACTATGCTATCAATAAGACTATTTTACTTTCGAAAATATTGTAGAGTGCAATTCAAGTCCTTATCTATAAGTTTTTGCGCGTATTTTAGACCCAAACATCAAACAGTTAATTATCTCACCTAGAGTGAAATTTATTCTATTGATGATGCAGCATCAAAAAATGTAAATGATTGATTGAAGCACAAATCGGAGCACTAATACAAAAGTATGAATGGAACAGTTGATAATGAAGACAGGAATGAAGTTGGCCGTTTTCCAAGAAAAAGCATTATGCAATAGAAATATAAGTAAGACCAAAAAAAGAGCAAGTAACTTTACAAGAAAATAATTTAACAAAGCAAAAGAAACATTATCAGAAAATTTTCGTAGTAAGGTGAAATCAGCTAATTCTTCTCGTCATTTTCTTCATCCCTTTGCCTATTTCCAGAAATCATCTTTTCTCTAATTTTCATACTTAGCACACCACTATTACCACCTTTTTCCATCTCCTCTTCACTTGTGATTGAAACATTATCGGAGTCACTAGTTCCATAATCATTAGAGAAAATGGGAACATTCGAAAAATCAAACGAAGATCCAACTCTGGAGACACCAGTTGATGAGTTTGGAGTGAAGTCCGATAATGTTGAGCCCAGTAATGTAGACGAACTGTCCGAAAGAGTTGATGTTGACCCTTGAGTTTTCAACTTTCTCTTCAATAATCTTCTGTTGCGCAGTTCTTGTGTTTTGTATTCCTCTTCCTCATCGGATGAGTCTACACCATTAGTAATATTTTGTTGGCTTGAGTCTTGCCTCACCTTCCTTCTTTCCCTCCTAAGCTGTTTCCTCTGTTGTACTTCCAAAAGATTGAAATCTGGGAACAATTCTGGGCCCCATGAATTGACCAACTCGGTAATTTCTAAGCTCAACTCGCTTCTCATTATTTTCAACTCTTCAATATCAGAGGAGCTTATCAAACTTAGCCATAGTGGTCTCAAAGACTTGAAATAGTCCATACCTTGATCACCAATAATCAAAGCCGAATATGTGATCAATGAGTTGAAAAAATAAATTGTCCAAAATGAGACGAACAATGGAAAGATTCCTGTTATGTTTTTCGAATACCAAACGTAAAATGTGCCTACTGCAGAGTACAATGTGTACAACAACGGTGTGAAACCCATACTAACCAAAATTTTCCATGTTGCGATAACATCTATTGCCTTGATCTTAACAGTTGAGCCCAGCAAGGCCTCTCTGGATTTCTTGGTACTGATAATTTTGGTAGCAATAAAAATTGGTGAAAACAATAGGAAACCTGGGATACAAAACAAGCCTAAAAAGAAAACTCTAGCAAAGTTTGCAAGTAATAATGTCAGTCCGACTATTTTCAACCTTGGTTTACAATCTTCGACGAGATGATCTGGAATATGATAAATCTTCAAATACTCGTTGTATTTCAATATCTTCGCTTTCAAAGCCTTCATTTGTGGTTTATCTTGATAATGAGTGTAGCCCTTAACCAACCTTCTATTCATCTCAACAACCAATTCTAAAGATAATCTTGATGAGAAATTGTCAGCATACAATCTTCTCGCCATTTGAACACAAATCAAAGTTTCATAATCTGGACATGTGACTGTTACTGACTTCAACCCATTTGTGACATTTTCTAGCAACTCTTTGATGGCCTCTCTCGATGTTTCTTTATTTTTGTACATTTCAACCAAATGTTTTGGAATCTCAATTGGATAGCCAAACTCAACAATGGCTCTTGATCTGAACTTGTGAGGATGGAAATAATTCATACCACATGGAACGATTTTGACGTTACAGTTTTCATCATTTGCCATTGCGCCCAATGCCATAATAGCCACCCCGGCTTTTAGTGGCAATAAATCTGGTCTATCATGGGATCCACCTTCTGGAAAGATACCCAAACAATTACCTGAACTCAAGTGATCAAATACATGGGCATAAACTTCTGATTGATTTATTTTTGGAGCCGTTCTAAAACTTGTACCCTCTTGCAACATCTGTTTTGCAGTAACTTCGTTCTCCTTTTTGGCAAACTTGAAATCCTTTTTGATAAGCAATTCTGTGTCTGAGATAATCTCAGCAACTTCAGCGTTACCTAGGCTCTTTGGTAAAGCAACTAAACCTCTCAAATCACAGTCCTGAGTGAACTTTGTACCCTTACCAACAAGTTTTAAATTGTTGTCTGAGAAATCCTCCGCATACATAATCTCTCCAGTTGCAGGTTTCAAATTATCTTGAGCTCTTTCGACAGGAATTGCCATTGCACATCTGGCTAAAAATCCAATCCACTTCAATCTATAGGATTTAGCAGCTATCAAAAATGATACTCTACGATGCAATTCATTTTGAACTTGACCCATCAATATAACAGGATCAACAAACTGGTTTGCATGTGGAGCACCGACAAATATTATGGGTTGATCTTTACCATGCGGTAGCCTGAAAGCACCTCTTGGTCTAATTTCTCTGAAAAAACAACCGAAGACGATCCCCAAAAGCCATAAGCTAAAATCATATACAAGTGTAGTACTTCTTTTTGGCTGCTGGTAAATATTCGACTTACTACTCTTCGATGCTTCTGAAACTAGGGGAGTTGTTTCGGATACTCTTTGGTCGTCAGACATTTGAAACAGTTGAGAATGTGGTAACCTTGAGTATGGCGTAGAAGTCAATGATAAAAACTTGAACAAGATTGCCCCAATAGAGTAGATGGACAAAAAAACTGTAATGTTTATATATTACAAAATAAGCAATATTAGAAAACAATATACCATAAGTTGTTTGAAAGTGATTTAACTTTTGTTATCTGAGTTTTGCGGTTTGAAAAATGTTGGGCTTGAAATCGTAGAAGTGAGATTGAAGTGGTACACACTACCCCTTTTTTGATGGTTTTATTGACCTTTTACAACATTTCTGTAATGAAATGACCCTAGCAAAAAACTTTAATATAAAACACAAAACACAAGACAACGTTACTATATAAATGCATTAAACAAAACCCATTTGAAGGAGAAAATGTAAAGATATCTAGTAAAGACCTTCAGCATTGTTGACAATACAACCAGGTTGACCGTCCTTCTTCTTTTCCAAAACACCAATTTTGAAAGCTCTTTCACCTTCCTTGACCAAATCAGAAATAACCTCATCTGCAAATTCAGCCTTGACAATGGCAACCATACCGACACCCATGTTGAATGTCTTTAATATGTCAGAGACTGGAACACCCCCAGTCTTACCAAACCACTTGAAAATTTCTGGAACTTCCCATGTTGAAATATCAACAATAGCGGTCAAATTGTCTGGTAAAGCTCTTGGGATGTTCTCAACCAAACCACCGCCAGTGATATGTGCCAAACCTAAAAGTGTCTTTTTCTTGATCAAAGGTAATAATTGCTTAACATAAATTCTTGTTGGCACCAAAACGGCCTCACCAATTGTGATTTTTGTGTTGAATGGAGCAACATCGGTGTATTCGAGTCCAGATTTTTCAATTATCTTCCTTACCAATGAAAAACCGTTTGAGTGAACACCATCAGAACCAATACCAATCAATGCATCACCAGCTTTCATTTCATTTATCTTCGGTAACATCTCTGACTTGATTAAAGCACCAACAGCTGTACCATTTGTGTCATAATGTCCTGGCTCGTACATACCTGGCATCTCAGAAGTTTCTCCGCCTACCAAAGCACAACCGGCTAATTTACAACCGTTGGCAACACCTTCAACAAATTTAGCAGCGATTTCAATATCCAACTTTCCAGTAGCAAAGTAATCCAAAAACATTAATGGCTCCGCACCTTGAACCACCAAATCGTTAACATTCATGGCAACTAAATCAATTCCCACTGTGTTATGAATATTCATAATTTGAGCAATCCTTAATTTCGTACCAACACCATCGGTGGCACCAACCAACAATGTTTCTTTAACATCGTTGTATCCAGCTTTTGATAAATCAAATAACCCTCCAAATCCACCGATTTCAGAGTCAGCACCTGACCTGGCAGTTGATTTAACCATCAGCTTGATGTTTTCAACAAAAATGTTACCATTATCAACAGACACACCAGAATCTGCATATGTGATGGAGATGTCTTTCGAGATTGATGAGTCGCGGAATGCTCTATGAGCAATATCTGTTCTATTATATTTACCTTCAAATGAGACGTGTTCAACACCAACATATGCAGCTTTGACGGCGTCTTCTAATGTTGAAGCTGTCGCAGTGGCAGCAATAACCCTACCACCTGAGGTGTAGACTTTACCGTCTTTCTCAACTGTTCCAGCATGGAAGATATAAGTGTTCTTTGGTAAGTTTGAATCGATTGTGATCAAGTCGTTTTTTCTGTATGAATCTGGATACCCACCGGCAGCCATGACAACAGTAGTTGAAAATTCTGGTTTGACCTTGATATCTATGGCGTCCAATCTACCTTCAACAGCAGAGATCATTATTTCTAACAAATCAGTTTCTAACAATGGCAAAACAGTTTGAGTTTCTGGATCACCAAATCTAACGTTATATTCCAAAACTGATGGTTCACCATTTGGCAAAACCATTATACCGACGAACAAACAACCCACCATTGGAAATCCATCTTTTCTCATACCATCGATCGATGGCTTCAAAATTGTTTCTCTAATTTTTTTCAACAAAGCAGGTGTTCCCAATGGAGCTGGAGCATATGCACCCATACCACCTGTGTTCAAACCGGTATCACCATTACCAATTCTCTTGTGATCTTGTGCAGGTGGAAGATCAACAATAGTGTAACCGTCACACAAACACAAGAGTGACAATTCATCACCTTCCAAGAACTCTTCAATGACTACCTCATCACCAGCTGAACCGAAAGCTCTGTCAACCATGATTTCCTTTATCAGCAACAAAGCCTCTTCCTGTGTAGTTGGAATCAAGACACCCTTACCAGCGGCAATACCCGAAGCCTTGATAACCAATCTTGTCGTTGCATTCAAAACATACTTCTTGGCTTCTTCATAATCTGTGAAGTTGTGGAAGTCTGCGGTTGGAATGTTGTGTCTCTTCATGAAATCTTTGGAAAAAGTCTTGGAGCCTTCCATGACAGCAGCTTTTGCACTTGGTCCAAAAACAGGAATACCAACCTTAGTGAAGTGAGATGAAATACCTTCAACCAATGGCTGTTCTGGACCTGGAACAACCAATTCAACATTGTTTGCAACTGCAAATTCAACCAAACTAGGAAAGTCCGCCTTCGAAGAACCGATTGGAATGTTCGTGACATTGTCAAACAATGCTGTACCACCATTGCCTGGGGCAACATAAATCTGGTTGACTTTTGGAGATTGAGCTAACTTGAATACTAAGGCGTTTTCACGGCCACCATTACCAACAACCAAAACGTTGATTTTTGAGGACATTTTTAGGATCGATTGTAATGACTAGGAGAGAGGTATTATCCGCTTTGAGAATGAGGGACTCTAAAGCTCCAAGAATATACACACTTGGTGATATCTATCTTCTCTCTTTTCTATTATTTTTTTTTTTTCGAAATTTTTCAGAAAATTTGATTGATTGATAATTTTCCAAACAGAGTCAACTTTTTCCTCTCGAGCGACAAAAACAAAATCTGCCAAAATCAGCATTTAGAAAATACACGGGTAAACAAGATAGTAGTCCACAAAAACTCAACTATCCCAATATGGTAATAGAAGCCCCGGATTGTTTTTTTTTCTTCAGCATTTCGAAAACGAAACCAGTGAGTGGTCAGGACAAAAGTTACAACAACGTATTCGGCTCACAATTGAGTTAACCTTTATACCAGATATTCAATTTCTATAAGTTAAACCATCTCTTTCTGTAGACCCATTTTACAAGAAGAATAGAAACAAATAGGTTTTTTTTTTCTTAGCACCCCCTCAAGTCATAAGTCAGTATCAAAGTAATCAAACAAGGAGGAAAGAGTGTATCCTAAACTTGAACTCAATTTGAACAAACCAAAAGAATAGCCATCACGATATATAATTCCAATAAGCGTGCACAATCTTCGAAAATATATATAGCGAACAATGTCAGAGGATTGGAAACAAAGTTTAAACGTTCCTGTCAAAGATTTACGTCCTCAGACAGAGGATGTCACAAATACAAAAGGTAACACATTCGAGTCGTTTCATTTGAAAAGAGAGCTTTTGATGGGGATTTTTGAAGCCGGTTTCGAGAAACCATCTCCTATTCAAGAAGAGTCAATTCCAGTGGCTTTGATGGGTAGAGATATATTGGCAAGAGCCAAGAATGGTACGGGTAAAACACTGTCGTTTGTCATTCCAACGTTGGAAAAGATAAAACCCAAACTAAATAAAATCCAAGCTTTGATTTTGGTACCAACAAGAGAGTTGGCTTTACAGACATCACAGGTTGTCAAGACATTGGGTAAACACCTTGGCATTCAAGTGATGGTAACAACAGGTGGTACAAGCTTGAGAGACGATATTATGAGATTGAACGAGCCAGTTCATATTTTGGTTGGTACCCCAGGTAGAGTGTTGGATTTGGCAAGCAGAAATGTTGCCCAGTTGGATTCATGTAAGATGTTTGTCATGGACGAAGCTGACAAGATGTTGAGTCGTGAATTCAAAGAAATTATTGTTCAAATTTTATCATTTTTCCCAAGAGCTGAAAATGGCAATGGTAATGGTTATCAATCGTTATTATTTTCAGCTACTTTCCCATTGGCTGTTAAAGCGTTTATGGATGAATATTTATATAAACCACATGAAATTAACTTGATGGATGAATTGACTTTGAGAGGTATAACACAATATTATGCTTTTGTTGAAGAGAAGCAAAAATTACACTGTTTGAACACATTGTTTTCAAAATTGCAGATAAACCAGTCGATCATCTTTTGCAACTCCACAAACCGTGTTGAATTGTTAGCCAAAAAAATTACAGACTTGGGCTCATCGTGTTATTACTCTCATGCGAAGATGCCACAACTGTCAAGAAATAAAGTATTTCACGATTTCCGTCAAGGTAAGGTTAGAAACTTGGTTTGTTCTGATTTGTTGACCAGAGGTATTGATATTCAGGCTGTCAATGTTGTAATCAACTTCGATTTCCCAAAGACAGCTGAAACTTATTTGCATAGAATTGGTAGATCTGGTAGATTTGGCCATTATGGTGTTGCCATCAACTTGATCAACTGGTCAGACAGATTCAATTTGTATAAGATCGAAAAAGAGTTGGGTACCGAGATCAAACCAATTCCCGCTGAAATTCCAAGAGAAGTATATGTTGGCGAAAACGACGAGTCGATCCCAAGATTGGGTTACGACCAACAACAACCACAACAAGCAAACTAATGAATTTTTTTCTCGTCCTTTTCTCTCTTGTTTTTTTGTTTTCAAAAAATTTGGTATATACAAATGGCGTTCAAGTTTTTATCATTGTCAATTCTTTTGAAACAGATGAGTGCTTTTCTTTTGTATTGTTTTTTGTGATTGTTTTCTCTTTTCTATCAATTGTCAGTTTCTTTGAATTTCACTTTTTCTCCTTGTTTTTTTATTTTTGTTTTGTTTTATTTACCTGAAACCTACAATCATTTGAGAGTCTCAGTCCATTTTTCTCATCGTTTCCACCAGTTACTATTTCTTTCTTTCTTCCTTTTTTTTTCTTCTTTCTATCATCATTGTTATCTACACATGTACTACTACTGGTCATCTTTGATACTATGTTTCACTACCTTTTCACCCATTTTTTTTACCGGTTTTTTAGCGTTATCAGAAGCATTTTTGCTTTTGGTGATGTGATTTTTGAGGATTTTTTGTTTTTTG
>PPKG02000029.1:0-72075 GCA_003706045.2 Peterozyma toletana | reverse complement strand
TATGCTCGTTTAGTGAGAATCAGAAACTTTTCTGTGCAACGAGAGACAATTACTCAACAAACACCATCAATCTTTCATGCGTTCGATTGAGAGAGACAATTTACTCCGCTGTTTCTACTACGTTTGGGTCAATAAACTCAATTGATCGTGAGAAGTGAGATTTCTGTAACTATCTTTGGCTTCTTTGAGGATCTCTTTGTAATTTATATCTATACACACATTCAAAATCACAAAGTTGTATGTGGGCGAGGAAGAGACAGAGAGAGAGGGCAAAAAAATCTTTTTTTTTTCCAAACTGTTTCAAAACAACAACTTTCGAGTTTCAGTGGAAGCTTGAGATAAATCACATTCATCAAACTGATTTACTGGCTTCATTCGTTGTCGAGATCATTTGGTGCATCTAATCTAAGCTTGCTCTTTTTCGTTTTGTTTTTCATCCGTCGTTACCAATCCATCACCAGCTCACCAGCTCGTAGCCTCAAACCTCATATATACACATATTTAACTCAACTAATATTTACTCAACGAGATCAAGCTTTGCATATTTTTCAATGGATCCAGTTTCGAATAGTCTCAGGTATAATCGAGATAAGCAACTTCCTCCTCCACCACCACCAAAGTCACTCGATTACACTTCAAAGTCATCATTATCAAGCAATGCCATAATACCACCAAGACGAGCACCAGCTCCTCCTACATTGAATCTACAACGACAAAACTTACCATTGAAGCAAAGACCACTGCCGCTACCAAGTCTTGCGAATAAATTGTCTTCAAGTTTGGAAGGTGAAGAGAAATTCAAAACTACAACCAACATCGTAATTGAAACCAATTCAGAAAATGTACGTACGAGTGTCTCATCAAATAGGTCAAGTCTTTTTCAGCCAAAGACTTTGAAAAGAAGAAACTTAAAACTGTTGACCATCGAAGATGTCAAAGTCGACACAACTTCACCTTCTCAATTGCAATCGTTAGATTATCAAGTCGATACTTCGAACGTTAAGGCTTCAACTGATGAATTGGTAAACTCAATGAACAATCTTGAACTCGGATTGGAATATCAACTATCCATTAAATCAGAAGATCTATTGACTTTGAAGAAATTAGGAGCAGGTAACTCAGGTACCGTTTCGAAAGTTTTGCATATCCCTACCAAAAAGACAATGGCAAAAAAAATAATTCATATCGAGACAAAACAATCCGTTCAAATACAGATAATAAGAGAATTACGAATAATGCACGAATGTGACTCTCCATTCATTATTGGGTTCTATGGTTCATTTTTACAAGAAGGTGATGTTGTAATATGTATGGAATATGTTGACTGTAGCTCGTTGGACAAAGTCATGAAATTGGTTGGTCCACTACCAGAAATTATATTGAAGCAAGTTGCATTTTCAGTACTATCTGGATTGATATACCTTTACGATTCGCATAGGATTATGCATAGAGATATTAAACCTTCAAATGTGTTGATGGATTCTAAGGGAAACATGAAACTCTGTGATTTTGGAGTAAGTAGAGAGTTAATCAACTCAATAGCAGATACATTTGTTGGAACATCAACTTATATGTCCCCTGAAAGAATTCAAGGAAAACCTTATTCTGTAAAGAGTGATGTTTGGTCCTTAGGGTTGATGATGTTAGAATTAGCAACTGGGAAGTTTCCATTTGGTGACAATTCAAACATGTTACCTGAAGGAATATTAGATTTATTACAAAGAATAGTAAACGAGAGACCGCCTTCCTTGAGTGTCAAGGATGGATTTTCAAAAGATCTATGCGAATTTGTAGATTTGTGTTTGAAGAAGGAAGAAGAAAGAAGTGAACCAAATCAGTTGATCAGTGATGTTTTTTTGAATGGATGTAAAAAGGGTGTTCATAAAAGTCAAATCAAGACTTGGGCTAAAAATGTTCGTAGGGTTCAAAAGGATAAGGCTTCAAAGAGGTAATTCATTCACAATCATGAAATATGTACTTCTCTTCTTTTGTTCAATGCTTTCTTAGTATCTTAAAAATTTGGCTTTTTTCCCGTAAATAGTTTGTCCATAATATGTTTCAAATTTTCTCACTATTCTTAGTGACATCCACTGGTATCACAATTTTTATTAGAAGATGTTACTTGATGTACTCAAAGATTAAACTGAGAATGTGAACAGGTAGAAGTTCAGGAGTCGCCTGGGAGATACAGTATTCTTTGACAGTGAGCACATCCAAATCTTCAAAACGCATTTAACTGTTGATTTTTTTATTGCTTTGGCGACAAGTGCTTGAGCTTGACGAAAATACCAGCTGAAGCATAATCAAGCTTCTTTATAAGTTTTATCTAATGTTTTCTTTGTGAGGTATTATAGGTTCTATTCTATTCATTCTGTTTATGTCTCTCTGCACAATGTTGATATTTCCTAATTAGGATAAAAGTAAACAATAAATTTTAAGTATTTTCATTTTCTTCAAACAAATGATAGATTGCAATAATCAGCTTTTAGTAGATACCAATATTGAAGTCAAACCAAACAAAAAAAAAGGTGAAGCAAGATTTCTTTCAAATAGACGAATAGTGGTAATCAAGTCAATAAAGTTTCGCTAAACCAGTTATCTAGATCAGATCAATTGCTTCTTGATCTAATTGTAATTCGGCTTGGTGCATATTCAAAGCACACATACCATTCATAAGGGATTTCCCATCACTTGTTTGACCAGATTAACGCTTCTTTCAACGTAAGCTCATGAAAATTATCAACAAATACCAATATGCTCAAACATAAAACCAATATCAACAATCAGCATGCAAGCCGACAACATAACTCCATACGATTGGTAAATATTGCACTTCTGGTAATCACTGGGTTGATGGTTTTAGCAACCGGCTCAATTGCAATTTACCTCAATGTAAAGAAGGAAATAACGGTTTCTCTTTTAATTCTTGCTGTCGGAGAATATCTATCTTCAATTTTTATTGCAGCCACACTCTTGACATTGAGGATAAGAACATCACCCGGCTTCAAAAGAATAACCTTTCTTGGCATGGTAGCTGGCTATATTTTGTCACTTTCTTGTGGAGTAGTTTGGATCGATGGTTTGATATCTCAAAACATGAAAGCAACTATCGAAGGGGAAAAGAGAATGACAATATCGTTAGTGTCTATGTTTATTGTATCTCAGATACTAAAAGGTTACACAGTTCATACGAACCAGAATGAAACTTATTCAAACTTTCTTGGTAACGAATCTGAATCCCATTGCATAAGCAACAAAGACTCTTTACAAACATTGGTCGCAGAAAACAACAATTCAACATTTTCAGATCTACTAAGATTAACATTCAAGCAACAGCATATGATCACCAAAAATGACATCGAATCAGGAGAGTACAAAGTAGGAATAGAGGATGATGCGGACCATTCTGATAAAGAATTTCACCATGATGAATACCTTAAGCACTACGAAAGAAATGCTTCAACAAACATTGAAAACATGTTTTTTCTGTCTTTGCCTTGTTCAGATAGCTCTGCCAATATATTGGGAATACCACATTCAGCAACCTACGGATCACAATTATCAGAGGCAGCATCAAACATCAGAAACTCTGAAAGCAGTTTGAGTATAATGCCGATGAGCAAATCGCATTCAGATAATTCGCTCATGAATGACAACGTGAACGCGAGCAATACATCCCTATGCTTGAAAAAGCAAATTTTGAAAAAGAGCACAGAAGCTAGAATAAAAAATGAGAAACTGGCTTTATCATATTATTCAAATGTTTTGTTACCACCTGTTTTGCAGTCTGGAAAGAGTGTTATTTGTTTCGAAAATGAGGAATTTGATGACCAAAGTCAAAATTATGACCCTAGATTTACAAGCTATCAGGAAGAATTTCAAGGAACATACGAGGTGAGGAACGACTATAAAACTCCATATCAGAATAATTGTTCATATTCAGAGGAAGCTTCACCTCAAGAAGATCCATTCACCACACCAAAGCTCAAAGACGGTTTTGAAGCTCTTCAAGAGGAAGAAGAGGAGGAAGAAGAAGAAGAAGAAGAAGAAAAAGAAAAAACAGGAAGTAACATGGAACAGATTAGTCACTGTTTTGAGGAAAATTTCAACGACAATGTTTTGAAAGATTTGGAGGAGATACCAAAAGCATCTGCCCTGATCCCTCTAGAATGGATAAATCAAAAAACTGAAAGAGTTTCACCAGAAAGGGTTCCATCCTATACCATCTCTTTACAAGATTGGGACTCTAACAAGGAAAAATGGATGGAGAAATCTGAAAGGTCAGGCTCAAATCTTAACAGGATTATGATTACAACAAACCTGGCTAAATTGAGTTATTTTGAAAACCCCCTCAACGTAGAGGCGTCACCAGGAATACTTGAAGAGAAGTATCATAAAACACCACCGTCCCTACATTCTTTCAGAATAGAAGGAGAAGACAACCGGTCTAACAATTCTGAAATACTTTACAATAGAAGATCATTGAAATCTTCGATTGATGATTTCGATATTGATAACTATAAGTTTTCGGGTTTTGAGTCGAGCGAAATTGAGTATGCCAATGCAATAAGTGAAAAAATTGATGCTCGATATACCAACAACTCACCCTATGCAAAAATGAGTGAAGCTTGTACTTTTGAACTTTCAACTACTGACTTTGCTATTGATAATGACATGTCTGATATTGAAAGAGAGGGGGATTTGACAGTAGTTGATACAAGATCTAACTCTTTCAGATATCCAAGAAGTAGGCGATCTTCGGTCAGATCTTCACTCAAAGCAACTGGAACTCTGTCGCCCCTCAGAGAAAAATCTACTTCCCCATTGAAGAAGCTTAAGAGGATATCAACGAACAACCTGTCATCAGCATCATCACCGGTTCAAAGTACTTTCAACTTCAACAATCCAAGATTGCCAAATCTCTCGGTATCATCAAACTCATCATTTCATACACCACAGCCTTCCAATAACAACAACATAGTCTTTGGACATAGATCTTACAAATCTCTCAACTTTTCAGGCAATTCATCACCCACAAGGTCACATTTGCCACATAATAGTATATCCAGCATCACATCAAAATTGAGGTCAACATCTCCAATCAGGTCAGGAATGAAAAATTTCAGATCCAAATCGTTATCACCAGCAAAGATATCAACAAACGATAGCAAAAAGAGCCTAGAAGTCGATGAAAATACTTATCATAATGATTTATTGGATGATAACAATAATCAACATACCCCTGAAAGTAAACATTCGAGCGAAAGTGTTTGGAGTCCTTGTCCTGAAGAAGGGTTTGGCCAATATGATAGAGAGAAGTGGAGAACTATCCAAATGAAAATATCTAGTGTTGATACAGAAGCTGTTCCTAGTAAAGAGATACAAAATAGCAGGTATAATCCATACGATGGTTTGGATGATATGGAATTGTATATGGATACAGGAAAAAGATCCATCAGTGGAGAGATTTATGTTTGCGATTAGCCAACCTGAAGAGATAAAATTGGGTTATTGGCTTTAATTTTTCTTTTATTGAATCAAGATTGATTGATCACCTTTCAAGGCTTTGCTTTTGAATTTTTTTGGAGTATTATTTGAGATTTTATATCTGCTTGGACTTTTCTTTCTTACATTTGACTGTAATTTAATAGATAAAAAGATACCCATTGTTTGATAAGCTATTTAGTGTGTTTCATCAGCAACAATAGCGTGTGCATCACCACTAACCTGTCTTCCTTCCAACATTAACGCAAGAACTTGCCTCAACTTGACATTCCAAACCCCCAACTGTTCCGATGTTGAATAGAGCTTTAAATTAGTCAAAACTTCTTTCTTCATTTGAAATGTTTCCGTATCAATTACATTGCTACTCTCATCCAACAAGATATTCATGGTCGAGGGTAGTTCCTGAAGTAAGAACGATCTTGTCCAGCTTTTTGAAGAGAAGGCAAGTAATAGTTCCATGATTATATTTAACGACGGTAGACTATTTATTGCATCTGAAGTCAAAGTCGGCTTAACACTATTAAAAGCTAGCTCATTCTTGGTCAAATTTTCGAAAATCGAGACTGTTTTGGAACTTAGCGTCAAACTTTCACAAACGTCATCTCTCGAAATAATTAATTTTGGATTGAGGGTGGAGAGAAGTGTTACAGACTCTTCATTTTTAGATAGTTTTGATATGGACTTCGATAAAATCCCAAATTTGAAGTCTAGCTTTGTGAATTCATCTTCTGAGACATATGAGAGTGCACTTAACAAGGACATGATCTCATTGGATGTAAAATTTTTGTAGGGATAATCAAGTGCATCGTCAAACATCAACAGGGTAATATATTCCACCTGTTTCTCAATTTTAGGAAAGAGAAAAGCCAACCTTTTTGGTGAATTCAAAATATTCCCCAATATTTCGTGGTAAAATTTGATTATCAAAATGACAAACAAAATATCATCATTCTCGACAATGGCAGTTTTGCTGAATTGGAACAATCTATCATCTAATTCTGTATTGATATCCACAAACTTCAAGTATACGTCATTCAATATATCAAAGAGTCTTGCAATTACATCTGAATTTCCACAAGTTCTCATTCCCACCAATATTTTCACTATCTCACTTGACAACAAACGTCTTCTAATCAACTCACCTTTAATGCTTAGGTCCCTTACAAGCTTTTCGATCGAATTCACAATTGACAAAGCTGTTTTCAGATCACTTAACCTGAGCATCAAGACCTTCATCAAATCTGTGCTAGACAAGATATCAACTGGTGTACAACTGCTTAATACCTGGCTCAAAAATTTGAAGATGTGAACGTTTTGAACCACAGAAATGGTAGATACTAACTCCGGCAAGGAATAAAACTTCAAGATAATATCATCAAAAGTGTAAACGGATAGCAACTTCTGAAGCAACTTGACTATATCCTCCTGATCCTCATCATCCGATTCAAAAAAACTTGGCTTCAGCAAATACTTAATGACCAGTAATATCAATTGATCGACTAGAGAGCTGGGTATTGTAGTGGCGCTATCTGAGGTGAAATCGTAAGTGAGTTTTACCACCGATGATATAGTGACTGAGAATGATTCTCGAGAGAATTCCTCAACAAGGCTTACGACTGTGGATTCCATTGATATATGAGTGCGACTCTCAGTTGTGATGATTGTATACGTATATAAGGTGTTTTTCCTAATATATTATGAGGTCGTGTTTCAGTAAATTGGTGTATTCCTGAGAGCTACTTTTTGCGTCCAATCAAGTTTATGAGAATGGTCAAAACGTTATTCAATAAAGCATTATAGTTGTTTAGATTCAGATCAGATCAAGAAGAACTACAAAAGATGATGGGTTCAAGACAAACAGCAAGAAGATTATTATCATCATCTTCAATGTTGAGACTGCCATGGCTGATTACCTCCACATCAAAGAGATTCTTTTCGATAAGTGTTCCAGCTAGAATAGCAGAGGAAGAGGAATTGGTCAACCTTCGTAATTTACCGCGTAAGAACTATGACAATGAAGAGCTAATTGCACCAATCTACAATCCAGCAGAAAAGTACAAGGAGACAATTGAAGAGTTACACAAGTTTGGTAGGTATCTCATGACCTGTTTACCAAAAAATCTTCAACAATTCACTGTCTGGAAAGATGAGTTGACGATATATTGCGGGCCAACGTCATTGATTCCAGTGATGACTTTCTTGAGAGATCACAGTGCATGCCAATTCAAAGCCTGTATGGATATCACTGCGGCTGACTATCCTTCAAGGACAAACAGATTTGACGTTGTTTACAACTTGTTATCGGTTAGATATAACTCCAGAATTAGGGTCAAAACCTATTGTTCGGAGATATCTCCTGTTCCATCAGTATTTGGGCTTTTTCCAGGTTCTTTGTGGTATGAGAGGGAAACGTATGATATGTTTGGTGTTTTTTTCGAAGGAAATCCAGATTTGAGGAGAATTTTGACCGATTATGGATTCGAGGGTCATCCTTTAAGAAAGGACTTCCCAACCACAGGTTATACTGAGGTGAGATACGACAATGAAAAGAGAAGAGTGGTTTACGAGCCATTGGAATTAACTCAACTGTGGAGAAACTTCAGTGTTGGATCTTCAGTTTGGGAGCAAGTTGGTGATGGCGAGGATGTCACTCCAGAGTCATTTAAGTTGCCAACACCTGCTCCTGAACCTGAATTTGAAGATGGTAAAAAAAAGTAAGGATCTTGGTGAGTATTGAGTCTCACATGAAGACTTATAGCTGAATCTTATCCTATTTATTTATTCATCAATTTATTTATTAGTTTATTTATTTATTTATTTATTTATTCGTTTATTTATTTATTTTATCTATTTATTTATTTATTTATTCCTCTTTATCTCGTCTGCCTATTCAATATCTTATTATTTATTTTTTTGGATTCATCTATCAAACAATCCAAGATTGGTCACTGTGGATATTGTCCATAATTTATTTATTTCAATTTCTCAACTTATTATTTCGATTATTTACTTTCCCGTATTTCTTTTCTTCATTATTGGAAGAAGTTGTCAAAGTTTAGAAAGTCATTTACACAGCTAACCTGATATTCAACATTAAAAATTCGTAGAGTCTCAGCTTATGTCGATAAAATTCAATAACACAAGTATCACGCAAATATCATCTAAAAGTAATTCAATAACATATCAAACACCGAAAAGAATAAGTTAAAAAGTCGACATCTATGAAACATATCAACAAAACACAGAAAAAAAATTGTAAATTTGTTAACAACTAGACTTGGGCAATCTGTTGTTTCAAGCTATCTAATTCTTGTAGTTTTGTTTGATAAAACTGTTCCAACGTTTGAATTTGGGTTATGACATCATCGACGTCCAGCTTTATAGATTTGAAATCAACGACACCACTTCCGCCATTCTTACTTTTCAACAACAAATCTTCTTTGTACTTCAATAATTGTTCAAACTCGTACTTGATCAACCCACTTGGTTCATCCTTGTGAATTTTTTTCAGTTGAGCTTCGACTTCAGCTTTTGAGATCAAGTCATCCAAATCTTTCAACTCCCTTCTCAATCTAACTTCTTCCCAATCGGTACCCTTCGTGGAACTGAAATCAGTACCATGAGTCTCTGAATTTCGAGCCACGTTACTTCCACCGCCTGTGATTCTGTCCAAATAACCATTGGCAAATGATTGTTTGTTTTTAATTGTCGGTTTTACTTGAACATCTGCCTGGTGGGAGTTGATATCATAATCCAAATTTTCCTTCGAAAAAGTCGCTCTCAAAGAGGCTGGCACACCCCTAGGCACTCTTTTGCCATTCGACCTCTGGTTTAAGATATGCAAAAACACCAAACATTGATCTTTATCGATCGTTTCTGATTGTTTTGGGTTCACCAAGTTCCAAGCGGAACTAATATCAGTCTCTGGAACATCATTCAATGATGAGTACAATGAACTCAAACTATTGAAAGAGATGCGGCCGTAGTTATCAGAAGATGTGGCATATATCGACTCATAAGTTGCTTTATCAGTTGGTGAAATATACCAGTCGAAATTATCAGAGAGCCTTAAATCTTCATCCTCATCACTTGAAGACAGTAACATGCCATAATTATTGGTCCCCGAGCTGACAGCTGTATCTGCTTGGAGTAAATGAACTTTTGACGATGGTATAAGCCACTCAGGTAACACCTGTGGAATTGGTGTGCCCTTAATCTTATCAAATACCAATCTCATTGCGATACAAAATTCTTCAAAATCCAATTGCCCATCAGTGTCGATGTCTGCTAAGTTCCATACTGTGGTTAGTTCTGTTTGTGATAGTTGAGAGTTGCTCAATATTTGTCGAACTTTATCGCCAGCTAATTTGTTGTCAACTGGTTTCAATCCACTAAAGATTTCCCAGTATTTTTTTATTTCTTCCTCTTCCAATCTTGGTGCCATAATGAGTTTAATGTTTAACTTGAGTGTCTCAGTTCAAAGAAGTTAGCTCTGATCAACTATGGGGTTCAATTATATTTTGTATATATACTCTTGGTACACGGTTACCGATTCTATTTCTTTTTCGGTCAGCTAATACAACATTTTGTCGTGCACTTTCCACAAACGGAAAATCAGCTTTACAAATATAACATTGTTATTGTACTTCAAGTTCATAGATAAATAGTAAATTGACAAATAAATAAATTTGAACTATATATATTATATACGTATATAAATGAGAAAAGGAAGAAGCAACTCATGAAAGTAAAAGTGCATGGAGAATGACTTTGATGTAAAGTTGCAATAAATATGAATATGTGAACAACACACTCAAATCAAACAAAAATGTATTAAAACCAAATGAAAGTTATATTAAAAACCTTAGAATATAAATAGTGAAACAAATAAGAAACCATAAAACGTAACAAAACCCAATTTTTTTTAAATATTAGTTATGTTTATTTATTTCTTGTTTGCGGCCATCTTGTTCAAAGCTGAACCATACTTGAACCATTCAATTTGTTCGGAGTTGTATGTGTGTGATAATTCAGTTGACCAAGCTTCACCGTTCTTTGGGTGAACAACCATGGTAACGTTCTTACCTGGGGCCAAATCAGCCAAACCAACCAAATCGATTTCATCATCTGGGTTGATTCTGTCGTAATCAGCCTTGTTGGTAAAGTTCAATGGTAACAAACCTTGCTTCTTCAAGTTAGTTTCGTGAATTCTGGCAAATGACTTTGTGATAAT
This sequence comes from Peterozyma toletana, assembly GCA_003706045.2. NCBI lineage: Eukaryota > Fungi > Ascomycota > Pichiomycetes > Alaninales > Pachysolenaceae > Peterozyma > Peterozyma toletana. Next base: position 61,337 of record PPKG02000029.1, on the reverse strand, counting down.
AGCGAAACCACCCAAGTATCTTGGTTCCAAAGCAGCATGTTCTCTTGATGAACCTTCACCGAAATTTTCATCACCGATAACGACCCATTTGATACCAGCATCACGGTAGTCAGCACCGGTTTGTGGAACACCCTTGTATTCACCTGTGTAGAGATTCTTAACGTTGTTGGCTTCACCGTTTTCAGCGTTAGTAGCACCAATCATATAGTTGTTTGAGATATTTTGCAAGTGACCTCTGAACTTCAACCAGACACCAGCCATTGAAATATGATCAGTTGTGGTCTTACCAACAGCCTTGATCAAAATTGGCATCTTTAAGGCATCCTTACCATCCCATGGCTTGAATGGAGTCAACAATTGTAATCTGTCTGAAGTTGGTGAAACTTGGACGGAAACTTGTGATCTATCAGCTGGTGGAGCTTGGTAAGTGTTTTCACCAGCATCGTAACCTCTGACTGGTAAACCAACACCATGTGGTGGCTTTAATAAAAATTCATTACCATCAGCATCCTTTAATTTATCAGTCAATGGGTTGAATCTTAAGTCACCTGACAAAGCGTAAGCGACAACCATTTCTGGTGAAGCAACGAAAGCATGTGTTTGAGTGTTACCATCGTTTCTGGCAGTGAAATTTCTGTTGAATGAAGAAACAATAGTGTTCTTTTCACCCTTCTTAACATCTTGTCTGTCCCATTGGCCGATACATGGACCACAAGCATTAGCCAAAACCTTACCACCGAATTCTTCAAAGACCTTCAATTGACCATCACGGGCAATAGTAGCTCTGATTTGTTCTGAACCTGGAGTAACAGTGAAGATAGCCTTTGACTTGATACCATGCGAAGCAGCATCTTCAATGATAGAAGCAGCTCTTGACATATCTTCGTATGATGAGTTGGTACATGAACCAATTAAACCAACCTTGACTTCTAATGGCCAGTCGTTGGCAACGGCAACTTCCTTCATCTTTGAGATTGGAGTAGCCAAATCTGGAGTGAATGGACCGTTAACGTGTGGTTCCAAAGTGTTCAAGTCAATTTCGATGACTTGATCGTATTCGGCACCAGCATCAGCTGATAAGAATTCTTGCTTGTAGATGTCAGCAAATTCTGAAATTTGTGATCTACCAGTGGCGTTCAAGTAATCAACCATTGATTTGTTGTATGGGAAAACTGAGGTGGTAGCACCGATTTCGGCACCCATATTACAGATGGTAGCCATACCGGTACATGAGAAAGTTTCAACACCATCACCGAAGTATTCGACAATAGCACCGGTACCACCCTTGACGGTAGTGATACCAGCCAACTTCAAAATGATATCCTTTGGTGATGTCCAACCGTTCATCTTACCTGTTAATTTGACACCAATGATCTTTGGAGCCTTTAATTCCCATGGCAAATCAGCCATGACATCGACAGCATCAGCACCACCGACACCGATAGCCAACATACCTAAACCACCGGCATTTGGTGTATGTGAATCGGTACCAATAATCAAAGCACCTGGGAAAGCATAGTTTTCCAAGACGATTTGGTGGATAATACCTGAACCTGGCTTCCAGAAACCAATGTTGTATTTAGCGGTGGCTGAACCCAAGAAGTCGTAAACTTCCTTGTTCAAGTCAATGGCTCTGGCCAAATCCTTGACACCGGAGATTTGAGCTTGAATCAAATGGTCACAGTGGACTGTTGTTGGGGTAGCAACTTGTGGTAAACCAGCTGACATGAATTGTAAAATGGCCATTTGAGCGGTGGCATCTTGACAAGCAACTCTGTCTGGTCTCAACTTCAAGTATGAAACACCTCTTTCGATTTCTTGTCCGTGTGGATCGTCCAAGTGACCGTACAAGATCTTTTCAGCGTATGTCAATGGTCTGCCCAATCTTTGCTTGACAATGTTGACATTTTCCAAGTGCTTCTTGTAGTTGATGAAAGAGTGGTCTTCCAAAAGATTCATGTGAACCTTCGAGTCCTTTGTCAAGTTAGCAACGCTAGCTAAACCACGAGTGGCCTTTGGAATCTGGTAAACAAGAGAGAAAAAAAAATTGTTAGTGACATGCCGAGACGCTATGGAGAGGAATTCGAGAGAATTGGAGCGGGTGAGTTGATAACTGGTCCCACCTCACTGGTGCAACCGCTGAGCCCAATCGAGCTGCTTACGATATTTTTTTCAACATCACTCAAGCCCAATTTCACTCTCATTTCGTTTGTGTTTCTCACCTACTCTTGTAAAAGTTCTAGCTGATAACATTTTTACTACTAGTTATAGATTGGTTAAAATGTAGCTGAATGCTTGAGGGAGAAAAAAAGAGATTTCTTAAACATAAACAAGATCATGAATAAGAACGGTGGGTCAACAGATGATTAAATACTTTTGATTGTTTGAAAGGTTGGCTCTTAATCTCGGAGCCTGACTTTTTTTTTTTTTCCCTGCTCCAGTATACAAAATGGGACCACACCCTCGTAACTGGTCCAGGCACTCTCGGAACGGTCCAGCCAATAACAGGCGTTTAAATTGTCATTCGCCTAGACGAGATGAGCAAGCCAACAACGGCAGCCGACTGGCCTGTGGGTTTACAGATACAACCACTGGGAACATTGTGTACGACTGGGTGCTTTGAGTACAGCACACCAGCGTGTCTGGCAGTCTATTGATAGCAGGACCGTCACCTCTTGAATTCCAGCCCAGCCCAATCCAACCCAGTCCAGCCCAAACCAGCGTCCAGTTCCGGTCGTCCACCCTCGGTACTGATCCGTGCTGTTGTCGAGGAATCCAGATTTCAAAGGGGTGAGAAGGTCATTCACGAAATACCTTACAAACAGGAGGGAAGAGGTACAGTACTGTTCGTTTGTATGGTTTGTTTGTTCTTTAGACGGTAGCTAGCAGTCAGTGGACTGGCTGGTTTCTGGGCCAGCTGGGATTCGATTGGATTGTCGATCACAGATTGGCTGAGCGGCCAAGGGTGGACGAGCAGCACACACAGATGTGTGGGTGTCTGTTGATGTTGATGTTGCAACGAGCGACTCATTCTCAAAGGGGGTCAGCTTTTTTTACAGTGATTCCCATTGATTAGTGCTCCATCGGGGCGGCAACCGAACTCGGTTGAAATTGTCAGTAGAAGGTCGTGGCAGAAGTCTCAAAACAGGTTATCCGATATCGGCTCATGTCAGGATAGCGCGCGTTTGGTTTTCTGAAATGCGCACCGCTGTATGAGAAGTGCGCATGGTAAGCGGAGCGCTCTGTGTTTGATTTGGTCGTGTTAAAAGACCCAAACCTGGGAAAAAAAATTGTTGACCTTTTTTTTCCCTACCCTTTGTCGAAAGGCTTTGATTGAAAATTGAATGTGAATTGAAAAGTGCATTGGGCAGTTTCGCGGGCAGCCAGGTAGCTGGTTGATCGTAAAGTCGAAAAATAGGAAGAAAACAGCAAAGATGAAGATCCAGCAAGAAGCGTTTAACATTCTCGAGAGAACAGCGCATCACATGAGATGTGGGTTGATGAGTGAGCCTCTATGGTATAAAGTGGTAGCCAAGTACCCTCCTCAGAAGGACTTGACTAAAAAGGTAAAGACAAACCAGGTCGAGGTCGAGGCCACCTCTCAAGTCGTGTCCAAGAACGCCTTGTTCAAGACAAGGGTCAGGCCATCAAAGATCAAAAATAACTTGTTCGAGTACCAGAGGTTGAAATTCATCGAGGACGATTTGAGGAAGCTATTCTATGACCAACACCCATGGGAATTGGCCGACCCAAAGTTGTTGGTTGAAAACGAATCGTTGTTGAAGAAAAACATCGACTGGAGCTCCATCAGACAACTCCATAAAAAGTTGGACGGAGAATCGGTTGTTCAAAGAGCATTACACATCCAGCGTACTGAGAAGAAGGAGATATTGGAGAGCTATGATCAACTGAGATTCGAATACTACCGTTGCAAGATGGAATCAGAGTCCCAACAACAGATCGCAAAGGAAGAGGCTGAAATGACAGGGGCTGTGTTTGGTACAAGTGCAATTCAGTTCGGTTTCAACAAAGAACAGGAGATTATCGAAAAATGGAGAGAAGATGCCGTTCAGGCTACAACATTGTTGGAATCCAGATTCTCCGGCAAATCCAACTTATTCTTAGATGAGGAAGCTCTGGAAGAAACAAGTGCTCTTGATTTTAACGAGCTTTCGAGTTTTGATGAAATCATACCTGAAAGTAAGCAGAAATAACTGATGTATCTGTAGTGGGTGAAAGGATTACTGAGTCGAAAGCAAAGCTTCACAAGGATGATTTTGCTTTTGCTGGAAACGGCGATTGAATTCTGTAGCAGTTGAGATGAAGATCATAACATAATAAGAGAGAATGGGTAAGAGGTTTGTTCGTTTGTTGCAACCTCTTCTTGTATATATAAGTTTGACCAGGTGGTATTTTTTTTTTTTTTTTTTTCGCTTGAACCTCTTTTTCAGCATTGATCATATAAATCAAGAGATTAAACATTGAAGACAAAGGGAGTTTGCTTTTCTGGGATCAAAAGTGAGTACGTTTCTTTCGAATCAAAAAATTTACCTTCAATAGCTATGTAGATTGGGGTATACCTGGATTGGAACCACTCGTATACTTGTTTCAACTTCTATAGGATATATCATTCTCGAACTAAAAAAAGAGAAAGAAAGAATTCTGCTTGACTTAAAGCACCGTCTGTTACCTTTTGATAATCATTTTATACAAGTGACACCTCTGATCTCTAAAATCCGCGAAACCTTCGTAATCTACAATCTCTGTAACATCAAAAGCTTTTCGAACACTACTGAAAAACCTCGAGTCTGCCTTTCTTCTCTTTCTCGAAGCCATCAATATCAAAGTTTCCCTATCTCCAGTTTTGTGGTTCAAATTGCACAATTTTACCAACGTTTCTTCCAAAATTTTGAAAGCACGTTCATCGTAAACACAATCAGCAGCCAATATCAAGTCACACTTCTCATTATCCCTCGAGAGGTATTCCGGAAGCTGTGAACCGCACCAGTCTAACTCCCTTGCCTCGACCAAGTTTTCCAAATGATTCAATTGGATATTCTTATCCAATATTTCAATCACTTGGGGCAAGTCTGTTATATAAATCTTGGACTTGTCACCACCCAAGTTCATCTTCAGGTATTTCATCAACAACCCCATACTCAACCCAACAACTCCAGTACCACTACCAACTTCCACAATCTTCAAAGGTTTACCTTGTGCTACATCCAAGTTGAGCTGAGAAACAATAGAGTCATAGTTAGTCAAGACATATAGCGATAACAACTTACCCGCGATCCATAGCTTACCACCACACCCTGCTCTAAATCCACCATCCTCATAAATCTCCAAGTTAGGAAATTCGATGCCGGGCACCCCAACAAGACATTCCAGGAGTAACTTATCTATCGATGATAAGTCCAAAGAAGTGTGGCCGGTTGTTCCTATTGAGTCTTCAACTATTGGGATTGAAACATAGTCGTTGGAAAATCCCATAATGAAATCGTCTGCAACTGCTGATTCGGTATCATCATGAGTTTGGGGGTTCGGCAATATCGACACCATAGCAATATGTAGAACTGAAGTATCTTATTGAAGTGTCTCTAGAACTCAGTTATCTTTGAAAAGTCTGCTTTTCAATTTTCAACTTGACCAAATTCTTGGATGTTTTTATTTAGGGGCTAGTTTGGCTCTCCATTCATCTCAGCAGCTGAAGTGGCCTTTTTGGGCTTCTTTGCCTCTTTGAAAGCTTTAGAGGTCATTGGATGGATAGCACTAGGTGTGATATATCATGGTTCAACTATCAATCGAGTGAGTGTATCCCCAAATCAAGGACAACGTTTGCTGGATCTTGTATGGCCGAGAAAAAAAAAAGTTCAAACTGCAATTTACTCGATACATTAGGTAGATATGAACTGTTAACATCTACACTTGAGATAGCTTACATACGAGCTTGAATGAACCAAAAGATAATAAATAACTGAATAAATAATTGAATGAATAAATAAATAAATAATTAAATAAATAAATAATCGCATAGAGGCAGATAGATAACAACATCTACAGATGAATAATCATGCCAAACTCCAACCGGACATTAGCAATGGATCTCACCCCAGACACGCCAAAGCCTAATGGTGTGCCCCATCATGGTGCTCTTCCTTCGTGATGAAGAAATGTTCGTAAGCACAGTAAGCAGCGAAAGCTCCAACTCCCCAGGTGAAGCCAGGAAGTAAGTTCGAGAATCTAGCGGCACGAGAAAACTGGCCAGTTGAGCGCCACGCATCTCTACGCTTCCAAGGATCTGATGTGACTGCCATCTTTAACTAGTAGATGATTCGATGGTTAATATATAATTGGAACTGCTTTATATCAGATTAATCAGCAATCAGTTGTGTTGTTCTTGTGGTGCCAATCTATCTTCACTGTGCAAGGTTGATTTTTCTTTACGGCGCTGATATTTCCTGAATCAAGCCAAAACTATTGAAAACTAAAAAAAAAAAAAAAAAAAAATTCCTCCATTATATATAGTTGATCAAGTTGACATCTATCGAGTACCAAGAAACGCTTGTCTTTTCCTTCAAACAATTTGAAAGCACATAAGACGTAAGGTTTTTGAACAATGGTTGAAGTTTCAGGAGATAGGTTGCCGGTGCACCTTGCAGGAATTGCAGATAATGGAGGCCAAAGCACATATGATACCAACTCTCTACAGATCGATGTGACGACATCGGATGAAGATGAAGATATGGAGACTCCAGAAGATGAAGAGACCGAGGATTTAGTGTCATCGGACTACTACTCCTCGACCGACGATGAATCAGACGACAACGAAAGCAGTCCGACCCAAAACGACCTTGGAGACGTTATCTCCTCTGAAATAAGAAAGGGTATCTACACCTGTTTGATCTGTACAAGTGAAGTTGACCAAGACTCCAAAATATGGTCTTGTACCCATTGCCATAGAGTGTATGATCTCGAGTGTATTGGGTCCTGGGCAACAAAGGGTTCTTCGAAGTCGGAAGTTGATAATTCTTGGAGATGTCCTTCCTGCAATGGGAAACATTTCAAGATTCCAAAAATATATACTTGTTGGTGTGGAAAGGTTATGAACCCAAACTCAAACTATTTAAACCCCCATAGTTGTTCCAATACCTGTAACCACAAGTTACAAAACTGCTCTCATGGTTGTTCTTTGACGTGCCATGCTGGCCCCCATATCAAACAGTGTGGTGCTATGGGACCCGTCATGAGTTGCTTCTGCGGCGAGCTGGAGAGACAACTTCCTTGTATAGTCACTCCCTACGATAAAAACGGTTGGGACTGTGGTAAGGTCTGTGGTGACTATATGCCTTGTTTAACGCATAAATGTCAAAAAAGTTGTCATACGGGACCTTGTGGAATTTGTAATGAAACTGTAGTTGGTAGGTGCTACTGTGGTAAACATGAAAAGGAGATGAAATGTTTCGAAAGGAAACCAAGAAAATCAGAAACGCTGAGCGAAGTTTCCTGGATTGGCGTTTACCAGTGTGATGAAGTTTGCAATGATCTATTGGACTGTGGAAATCATAAATGTCAACTTCCCTGCCATGAAAGGCATGCACTTGAACTAGACCATAAATGCTCTTTGAATCCGCAGCTTTCTAAAACTTGTCATTGTGGTAAGCACCTCATCGGCCAATTACTCCCGGATGGTCGTAAATCATGCTTGGATCCAGTTCCTTGTTGTGATGATATATGTGGCAAAGAACTCCCTTGTGGTCATAAATGTATTTGGAAATGTCATCCAGGACAAGAATGTTCACCATGCTACAAAGTTGAAACTATGAAATGTGCATGCCATTATACCCAAGTATCTGTTCCATGTAAGTTCAAATTTGAGGGTAATGTCCCAAAGTGTAAGCACAAGTGTCAAACTTTGTTGAACTGTCGTCGTCACAGATGTTTCAATCCGTGTTGTGCGTATGAACCAATTGCCATGGCCAGAGATAGAGAACGTAAAAAAATGTTCAGAAAAAATATGACTTCCTCAAGTTTAGTTGATGATGATGTGATGAATATAGAAGCGGTTCATATCTGTACCAAAGAATGTGGTAAAGTATTACTGTGTGGTTCCCATTATTGCAAGATGAACTGTCATATTGGATCATGTGCTCCATGTTTGGAATCTTCGTCTGATGACTTAGTCTGCTCGTGTGGAAATACGGTTGTTCCTGCCCCTGTAAGATGTGGAACCAAACTACCCCAATGTTCACATCCATGTATCAGAGAATATTCATGTGGGCATTCATCAATGCCACATCCCTGTCATGAAGATGATAAAGAATGTCCAAAATGCACCAGATTCGTAGTAAAAACTTGTCTGTGTCATAGACAAACAACTGTCAAAAATGTTATGTGTTTTCAAAAGGATAAGGTATCTTGTGGATTGGAATGTGGATTACCATTAGGGTGTGGTCATAGATGTCATAAAACCTGTCATAAAGAAGGTGAATGTCAGAGTAAGTGTAGCTCATTATGCGGTGCTTTGAAAAGTTGTGGTCATAAAGATTCCAATAGATGCCACTTTCCAGATCCTTGTTTTGAGAGGCTGCCATGTCCAACAATGGTTGTATTGACTTGTAGATGCAAGAGAAGAATTATAGAAGCCCCTTGTGGTGCCACTGATTCCAAAGAATCAATAAAGAACGATATGCTCGATTGTGATGAGGAGTGTACAAGAGTGCAGAGAAACAAACAGTTATTTGAAGCATTGAACCTCTCCAATGTTGGAGATGTTACGCCGTTGATAAGAGATCAATTGATCAATGAAATATCGCTTGAAAATACATATCCAAAGGAGATGCTTAACACATATTATCGCCAGAAGCTTTGGTGTTCAAGTATCGAGAAATTATTTTTGTCGTTAATGAGAATTGAAAACGGAACCAAAACAAGCCATCATTTTGCACCAATGCGTAAGTCACAACGTGCTTTCATTCATGATTTGGCCCAAGTTTACGGGCTATACTCCCAATCACAAGATCAAGAGCCAAAAAGATCGGTTACTGTTGCTCGATTACCAACTTCCAAGAAACCAAGCATGAGTTTGGAAGAAGGTTACCAATGTTACACAAAGATGAAGCAACATGATCAAGCTATAAGGTCACAAGTCCCATTTGATGAAAATTCAGAGAGCTATTTCAATGCTATTGTTATCCAGGACCTGTTTTTTGGAGTCACTAGAGAAGATATTGAGTTATGCATCAAGGATATCGTTGATGATTTTTTCAACTCGACTCATGACTCCTCAATAAGATTACCAATCACTGTCAATTGGCTTTCAGAGTCTTCGTATATATTTCATACCTCAGAGCATTATATGAACGCATCGGCAGAGTTAGAGAAGGGGTTGCAAGAGTTGCTGGGAAAATTTGAGGTCAAGTTGAGAGAAAAGGCTTTACTGTTCAAATGTAAATTGTGCAAGGCTGACAGTTTGGGAACTTCATTATTGTCGATTGATTTGGACTACAAGCCAATAGTTGACGGGTTTGAAAATGATGAAGTCAACAATATCGAGAGATTTGAGAATGAGTTACAGAGATTGAACATCACACAAGAAGGAGAGAACAGAGTCCCTATCACAAATAACATAATTCAAAAAAATGAGCAATGGTGGTAAGATCCTGATGAAATGAAAATAAAGATTGATCGAGTATATAATAGTGATTATTGGAAACTTTTTTTTTCAGTCAGTAACCTTTTGTGAAAATAAATAAACGAAAAGCGTGTATATCCAATTTCTTCAAGAAGCTGCCTCTCTCAACTCCCTATAACTTTCTCCTCGCATTGATCATCGGGAGAGATGCATGAAAGTCGTGGTGTTAAAGATTGATAAAGAGTTTATGTAAGATTATGACATTCTAAATGAAATTGAATTGAAAGTTAAATAAGTTTCGTAGCCATCTATATGAAAACCCAGTACATTAGGGTATATATATAAGGTGGATAAAGAATCGAAAAAAGATAATAGTGGTGAAAGAAAAAAAATGAAAACCCAAACCCCCAGTCGTCATACAATCAAATCAGTAAAATTCAAAAAAAAGCTGTTGATTATGGACTCTTGTTCTTTAAAAATAGTAGCAAGTCATTAATCTCGTCCTTCGTGTTGATCTTTGAGCCAGTCCTTCTCAAACCAGTAGATATTAGCTTCTCTGAAGGTGATGATGACAGTTCTAACTGTTGTTGAAACCTTTCAATTTGGATACTAGAGCCTATCTTTGATTTCTTTGACGAAGCTGAAGTTGCATAATTTGAATTCAAACCTGTTTTGAACGTTGTGTGGTTTGCGTAGTTCATCGTTGTTGCTGCTAATCCATCTGATATCCAATCAAACTCATGAATGTCCAACTTCTTCGCGCTCTTATTGCCATGGCTATTCCCATCCGTTTTGTTTGTCGATGTCAAGTATTCCGAAACTTTAGCACCATGAATAAAATCCTTTGTTTTGTCTGCTACTGGTGATTCATTATGAACAACACTGTCGAATATGGCATTGATTGATCTCCTCTCATCGAATATATCTCCAGGCGCCTTGGAAACAATGCTTGTCTTCGGTCTTGAGAACCCTTTTGTGGGTGAAGGTCGATGAAGAATGTTAGATGTCTTATTTATCTCGATCAAAATGTTGGTGAGCGAGTCCTTCTGCGGTTTTGTTGTGATGCTTGTACCAGTAATGTCAATCGGTGTAGACCTCAAGCTTTTCACCTTAGTTGTATTACTCATGAAATCGATGTTTTTTTTTTTCGTCTTGCTCCTCACCTTGGCCTTCTGATTCAAAACCTTCTTACTAGTACCGACACCAGACAATGATACTGACTTGATGCTATTCTGGGCTTGTTTACTCGTTGCATTCATGATTTCACCAGCCATGAAGCGGGGCAATGAAGCTGAAGACATGATTCAAAACTCCTACAATGCGTTGATTATTACTATATCTGAAATTGAAATCGCTCTGTCACCTTAATAAACTTGCTTTTCCGTATATTCAGCACGCTAAGAGTTTCTTCAACTACTTCTAATCTAATTATGAGTTGTATCATATCATATATGAACCGGTTTGATGAATTTCGTTTGCTGCGAAAAGTACTGCGTGACCGTCCTAGGGCTGTGGTATCGCATACCCGATATCTGAGCAACATTGGAGTTGTCGTCATATATGGTTAGATTCAGGCGTTTATATGTTTTGGTGAGAGGTGAATTTTATGTGGATAGTGGTATTGAAGAAGCATGTTGTGCAAAAGCTGTTGAAGAAAAAAAAAAGAGGGTGAAATGCTGCAAATCAGAGCTGTTTGGCACCTTCAAGCAGTTTCAATTCACGCAAAGGTGGGATTTCATCGAACATTCCAGGGCTAAGCATATCCCAGATAACACCACATGAGGGTTTGGAGACCCCTGAGGCTTCAATGACCTTTGTGGGTGTGACGACCAAATCACAAACGGTGTCGAAGACCTCAGGTTTCAAATCTTGGTCCAACAATTGGCAGTCATGCACCAATGCTGCAGTATGTGTATTCAAGTCGATAGCTCCGATGGTGTACAACATGGCCCACTCGAGATCGAAATACCCATGGCCTTTACCAAACCTTATGCCTTTGTAGTTGATTGCTCCTGTTCCTGTAACCATGTAATCAACTTTGAGACTTGTCAGCATCAATTCGGTCAAAGATGTTTGTCTGCCCAACTTCTCCATGCCATCCAAAGTCGAGGCATACTCCCTTCTATGCTCTGGGATTTCTTGAGGGTCCAATAGCCAGAAGCCACGGAATATACCGTATGTGGTCATCAACACCAACTTGCCGTCGTTTAACGCTCTAAGTCTCAACTCTTCCAAGCAGTTATCCGGTGTTATAAAGATAACTTTTGAGCTCTTGTACCACTCATGTTCCACAAACAAATCAGTTGCCCTTGACGATCCCTCAAAATCAGCGATAAATTCGGAAAATCTAAAATGAAATCTGGAATCTGGTCTTGCTACTTTTCTCAACTCTGTCCAAACCTCATTACGGATATCTGATTTGTGTTCCATTTCTAGACAGTGGGTTAGCCGTATTTAGTTCCTTCAACTTTGAGGGCAAACTAGCGTTGAATTTCAACCTCTCATCTTTGCCAAATCTTCTTCACACTTGATTATTTTCTTTGAAAAGAAAGGTTGAATGATGAACGCAGGCAGGCAGGCAGCAAAACAAAAAAAAAAAATTGGCCTGAAAGCAGAAAACTCCACCCTATTCACCATTCCAGAAAAGAGATTTCCTTGATGTCAAAGGAGCAGTCGATTCTCATCAAATTAGGTTATAATTGAGGGTATCACTTGACAAATCCTCTCAGATTCTGACTTTTCAACTGCAGCTCGCTTAATCTAAAAATGTAGTGTAAATACATCCAATTACCCAATTATTCTCTCGAGTCAGAATGACCTTGAGGGAGATTGGTGAGCTTCTTGAAAACATTTGATAACTCAGTCCTATGTATATACTCTTCAGGCAGTCCAATGGCTTGGAAGCTTTCGTTCTATGCGTAGATGTCAATCGCCGTTTTGTCTTCATTTCTGTTTAGGCTTTTTGACTAGATGAAAATAAGCTTTTTTTAGGCTCAACGGTTTTCTAAAGTGTCTGTGAAAGGAAGTTGAAAGATTTTCTTTGAAAGGCATTTCTCATTTCTTATAAAAGTTGATTGAATTAATGTATAAGAAAGACTTTTCTGACTTCTCTCTAGTCTATAAAGCCGCTTTTTTGTAAGCCCAATTAATTAGCTAATTTAATTGAGTAAGCAAATATTTGTTCAGGTTATATATACATATAAATATATGAGATGAAACGCTTTTTTTCAAAGTGTGCTATATCTCTTTAGTGTTGTTGAATCATCATAAAGCATGTCATCGTCTTCATCATCGTCATCAGCTGAAGGAAAAACTGAAAATTCCTTTGCTGGATCAAATACCCAGTTGAATACCGTCACTCCGGAGGTGAAAATGCCAGAATCGAACGAAATCCTTTCTAGTGAAGAGATTGAAAAAACGCTTCGAGTTAACCAAACTTTGGATGCCTTGTTGAACATCAAATTGGAGAACCCATACCATCCATATCACTGGAACATCTGGTTAAAGTACACCATTGTATTGGTCTACGCATTGTTGCAAGTGTTTGTAACTTTAACATCAACAACATATGTAAGTATAGAGTATGTATATGAAGAAAAATGGGGAGTCAGCTCTCAAGTCGCCACATTGGGACAATCACTTTTCATTCTTGGGACAGCGTTTGGTCCAATCTTCTTGGGTCCGTTATCAGATATCGCAGGTAGAAAATGGGTATATGTCATCTCAATGGTTTTTTATGCCATTTTCAACATTGGCTGTGCCTTACCATTGAACATGGCAATGTTAGCAATATTCATGTTTTTGAGTGGTGTTGCCGGTTCTACTGCTCTTTCAAATGTTGCTGGTACTGTAACAGATTTGTTTGCCAACTCGTTCGATTCAGCACAGCCAATGGCACTTTTCGTAATGAGTGCAAACATTGGTCCTTCCCTCGGTTCACCAATTGGTGAATGGCTTGGAGACTCCACAAAATTGGGCTATAGATGGGTTTTCTATCTCAATATAATCATTGCCGGAGGATTTGCTATCATCTTGTGTTTTGTCCCAGAAACTTTACCAAGAGTTGTCATTGAAAGAGAGACAAGAAAGCAATTGGGTGAATTGGATGAGGAAATCGAAAATCTTGCTGAGTATAAAATTAACGTTTTCAATGAGATAAGATTTGTTTCTTTCATGGCCATGAAATTGTTAGTTACCGAACCAATCATCTTGTTTTTAGGTTTGTACAATGGTTTTGCATACGGCTTATTATTTTTGTACTTAGATGGTGTTTTTGACGTATTCGTCCAAAACAATGGGTTGTCATATATTGCTGCTGATTTAACATACTTGAATTTTGTTGTTGGTGTTATATTGATGTTTGCATTTGTTCCAATTCAAACCTGGTTTTTCAAAAGAGCCGTGGCCAAGAATGATGGTGTCGCCCACCCAGAATTTAGATTCATTACATCATTGGTCACAGTGTGGGGTTTCCCAATATCGTTGTTTTGGTTTGCATTCACATCAGATGGAAACACTAACTATTGGTCACCAATTATTGCTGGTGGTCTTTTGGGTTTCTCTGATCCATTGTTATGGTTATCTATGTTAAACTACATTTCCGATACTTACTCCAACGTGGCTGGATCTGCAATTGCTGCCTTCTGCATTCCATCATTTGGTATTGCAGCTGCGTTGGCCCATGCTGGTGTTGCCATGTTCGAAAACATGTCTACTAAATGGGGTGTTGCTGTTTTAGCGTTTATCTCGCTTGGTGTCGTTGCTCTAGTTTATGGTCTTTATTTCTTTGGACCAAAAATTCGTGCTGCCTCCAAGATTGCCTCAAAAGTTTAGGTGAACTTGTGTTTTAAATTTGAAAGTTTTCAAGTTATGGTGAACTCTTTTGTCCTCACCATTCATCATGTATTATTGTAGTTTTATTTGTAAAAATATTATTTTTGAAAAGAGTAAGAAATATTAAAGAAGTGAAGAAAGTTTAGGAAAACAGTTCCAACTTTATATCAACAGCATAAATCTTCTGCTCATGGTGTAGATTTGCATTTATTAGCCAGCTGAAAACAAACCTTCCCGCTCAATCTAGTCGGAAAAATACCACAATTTTTTCATCTTCATATCCTTGGATAATGTTGAAACATCTGGTAGTATGCTCAACCTATCGTTCACAGTGACTATTGGATCAACCAAGTTTGGTGTATATGAAACTTTGACATTGTTGCCATAGCGGAAAGTGACTGACTTCTTCAACTTTTTGATGAACCCAGGATATCTCTCGTCTGTTTTGGCCCGAACAATCTCATCCAACTTGAATGGTATGTTGAACAGTTTGGCAATAGACCTATAAGTCACGTCAATGTCATCTGTGGTTGAACCGACCCCACTCGTCGTCAAGATCAAATCGTATTTGGAGTGGAAGTCCTTGACGGTGGAGATGATATTCTGCTCGTTTTCTTCTATAGTTGAGATATCTCTTAGTAGTATTCCATTTTCCAGACAATACTTGCTGAAAAATAGTGAATTTTTGCTTGTTGTTTCGTACTTCAGGGATTTATCGCCAATAATCTACATGGTGCAAACCTGTTAGTATATCTCCACCTTTCTCTCTTTCTCTCTTTCTCTGTCTACCAGGAACTTTACTACACTTGAACTTACAATACAGCCAGCTGTTTTAATAGGGGATGTTGCGTAGAATCTCACTAGTGATGATCGGGTAAGAGAAGCAGATCTTGAACTCAAGTTTAGCATTTAATAGTCGATAAAATTTGGTTACTTTCCATCAATTGTCTTTCATCTTTGACAATAGATCAACCTTCCAACGATATATATACAACTTCGAACTCTGAACGGTATCCGATTCAACGGTCATGGGTTTTTTATTTTTTTTTTCAAAACTCGCTTTAGTAAACCCGACTATATACGCAACATAACGGCTATTGGCGCGCACACATCCTAAATACCAATATTTGTGGTATTTGGTGGTATTTGAGAACAAAATAATTTAACAAGTATTGGTATTCATCTTCAAGAGTTTGGCATCACAGAGGAGAGAAGGGAAGTTCATCTGCACTTTTGGTTTTGCGGCATAATAGGGGTAGTAGCTACTTTGGAAAAAATTTGAAAGAAGTTTTTTGAGAAAAAGTAAAAGTGTCAAGGGAAGGTCAAAGATATCCTGCCCGTCCAATGTCAGATTGTGCCTATAGGTATGAAGCAAGTCAAAGATTTGATAATCAACGTAGTTCCCCCAGCGGTAAATACCATTGAGCTTTTGGACAATTCGTAAACTGAAGATGTTGACGTTGTTGGTTCCTGGACAGATGAGTGAAACACTCAAAAGGCTATATGCATAAGACTAAGTAATATGATCAATACATGTATGTGAAAGTGTTGATAAAAGTTGATAGAAATTGATAACAGGCAATTCAGTTTAGCCACCCCTTCTCTCAGAAAAGGGTTGAAATTCATAAAAAAATACAGCAAGCTTCTTCACAATTACCGCATGAAATCTAGCGTTGAACACTATCTGATAAACTTGTTCATGCAATCTGTGTTTTCTTTACCAAACCCATCAGATTTGATCCCCTAGAGATTCATTTTCATCAGGAAAAAAGAAGTTGATGGGAAGGTTCAACCACGGTATTGTTTCATTCTCAGATTGCGGAATCCTAACTCAATTCTTTTTAACAATGCTAAAAAAATCTCGAGAAGCTCTGTTCAAAAGCTTTCTTCTGTGTGTCATATGTATATGTAAATCTCACGGTATTCGTTTATCGCTCAACACGTACCTCACAGTCATGAACCAGGGACTTGTTTGTGGTATGCTCAGAAGGGATACATTTCTTTGATCTTGTGTTTTATGCAAGGTCAAATTTGCGCTTCAGGCCCGCGAACAGGTCGGTCACTCTGAACTTTGTAGACTTTTTTTTTTCCTGTTCACGATCAAGTCACTTTCATGCTATCAAACCAACTGATAAACACCATTTTCTTCAATTATATCTCTAAGAGAGCACATTTCATCGAATTGATAGTTAGTTCTATAAAGAAAAAAAACAGTCCAGTCCAATCTAATAATGTTGAGAGCAAGATATTTTTCAACTTCAGCCAAGGCTGCATCAAAGACTTTGAAAATTGGGTTGATCCCAGGTGATGGTATCGGTAGAGAAGTTATCCCAGCTGGTAGAAAAGTTCTTGAGTCATTACCCTCTTCATTTGGTTTGAAATTCGAATTTGTTGACTTAGAGGCTGGGTTTGAATTATTCAAGAAAACAGGTACAGCTTTACCACAAAGAACCATTGATGTCTTGAAGAACGAGTGTGACGGTGCCTTATTTGGTGCTGTATCATCGCCAACAACAAAGGTTGCTGGATATTCATCACCAATCGTCGCTTTGAGAAAACAGTTGGGATTATATGCCAACGTTCGTCCTGTCAAATCCGTCAAGGGTGTTGGTAGACCGGTCGATATGGTCATCGTTAGAGAAAATACCGAAGATTTGTATGTAAAGGAAGAGAGAATCTACGAGAAGGACGGACAAAAGATTGCTGAAGCTATCAAGCGTATTTCAGAAAACGCATCCACCAGAATTGGTAAGATTGCTTTGGATATTGCCTTACAAAGACAAGCTGTCAGAGAATTGGGTGGTGAATCATTACACTCAAAGCCATGTTTAACTATCACACATAAGTCAAACGTTTTGTCCGTAACAGATGGTTTATTCAGAGAAACAATAAGAAACTTTTACGATGCAAACAAAGACAAGTACGGGTCAGTCGATGTTCAAGAACAAATTGTAGATTCAATGGTCTACAAGATGTTTAGAGAACCAGAAATCTTTGATGTTGTTGTTGCTGCTAACTTGTATGGTGATTTGTTATCAGACGGTGCTGCAGCATTGGTCGGCTCTTTAGGTGTTGTTCCATCAGCTAATGTTGGTGAAAATTTTGCCATTGGTGAACCATGTCATGGGTCTGCTCCGGACATTGAAGGTAGAAATATCTCAAATCCAATTGCTACTATCAGATCAACTGCTTTGATGTTGGAATTCATGGGTTACACTGAACCAGCTGCTAAGATTTACGAGGCTGTTGATGCTAACTTGTCCGAAAACAAAATCATCACACCAGACTTAGGCGGTTCATCATCAACAACAGAAGTCACTGATGATATCATCAGAAGATTCTAAGTCTATTTCGCGTGAAGAAAATGTCAAACTTTTATCATCTGATTTATTCGTATATACTTTGGCACTATTTAACCTGTTTCTATAATTTTTGAACATGACTGCTTTCTTAATAAAGAAAATTGAACAAACTTTTAATGAGCTTGAGTTTTTTTAATTGAAATTCATTTGAACGTGAATTAATCATCGAATCCAGTCCAGTCGCCTTCAAGATCATCATCTTCATCCTCGGCTTCACCTATAACCTGTTTTTGTTCTATTTTTGGACTTTGCTCAACCTTTTCAACATTGTCAATTTCTCTTTCGAAGCAAGCAGCAAAAAAGCCTATACCACCATCAACCTTAGGCAAACTTCTCACTAGTCCATCTGCCAATTCAGCTCCATTTTCGAAACTGCTGAACTCTTCAGGATATCCTCTTCTTGACCAACTCGGAATAACATCTTTACGTGAACACAACTTCCAACCTTGTCCTTTAACTACTTCATCATTTAACAAGTCAATGACAACCCTTTCGTTCTCTTGTGGATGAATGGAACATGTAGAGTAAACCAACTTTTTGGCATTTGGGAATGATAATGCATGCTTCACGATTTTAAATTGGAAACTGGATAATTTCTGTAATCTTTGCTCGTCAACTTCTTCTTTGCCTTGCTCCTCGTTACCATCAGCATCATAAATTGCACGTCCAAAAATACCACTTCCTGAACATGAAGGATCAACCACGAATCCGGTGATTTCATGATAGTCCTCTGGATTTGTTGATGTGAAATCGCCTTGTTGAACTGATATACATTTCAAACTACCAGCTTTATCACACATGGTTTTTAAAATCTTAGAGCGTCTGAGATCTTTTTCAAATGCAATAATAGAGTTTGGATAATTTTGCAATATACATGCTAAATGTGTGGTCTTGTTACCCGGTGCAGCACAAGAGTCAATAACCTTGTCGACTCCTGGGATTGGGTTAAGGATATATGCTGGGAAACATGATGCTCTATCTTGAATTATAATTCTTCCTTTCAAATATGCATCTGTTGATGTTATTTTTTCCTTTGGATGCACCCCAAATAGGTTAGGAATGTACTCATCATGATAAATCATACCAATCTTTATATCTTCTATTGTTTCTACCTGTTCCAAATGAGCATATTCTTTGAGCAAAGCAGCTTTAGTTGTCTTGATGGTGTTGACCCTGAACCATCTTACCGGTGATTGATCTTCATCCAAGGCATTCTCATCTATCAAATCAGAAACATTCGAAACCTTGTTTTTCAACTTAAGTTTTATGAGTTCTGCATTCAATCTTGTCTTGTGCTTCAAAAGCGACTCTTTGATAGGATGTTTACCACACTGGATTCTACCACTTTTGGTGAATAACAAATCATGCACCAACAACATACACAACGGTTCAGTTAGCGTTTTCTTTTCAGCAAGCATGATTTGTGATTTCTTAATGATACTCAAGATATATTTCTTATACTTCAAAGTAGATATGACCAAGGCAAATACCTGCTTGGGATTTGACTTTATTTTGCCATTATTGGCTGAATCAAAGATTCTGTTTTGAAGTGAACCAGTAGTACTTGTTTTACTGGATGAAACAAACTGTGCAGCTTCCCTATATAGACTCATGATATCCTTTAGACTTTGGCTAAGAGCTTCAGATATCTTTGTTGTCTTTAATTGTTTGTACCTTTAAACTGATTGAAAAATTTGTAGAAAAAAAATTGAAAAACTGAAAAAAGCTAGACCCTTTGGACGAACGCACAGAAGATATCAACACAATAAACATCAAACTTCATCACCTTTGAATACTTGTACAAACAGCAATGCCAGACAAAAGTATCAGCACCACCACCATGAAAGTGGAAACAACAGAACAGAAACCAGTCAAGACGGAAGAAGCTGACTCTCAAGATATTGAAATGACAGACGCTCCAACTGAAACTGGGGATGAGACAATCACAACAACAACAACAACAACAACAACACCGGCCATAACTACAGATTCGAGTACGAACAAAAGAAAGCTGGAAGAGGTCGACCCAATCAATGATGACATTGATGAATCCAGGATAATTGTTCCAATATCCGAACCTGATATTTTCTACGTTCCAAAAAAAACAGGATTATGCTACGATGTTAGAATGAGATACCATGCCAAAATATTCACTTCATACTTTGAGTACATAGATCCCCATCCGGAAGATCCTCGTCGTATATATCGTGTCTACAAGATATTAGCTGAAAACGGTCTTATAAATGACCCTCAATTGATTGGTAGGGACGATATTGGCGATTTGATGTTGAAGATCCCTGTTAGGGAAGCCACGAGGGAAGAAATTTTATTGGTTCATTCAGAAGAGCATTTGAAATCAATTGAAGCAACTTCCTCGATGACCAAAAAAGAGCTATTGGAGGCAACAGAGAAAGGAGATTCAATTTATTATAACCATGATTCTTGCTTCAGTGCAAAGTTATCTTGTGGAGGTGCAATTGAAGCCTGTAAAGCCGTCATCGAGGGGAAAGTGAAAAACTCATTGGCAGTGGTTAGACCACCAGGCCACCATGCTGAACCTGATGCACCTGGAGGATTTTGTTTGTTTTCAAATGTAGCAGTTGCTGCTAAGAATATATTGAAGAACTACCCAGAGAGTGTACGTAGAATTGTCATTCTTGATTGGGATGTTCATCATGGTAACGGAACACAGAAATCGTTTTATGACGATCCAAGAGTTTTGTATATATCGTTACATCGTTATGAGCAAGGAAAGTATTACCCAGGTACACCTGCTGGTGGTCTTGATCAGACTGGTGAAGGTAAAGGTGAAGGTTACAACTTAAATATTCCATGGCCGGTAGGTGGAATGGGAGATGCTGATTACCTTTACGCTTTTGGAAAAGTTATAATGCCCGTATGTTACGAATTCAATCCAGATTTGGTAATCGTAAGTTCTGGGTTCGATGCTGCCGATGGTGATGTTATTGGAGGGTGCCATCTTTCACCAGCTGGTTATGGTCACATGACGCACCAGTTGAAATCCTTAGCTAAAGGGAATCTTTGTGTTGTATTAGAGGGAGGCTATAACTTGGACTCGATTGCCAAATCTGCTTTGGCTGTTGCCAAAGTATTGGTTGGCGAACCACCGGCAGAGTTATGGAAGAAGGCTTTGAAGCCAGTTACAGTGGAGGTTATCGATAACGTCATTAAGGCACAATCTAGATATTGGAGATCATTGAAACCAGGTTATTTGGGTACAGTCATTCCGAAGCTGTTGACTTCAACAAAAGACCTCAGATTTGAGACTCTGTCATCAACTACTGAATCTACCGATTTCAAGCCTGAAAATGGGGTAATACCATACAGATTACACGACACAGTCAGAGAACATCAAGCTAAAGAGTTATTGAGTAAACACAATTTGATAAGTT
The DNA here is from genome assembly GCA_003706045.2 of Peterozyma toletana. NCBI lineage: Eukaryota > Fungi > Ascomycota > Pichiomycetes > Alaninales > Pachysolenaceae > Peterozyma > Peterozyma toletana. The sequence continues at coordinate 40,095 of PPKG02000029.1, read as the reverse complement.
TGCCAACCGGCTCTTATTTGAAATTGGACTCCCCGTCTTTGAGAGATCAAGTCATGGCATCACCAGATATCTATGATTCAGACACTATTGTTATTGCTATTCACGATCCAGCAGAAGTATGGGCTCAAAGAGATCCTTTATCTGGAGTAATCGACCCTTCAAACTCCTTAGTTATTGATCCAACAATATCGTTGATTGAATGGGCTTTACATCACAAGTTTGGAGTTATTGATATTGACATACCCACAACTATTTCAGGCCTGGATGATGAAAGCTATAATAATATTAATGCGTCTCAAGAAATTCTTCTATACATCTGGGATAATTACATTCAGTACTTCCTGTGTTCAAAGCTTATATTTGTGGGATTCGGAGATGCTTACTCTGGTATTGTTCACTTGTTGGGACATCGTGAAGTTAAAAATTTGGTCAAGGCTACGATTAATTTTGTCTGCAAATCCACCCAATTGAGACCGATCGTCAGTGCAATCGATGAATCAATTACCGATTGGTTTTACAAAAATTCTTTAATATTCACCTCAAAGAAGCATGAATGTTGGGGATTGACCAATTCAGAATTGGAAAGGGATGAATATGAATTCATCAATCACCCTGACGTTGATGCGGGAGTAGGGTTGCATCCGAATGCTCCAGCAACGAACGGAACAGCGAACGGTTCAAACTCAAATGAGAGCAATGGGTATAATGGAGGGAAGAGACCAAGAAAGAAGTACGGAAGGGTTTTGAGAGCAGATTGTGATGGTTTAGCAAATATCGTTGATGAAAGGCTTGATGAATGTTGCGACTTCATTTTGGATTCTGTGGAAGATTACGATGAGAGTTCCAGTTGATTAAAACTAGTCACATCATACATTAAATAGAGCTTTCAAATGAATACCTCAATGAATCCCTAAAACTGATTGTAAAAATATCTTGAACGCTTATTTTTTATTAAATAAGTTGACCTTGAGCCAAGACCTTTATTTCTTTTGTATCAAGTATAAAACTTCGAACAGATTTGAATTTATATAAAGGGAAATGATCTTGTTAAGCTTTCACTTCTTTTTCTTTCAAAAACAATATCTAAAATGTTTTATGCATTACTTCATCCAGATGTGCTACAAAGTTTGAGACTCTATAACAAACAGCCTAAGATAAGATTGAAAAACAAAACAAAAAATAAGAAAGAAAAAAAAAACAAAGACGAAACTTGGTTCAATTCTATAAGGCTTTGAACAATTTAAAAAGCTGTTGGGAACTTTTCATTGAATTGCTTTTCCAAGTCTTCAATATCTACACTCGCTTCACTGGAAGTGCTAAACCTTCTACTTACATCTTCAGATTCTTCTGTACGTTTGACCTTTTGACTTGTTGGCTTGATAGTTTCCAGAGTTCCAGAATTACGACTATTTATGGTCGCAATCTCGAATTGATCTTCGTGTCTTGTGGGTGGTGACTTCAAAAATGCTGGTTTCACTGGCTTTGGAGGTGGTGGTTTCTTTTTCATTGGAAATGTAGGCGACGCTGTAGAAAATGATGACCTCAATCCTCCAACCTTAGGCGTTGTGTTATTGCTATTGTAATAATTTAAAGTTGATTGAGGAGTGATAGTTGAGAAAGTAGACGTAGTTGAAGCTTTTGACGAAGTCCTTTGAATGGGTTTCAAGTCTGTAGCTGGAGTAAGCGATGGAGTCACGGTAGGCAGCCTTCTGGGCTCTGGCTTTTTGAATTTTTGCTCCTTACCTGATTCCGAATCCGTGTACTTTCCATATCCATGCGCTGTCTTCGATGATGGGACAGACTCTTGATTTTTGCGGCTCAACAACAGTTGAACTCTCTTTTGAATCGAGTTTGGTCTAGAAGCTTTTGATGATTCCAGCTTGGACTTCACAGGTGATGAACTTGATTCTCTCTCTGGCACTTCTATTATACTGTCAGAACTTGATCTAAAAGTCAGCGATGATGTCGAATAGATAGATGAAACTTCTGAACTAGAACCATTGTGGTTCTTATATATTGATTGGAATCCATTCATTCCAGAATCATTACTCTTTGTTGGGTAAGCTTCCCCGTAAGACGAATTTCTTGATGATTGGATTGAACTTTGGCGAGATACACTTGGCTTTTTCGCATGAGTTCTCTCTCTTTTATCACCACCTGTTAACAAACTTTTCAAACTTGATATACTTCCACGTTTTCTACTAGACTTAAATTGTTCCATATTTCCCACACCTGTGTTGTTATTAGAAAGCATCCCGCTACGTACACTGCGTACACTATCACCAGTATGTTGAGGTTGTCTCCAGCGATCACTATTCTGTCTATTCAACCCATAACCTGCACTAATTGAAAAGTCTGCTGTTTCCATAGGACCGGTTATCTTTTTCTTCAAAACCTCTATTGGCTCGGCCTGTTGTTTGTAGTCATCAGTGACGTACATACTAACAGGTCTTCTATGTGCAGAAGAAGATCTAGAGTTGGAGTTCAATTGTGGTTGAGACTGAGACGGTAATTGTTGAAACTTCTGTCTTGGTGGAAGACTAGGTTTGACAAAACCGTTATCCGTCTGAGTTTCAGAGGTTACGTAACGATTGTGAATCTCTTTCGAATTTGCATCCAAGTCTTTAATCTGAGAGTTGATTTTGTAGCTCAACGACGATGCAATCGAGGGTTGCGATTTGCTGTTGTTTTTCATCGAGGAGGAGTTCACGAGTTTTGAAGCGTCAATTGAAGAGAATGGATCTGTCTTTTGGGTAATAATTGGTCTCTTGGATGATGCTGTTGAGGATGAAACTATTGGCGGACCTTTGGAAACCGGCCTTTTTGGCATTTGGGGCAAAGTTTCTTCCAAACCATTCGAGACAGCGACATGGGATTTCGAAGGCGCTTGAGGTTGGATTTTGGTATGTTTCTTATACCAGTTCTCTATCGGAACAGGCGAATTTCTCAACCTGCATATCTCCTGCAATAGCTGATAAGCGTTTGGTCTCTTTCTCGGTTCTTCAACCAAAAGAATCTTCATCACATTTTTCAAACTGTCTGAATATACTGGATTGGCAGGAAATGAGAATTTTGCGTGTAGAATGGCATATTCACCTCCACCTCCGTTTCCATTTCCGTTTATGGAGTTGCTTTCGAAGGGAGTTGTGTAATAGCAAAGCTTGTATAGAAATACACCTAGAGCCCACACGTCCGACTTTTCGTCGATTGGGAAGTTTCTGTACAAGTCGATCATTTCTGGGGATCTGTACTGCGCTGTGGTATTTTTCATGATATCATCTTGCAACACTTTGAACTCTTCTATGTTTCTAGGAGGCCTTAGTATTCCTGAAGCTGAGCCAAAGTCACATAGCTTGTAGTGGCCGTTCCCAGATATCAAAACGTTCTCGATCTTGATGTCTCTGTGGATGAGGGGAGGCTCCAACGCATGCATGTTGCAGATACCTTCTGTGATCTCAGCCATTATCTGCAAAATCTCGCTCTCGGATAGCTTGGCCACCAACCTGGTGTTCATGAAATCGATCAACCCGTTTCCAGAGCAGTACTCCATCAACACAAAAACCTCGTACCCAATTCCCGTGGTCATCCTCGAGGCGTGCGAGTCTATATACGAAACAATGAACCTGTGTCCTTTCAACCTCTTCATCGCGTCAACCTCCGCTCTCAAGATGTTCAACAACCGCTTGTCTGGCACCTGCACCCTCTTGAGGCATGCGGTGCTCGAGTTGTGGTACGGCGGACTGATCTCACACGTGTACACAAGGGCGTAACCACCTTCTGATATGTATTTGCTGATGATAACCTGATGCGACCCTACGGTCAATCGTGTTCCCGAAGGATATGCGTTGGCGGGCGGCGGAGCCATTCTGCTCAACTGGGCTACAGCTACACTACTTCGGACTAACTTTTATCAATCACTCTAAAGCAATTGATCTTATCCACACCTTTTTTGTATTTATCTACTCTTATATCTTGATCAATTTACTATATAATTTTCAAACTCTTGGTTTTTTCGTCAGGAACATGGAATTAAGGGCTGTTGTTATTTATGGCAACTCGATTGGGGAATTTATCGAGCTTGAGCAGATGAAATCATCTGTAAGAACAGATGACTAGTACGGTTTGAACCTAACCTCGCTGGTCTTCTTCTTCTTCTTCTTGTCCTTCTTGTCCTTCTTATCTTTCTTGTCTTTTTTGTGTTTCTTTTCCTTCTTTTCTGTGTTTTCGTCGTGGGAGAGCTTTTTCAGTTTCTTTTCTTCTTTGGAGCGATGCTTCTTCTTCTTCTTCTCTTCAGTTGGAGAGTCAACCAGTTCCATTTCAACTTCTATCGGGTCTGTGGCGTTTGTGAAGAACTCAGGCTCAAAGCTAAAGGGGGTGGTGGCTTGCCAGATTCTGAGACAGCCGTCTTCTCCTCCTGTGTAGACATACCCCGAGTGGGCGTCGACATGCACCGACCTGACAACCTCGTCGCCATGGGCGCCTGTTAGCCAGATTCCAGCGTTTGTGTCAACGGATTCTGCTCTCGAGTCGAACGGGTATACAACCAGAGTTTTTTTCGAGTTGGCACCGCAGGCCACGAAGCCCGGATACAAACCAATGACGTACTCGCAATCCCACTTCTCTCTAACGTCGCCAAAGTCGTGTGGAGGGAGAGGCTCGGATAGCTCCTCGGACAGGTCTTCGTTCAACTGGTGAACAGCAAACGTCTCCATATGCGATAGCGTGGAGATCCGATTTGTTCTGGTGAAGTTGGCCGAGTGTATCGAGGCATAGTTGATGACCTGGAACAACGCGTCTTCTTCGTCCTCTATGGTCAAGTCATACACGTTGATGTAGCCGTCTGTCGAGCCCGAAAGAAGCAAATCCTTATTTGTTTGGTGAAACCTGATTTCTGTAACGTCATCGTGATGCGAGTCCACAAATGACCTGACCGGTTGCGAGGTTCTCAAATCCCAGACATGGACCTCAGCATCCACGCCCTTAAGTTCAGTCCCAGCAGCCAAAAGATCATGCCTTGAATCAAGAGATAGAAACGCCGACCCTTTATCGTTATGGAACGTATGCACAGGTTTCTCCCCAGCAATTCTCAAGTCCCAAACCTTAACCGAGTCACCCCCAGCAGTGGCCACAATATTGTCTCTGTCTATATTCCTCATGCTGTTGATGATAGAACTGTGAGCCTTTATTGTCCTCAAGGGACCCGATGACGGAGAAGATGCTGCTGCTGGATCGGCTGAGAAAACTCTTATGCTACCATCCGTTAGTGAAGTTACTATACCATGCTGAGACAACGGCAACACTTCTAAAATCCATTCTTTACCACAATCGTAGCTTGCTTTATGGAATGCTCTTGAAGCCATTTTTAACCGGTAACAGTACAAGTTGATGTGTCAAGAGATAATTTGATCTACAACTTATTGGTATCTTGATATTCAAAAATTTTCATTTGAGCCAGTTTGTGCGTTTTAGCAAAAAAAAAAAAAAACTTGTAAAAGATAAACAAAATACACCAGTTAATTGGGTCAGAACAACAGTCATTATCTTCTAATATATCAAGCGAGCTGTAATGAGTAGCTTGGTTAGTACGTGGATTTTCCCAGGATGTGAATGAAATAAATCTTTTGTTGATACTAACGATTTTGTGTAGAAAAATCAAGCTCGCGTTTTACGCCCAAATTCACCCAGAGAAAACAGTCTCGTGGATCCACTCCAGGAGTAGCAACACCACAAGCACATAAACAGACTGTTGAAGTAGAAGATGCTCCGATCATTCCTGAGATTTCCGTAAGCTCGGACGTCGGCTTGAAAGTTGATATTTTCAAGAACCCTCAACGAGAAGGTAGTTCAAACGTTGATGAAGAAGCCATAGAGGAAGAAGACGACAACGACAACGAGGGCGAAGACGAAGACGACGCTGAAGACCCAAGGACAAAGAGAACTTCAACGGTATCATTTCTGGTTCCTCCTCAGTTTGATACGAAAAAAACGTCGCGTGCCCCGTCTGTTTCTATTTCTGAAAATATAGTGAGACAAAGAAGGCTTTCTTCAATCACATCAGGGCTAAGTACAGGATTAAGAAGATCAAGTGTAACCTCAATCAGGCGTACGAGCGTTTCAAACCCTGGGGTAAGCTCTGCTGTGATAGAGGAACCCGTCACTATCAGTATACCGGTTGCTGCGCCAGCCAAAGCTGTGAGAACCAGAAAGAGAAGCAGTCTCAAGATTGGTAATTTGAGCTTGAAAAGGAGGTCGGTGGTAGCTGAAGATCTAGTTCCAAAGCCATTAGTAGCAGCACCTTTAGTTTCCTCCGATGATGAACAGTCACTGGTGGAGGAAACTCCGGCAGCTTCAATTGAGACAGTCACAAAACCTCGAAGCCTCACTGAGACTGAGGTTCTGGACGACAGTCATACAGAGGAATTACCAATATCGGATGACGAAGTCGTTGTTGGATCATCGAGAGGAACTAGAAAGAAAAGGGCACTTGTGGAATTGGTCCCTACAAGAAGAATGAATCATTATTCCACCAGTGGAGTGACGCCTGATTCTACAGAGCCAGTCAAGAAGCGGAAAGTTACAACTAAAAGCAAAAAATCATCAGAGATTGTAGCGACCAAAGAAGCTGATGTTGATGATTCAAAGTTCAAGGTTATCGTTGATCCTAGGACAAAGAAGCTTATTAAAATTGCCGAGGACGATGTTAGCACGTCTCAAGAGCCTTTTGTCATCCAAAGTCTTGGCCAGATTCCTAAATCATTTTACAAAACAGATAACACCTACTTGGAGGAGTTCAAAATAGATGCAGATTCTATAACCATGGCAGATTTATGTAGACCCTTGATACCAATCGGTGAAACATCAGACTTGTTTGTGTCTGCCCAGGAGGGTAGCAAAAAAAGGCGAGAACTGGCTGTCAAGAGAAGGAGTCAACGTCAGCATGCCAGAGATACTAGATCTTCCCTCAAAGATTATGAAGATGGAGAATTTGAGGAGTTACAAGAAGCTCGTAAGAGAGTTCAGTTAGATGATTCATTGAATGCCGACGAAAGACCTGGCTCGTCATCAAACCTGACTGTACAGTTGAAAATGGTAGAGGGATCTCTTGTTGTTGATGATGAATCCTTGCTTATTGATAGACACAAAAGAGATTTTAACACAAATAGGGAAACAGTTGTTCAAAATGTTTTTGAGCATCCAATAACATCTTCAACCTACGGGAGAAAGAAATACACAGACCCGTGGACAGCTGACGAGGAAAAGATATTCTACAATGCGTTATCATCCTGGGGTACTGACTTTAATATTATCGCCCAACTATTCCCATATAGAACTAGGCGCCAAGTGAAGAATAAATTTACCGTTGAGGAAAGGAAAAAACCTTTTCTAGTGGAAATGGCTTTGAACAGAAAGCTTCCTACTAACTTTGATGATTACTGTTTGGTCACTGGTCAATCTTTCAAGACCTTGGAAGAGTATAATCTGGAATTGAAAGCTTTGAGAGAAAAACACGATAAGGACGTTAAGGAGATATCAGAGGCCAAAGAGAAGGCAAGACTGGAGGACGCCGAAACCCAAAGAAAGAGGGAATATGAGATTAGAACCGGTGTCAAACCAATGACAAGAAAGGAGAAAATGGCCCAGTTGAGACTGAATGAGGTCGTGGTTGGTGAAGTTAGTGGCCCAGCCAAAACTGCTGGTTCTGCAGAATAAGTGCATTTTTCGGTTAATGTTCGTTTGTTATCTGTTAAATCAGTTGAACCAGTATCATTGTTACATGGCTGTTCTATCTTTACATTGTATTTTGTCTTTTTTTTGTGTGTATTTTTATATTGTAAATATGGAGTTTATAAATCATTTAACATAGTGAACGCAAGTAGAAAAAACAAATTATGATGTTGAAAATACTTGAACACTACCCACTTTTCAATACATTGATATCGCCGTCAACACATTTGATCAAGACTAAAATAAGAAGATTGGCTTTTAGCTTCTATTTTAGCCCAAGAATTGATTTCAATCTAAGTTTTCTAATCATGTTGGTACGAACAAACTTCCAACTCATCACTTCCCAACCATCTTCGAAATCATTTTATTCATCAACTATCTCCAAAAAAAAAACGTCAGCAAGCACAATCTTCGAGTTCATACAAAAGGTCTTTTTCATTGTACTATTTCTCTACTCTAACTATAGGATATACCAATTGTTGGTCATTTTTCTTCACTTCAGAATAGCGGACAAAAAAGATCTCCGAAAGAACTTCTCTTTTGGCGTCAAAAGCAATAATGATGAGTTTATTGTCATTGCGAAAATCCTGGGATATATGATTGTTCAGATGATTAACTATTGGTATAATGTCCAACTTTCATCTTTGTATATGCATGAGTCTATTGACGTTATAGACAAGGTTGGAATTCAACTAAATTCGAAGTTGAAGCCACAGTCCTGTTCAAACGTAGAGAAGCCATCTAAAGTTATGACACTGATGGTAAAGTTCAATAATTTTGTCACTGATCACTGTTTGCTTTATAAGGAAGTATCAAGAGTTAACAAATTTATACTGTCAGATAAGGTACTTAATGTTGTTATCAATGAAGGGTTCCAGAACTTTCAGGTCATTCATTATTTGTGCTTGATTATCGACAAGAATGATGGAGATAGACATCCAATGAGCAAAGATGTAAGGGAGATTGAGTATGGGCTAGTTCTAGTATTTCCTGAGTTGTCGCCCAATTTGCAGTATTTAGAAACCGTTAGAAATGGAGTCCAAAGTGTTCTATCAACCTAGCTATCCACTCATCAGTCAACGCCAAATTTTAGTTGATCTTGTTACACGTTTTACAAAATAATGAAACTTCTAATTTGCTGTTTAAATTTATTAATTCAACGGCGTCCCAGGGGTAGAACAAAATAGTTTAATGCCCTCTTTGTTTGTCTGACTATCCAAGGATCAACACGTAGAGGGGGGAATTCGTCATTCTCGGTATACTGTAAATAGTGACCATTGGAAATGCTTATCATCTCTTCCTTATGATTTGCAGTGAACTGATGTGTTTGCTTGAATTCAGATAAAGTTCTACTATCTTTACAATTATCTCCCTCATGATCATCAGAGCAAATTTTCTGGTCCACCCATAACCTTAAAGCTGGTCTGAACCTATAACCCCAAAACACTGGATCATCCATTCCTCCCTTTCTGTACTCTCTTTTCAAAACATTTGAGAATCCGGCCGGAACAAACGCCCTGACACCTTCACATAGTGTTGGAATCAATGGTGAAATTTCATCCAATTTATAGAAATGGTTGTTCCTGCAGTTGAAAAGTTCTTTATCATCAGAAAGCTTCTTCTTCTTGACCAGCAATTCCTCATTGTACAGCTTTTGATCAATTGACTTGTCTGAGCTTTTTTTCTTATAGTCTGGGTCCAATGCTACCATAAATTCAGTTCTACTTCTCTCTGGTAACCCATTTACGTTAAGCTCTGAATAAAAATTTGTGAAAGCCAAAGCTGTGATATCAATATACAAACCTGATTTAGTATCAATAAACCTAGCATCAATTGCATTGGCACCGTTACCTAAAACTCTGCTGAAAAATGAGTCGCCTACTTCAAAGTAATAATTCCCAACACCAGCCGAGAATGACATATCAGCTTGACGTTTATCTGACGCAATGTACATATCAACTATCAAGGAATGCCCATAATTTCTTGCCAACTTATACAAAGATGCCATCGTGACTTGAACATCAGCATCTGGATCCCATGGCATGTTCAACCCGCTCCAGTACCATGAAAGTAATGTCCCATGAGCAATCCATGAATTTATTCCAGCCTCTCTTGTGAAATGCAACCAAGCTCTGGTCATTCTATGTAAAAGAGCAACATGTTCATATGGTGGGAGATCTAGCTTATTGAAAAACCTCCAATCATAATGGGCCCCAGCAGTAGGCCGACCTGTGGTCTTTGATTCATAGAAAAATTTAGGAAAATCAGGACTAAAAGCAAGAGTTTTTTTCATATTATTGAGAAGTCTGACATCAAGGTTGTTGAGATTGTCATTCGCATCATTCGCTTTAATCTTTTCTTCCATTCTTTTCATTTCTTTACTGGTATCCCATATAAAAGCATCCTTCGTTATTAATTGCTCATTTGGATTGTGGTTAACACATCTTACAACATCTTGGGATATATCAAAATCATCCTCGTTGAGTCTGAAATTATAGTTTGAGGTTTCATATGCACTTTTCAATCTTTCCAATTCCAAAGGTGCATTTATTCCATTGTAAACAGCCTCACTCCAAGAAAGATTCGAATGCTCTATTTCATAATTGATATGTTCAATCGAGAGATGTAATGTTGTATTCCCACCTGCCACATTATGCTTACCGGTTTTGGAATCAGCAACTGTTGGAACAATTAAAGCACCATTATCCAAACCGACCCCCAACAAAACCACCCTTTCTGGTGCTGGAGCAGAAAACTTCAAGTAAGAAGCGCCCATAATGGCCCTTGCATCCAGTGGAACTGCTTCAACCTCTGGAGCAGTTATGTAAAATTTAGGAAATCCTTTTTCAAAGTCCTCAAGAGGCAACGGTACACATTGCTTCAAAGGTAAACGTAGACCGTAGAACTTTTTGAACGATTCACATGTGAAGTCCTTGTTGTCGAAGTAATTGTACCATTTTTCACTTGCCTTTAGTTTGGAATCCAAGTCAACCCAACTTGACCAACTGAAAGGGAATTGATATGTCTCCGGATCAAATGTTTTCAACTCTATTTGTCTTCTTATCTGGGATATCAAAAGGGACGGAGCCAATCTTGGGTCATGTGTAGCGGAAAGTCCTCCTATATAAGTTCCGAGAAGGGAGATCTTCTGGTCTAGGGAGGGAGCCATTGAAACAACCTCCAACGGAAACAAAGACTTTGCTACTAATTTCTGGACTTCAGGTGGAAACCCTGAGAACCCTGTAGCATCTTCCGAGCTTATGGGATCGATGTATTCAAAGTAGGAGTGCTTTTGGAATAACGAAAGCAGATAAAGTAGCATACTTAATGATGATACCATTAGCACGAAGACTAGTTTCTTGAACCTAACGCTTCTTCTTCTGGCCCCTCTGTTGTTGAACTTGTACAGACCAATCTTGGTGAGGCCCACTATATACATGGGTGAATAGACCATGTTTGTGATGGTTTTAAGCACAGCGCCAATGAATTTGAGAGTGATTGAAGCGATGGGGCCCAACACCCCCGGCTGCTTGAACCCACCTGAGAGGGGAGAATCTAGATGGTAGTCCTTTGTTATGGGGCTACTCGCCTCATATGAAGATGATGACACACCTGTTAACGGCTCATTCATACCGGCGGCTATTTGAAGTGGAGCTGGTTCGAGAGAGCTTGATGCTGTGAGTCGGGTGCAAATAATGCTATTCTCTCGCAAGTGATCCTATAAACTATATGGGTGTGACCTGACTTCAGCTTACCAAAATCATGCGTTCATCCACTTCAACGATACCTTGAAGAATGTTGTAATGAGCTTGGTGGCTCAATCAAAATCGATGGTGATCACAAACAATGTACAGAGCTAAGCATCTCAATATTCAATCCACTTACATAAGCCCCCAGATCCCTATAAAACACTGCATATCATATTACGTAATATAACAACACACGAGTATCCCCACGAAATTGAACCTGTTGAAGCCAAGTTTCATACAATGTAGCCACCATTTGAAGACCAATGGACAGAAGATTGACTTTGCAAGGTATAAACGCTGTTAAGCCATGGCAAATGAGTTATCGGTTCATCCAGGGTCCGCCAATGGTTAGTCACATGACCATTACCACCCTGCAATTCTCTTTTTGTGTTATTTCCCCTTATATATAAAGATGCCAAAGTTTCCACCTCTGAGTCCCCCAATATGCATTTGCACGAGGTTTATGGTGTCAGGTCTATGTTGATCTTTTGAAAAATACAGATGCCATACACCGCACACCCGCTCGAATCTCAAACACCAACCGCGTTTACCATACCATCGATGGGCGACAACATTCCAGTCTCATTCAGCTTTCGAATATTTCAGAATGTTTGCTTCAACTACCAGTTGTTGAAGGCGGTCTCGAGCCATCTCTTGCAACGCGACGTTCTAGCACTCTGCAGGGTCAACCGCCAGTTTGACACTTTTGTGAAGCCTCATCTATACCGGAGTATCTCGATCATAGATAACCCATCGTCGCAGGCCGAAGAACGTGAAAGGACAACGTACGTTGGACTAGTGGACGGATACACTCAACTCCAAGGGCTTGTTAGGACGTTGGAGGAGTCACCTCAGGTTATACGTATGATCAAGGAGGTGAACATAGGAAATGATGTTTGGTTCATTGAAACCGTGCAGAAATTGGTCAAGCTAATATTGGTTGAGAATAACTGTAACATCAAGATTATTCGATGTAATCATACCTGGAACTTGTGGGAAAGGGGTTCCAACAAGTCTTGTTTAACTTGTTTTTCGAACGACTTGGAAAACTCAATATCAAAAAGGTGCCTCGACTACAACTGTTGTAACATCACGTTGTTGCAAATCAATGGAATCAATCCGTTGGTAGAACTGTTGAGAGTGAAAAAAATGAGAGATTTTCGACATTTGAAGTCTTTAGAGATCTTTGAAACCAAAAGTGACCAGAAACTTGTTGAAGTATCTAGCATGACAAAGATCATGGTAAAAAACTTGATGGGGATGTTGGATAACTTGGAGGAGTTGAGCATACTTTACGATCCAACTTATACCATACAGTTTTTGTCATCTTTTCAGCTGTACTTCCAAACTGAGCTAAGATTCTCAGATTTGAAGTTGTTGATGATGGATAGAGTTTTATCTTCCAACTCAAATATTGACGAATTGTATCGCATCAAGGAATCTAACATTCTAGCCAGGTTGTATGCTTTGAAATCATTGAGCTTAAGATTTGATGTCCAAGACTACTTTCACTACGAAAAGCGCCTTCCTTTATTTTTTTCGAACATAGGCGACTATGAGACATTGAACAACTTAAAAGTAATAGTTTCTGTCAAGGATGAAAGCGGCATAACAGTAGATGATTTGAGTAGGTTTAAACTCGAACTAGAGACGAAGTTAAAAAATGATATACTTTTTGAATTTGTAGCAAAGTTTTGAACATAAAAAGTCCATAAATTATTAGATAGTGGTACAGCAAGTTTTCTCAAAAAAAGTAAGTTACATCGTTTGATATGTTAGGCAAATGTTTTTCAAGTAGTTTTTAATCCATGTCTAGTTTGCAAGTGTTGAAATCCAAATCTGTACAACGATTACTGATAAAGCTCTGCTCTATAAACAACATCAGAAACTTTACAACCCCAGTCCCAAAACTCATCATCCTTGATTGAAATATCACCATTTCTATCAATGTATCTGTACTGGTCAATCCTATGGTTATCCCAGTTTTCTACATCAACAAAACAATGGAACTCATTGAATGGACGCAACCATTTCTTGATTATAACCTCCTCATCTGGCAAAAATCCATCAATCTTTGCGTAAAACCAGATTTGATTTTCACATGCATGAGGAACACCGTCCTTTGGCTCAACGTATTTATCAACACATTTTGGTCTATAATCTAACCTATATCTGTATATGTGAGATAGAGGAAATCCACCCTTAACCAATCTAGATACAAATCCTCGTAAAGATGCAGAAACCTGTAAATCAGAAACTATATCACCAAACACCTTTTTGATCTGAAGTTTGAAGAGTTCGTTATTTGATGTTTCTAAAGCTGGATCAATTTGATCATAAATCTCCAAAAGTGGAGTAATAACCTTTTCCGGATAATAGTTGTTCAATTCAAGCTTCAAACCCGTTAAATTTTCTGGCGTGTTCAACATCGAATACATCAATTGTTCATTTGAGACTTCACCAATAACGATCTTTATTCCCTTTTCGAGGCACTTTTTTCCATATTCACCTGAATCGATATCAGCAAGCATCCTAGGAGATACAAATTTATCATCAGTAACAGCTCTGAATGTATGCATTGAAAGGTCTTGTACAACATCTTGTAGCCTTTCATGTGTTAGGCTTCTCATGAGTCTTAATTTTTCCAGCCCTGATATGTTTGAATCAATACCCAACTTTTCAACCACATCATCGAATTGACTCTGCAATTCTTCAATACCTTTTGGCTGAACAGTTAAGGCGTTGGAGATCAAGTTCACTTGCTTGATGATTTGCCTCTCTTCTGGATGATAGATTTCATATGATAGCTGGAAAAAACTCGAGTACGAGCCTGCCGATCTACCAGCCAATGTGATCTTTTCTGGATCACCACCAAAATACTTGATGTTATCGTAGGTCCACTCTAAGGCTAATCTTTGATCCCAAAATCCAAAGTTCGAGTTGAAATCATCTTCTTCCAACAACTCTTTACCAGCTAAAAATCCAAAAAGTGAAACCCTATAACCGGGAACGACAATAATGTAGTTCAAGTCAAAATTTTCGTCATTCTGTAAGTCCCTTGGGTCAAAGTTAATCGAGTGATTCGCCTTACCATACTGCATAAACCCACCATGCAACCAGATATAAATTGGCCAGCCATCCAGTGGTTTATTTTTATCGCTTGCTGGAACCCAGATGTTCAAATATGTGATGTCCTCTTGAGTTGGGGCTGGTTTAGATACCAAGTCTAACCCCTTTGATTTTTTGATACTCGGTTGTGCTCCTGGCAACTCAAAATCAAGATACTCACCAGTGTAATCGTAGTCGGAAGGAATTGGTCTCGGACGTCTCCATCGATGTTCGCCCTGGACTGGCAATCCATACCTAACACCACAGAATCTATTGGTCAACGGCTTGTTTGTTCCCTCCTGCTTGATTGTCAATCCTGTCAACTTCCCTTGATTGGGAATCTCAACAAAACATTTTTCACTAATATGCTCGACTGATGGCACTTGTCCCATTTTTTGTACTGCTCTATTCGTAAGTTTATCTTTTGTAAGGAGTACACATCCAAGGACAGCAAAAGAAAAAACTGTCGAGGTTCTGAACTGTAAGAGATATATGTATATATATATATATGCAAATTTGCCTTATCTCAAAAAGCATATATACTATAAGCATACCTTCAACTATCTTGTTTTTGATTCGAGAATTTTCCCGGCTGGATGTATCCGCTAAGCATTTTGAGTGGATAAATTCTCTGCTGAGCCGAACCCAAATTTATACTTCCAATACTAGTATAGCAGTGAAAATCTGTCTTTGGCTGATGGATAATCGTACGCTCAGTTCCTAGTGCAATCTCTTTATCTATCCCAATTAGAAAACCCTAGTGATTTCTAGCTGAAAAGTTGGTATTTTGTGTCTATTTTTCGTTTTTTTCTGTTCGCAGAACGTTGAGATTTCAAAGGCTTATGGGTAAGGGCCGGGTAAGCTTAAACTGTCAAGTTCGTCGACACAGAACATTCTTTGATCAGCCAGCTAGCTAGCTTCGGGTGTGTTACAGGACCTCCTCCTCAGTACTGGCAAACAGATTCCACAACGATTTCCACTCATGAACAGCTCTTGAGAGAAGAGCGTTACCCTTAGCGTCGATAGCGCTCAAAAGGACCAGGTCCCAGCGCAAGTCGCTCGAGAGTTGATCTGGTTTTGATCGGAGTATGGGTGCTACCAAGCCATGCGACTCCATTGTAGTTCTACTAAGTTTTGCAATCCACTAGTCCATCAAAGACCAAATACTCATCAAGATGAAGAGTTCACATCAAGCTCGAAATTTGGCAAAACCAAAAAAAAAATGAAAAGAGTTTCTCTCAAGCTCCACCTCGTCTTGCCTCACCCACCCCGTCTTGACTGACTCCTTCTCTCCTCGTAGTGTCACTGCTGACTGTGTGCACTAGCTCACAAAGATTCACTCACTTGGAACCGGTGGATAGCTAACTATCAGTCAACTACCTGAGTTGATGCTAATCATACACTGGTCGTGTGTGTACCCCCTATTTCTCACAAAAGACCGATCTGTAAGACCGAGATTCTTAGCACGAATCAGTAGACACTACGAGTTACAAGTCAAGAATGCCATGTACCAGGGCTTGATTTAGTGGTGGGAGATCATTGCATTGGATATGGTTGGCTTATATTTGAAAACTGAGAGATCTAAGCGATTACCTGAAGGGAAATCACCAAAGTTGTGTCTGCTCTTCTGGTTGGTTTCTCGAGTCTGAAATTTTTCACCAAATCTTTTCGAGAATTTTCTGCGGGCTGACCCATCGAGAACTCAAGTCAGTAACGATTCGCCATTGAATATATAAATGATTGGAGTTGCTAATCCAGGTAGAGGGATAAATAGTGATATTTATTATTGAAAGTTGCTATATATCTGATTTGATTTTTCTGATAATAATTGTAAAATGTTGAGAGCAGCTAGACCACAAGCTAAGAGAACCGCCTTGTCTTTGGCAAGAAACTATTCACACAAAGAAATCAAGTTTGGTGTTGAAGGTAGAGCAGCCTTGTTGAAAGGTATTGAGACTTTGGCAGATGCTGTGTCTGTTACCTTGGGTCCAAAGGGAAGAAACGTTTTGATCGAACAGCCATACGGCCCACCAAAGATCACCAAGGATGGTGTCACCGTAGCCAGATCTGTTGTCTTGCAGGACAAGTTTGAGAACTTGGGAGCTAGATTGTTGCAAGATGTTGCTTCAAAAACCAACGAATCAGCTGGTGATGGTACCACATCGGCCACTGTTTTGGGTAGATCAATCTTCACCGAATCTGTCAAGAACGTTGCTTCGGGTTGTAATCCAATGGACTTGAGAAGAGGTTCACAAAAGGCTGTTGAAGCCATTGTCAAGTACTTGAATGATAACAAGAAGGAAGTCACCACTTCTGAGGAGATTGCTCAAGTTGCCACCATCTCTGCCAACGGTGATGTTCACATTGGACAATTATTAGCCAAGGCTATGGAAAAGGTTGGTAAGGAAGGTGTCATCACCATCAAAGAAGGTAAGACTTTGGAAGATGAATTGGAAGTTACTGAAGGTATGAGATTTGACCGTGGTTTTATTTCACCATACTTCATTACTGATGCCAAATCAGGCAAGATCGAATTCGAAAATCCATTGATCTTACTTTCAGAGAAGAAAATCTCCTCAATCCAAGATATTATTCCAGCTTTGGAGTTATCAAACAAGAGTAGAAGACCTTTGTTGATCGTTGCCGAAGATATCGATGGTGAAGCTTTAGCTGCTTGTATCTTAAATAAATTGAGAGGACAAGTTCAAGTTGCTGCTGTCAAGGCTCCTGGTTTCGGTGACAACAGAAAGAATATCTTGGGTGATATTGCTATCTTGTCAAACGGTACTGTTTTCACCGAAGAGTTGGATATCAAGCCTGAGAATGCCACTCTTGAGTTGTTGGGTTCAGCAGGTTCGATTACCATCACAAAGGAAGATACCGTTGTTTTGAACGGTGAAGGTTCAAAGGATGCCATTCTGGCTCGTTGCGAACAAATCAGAGGTGCTCAGGCCGACCCAGCTACATCCGAGTATGAAAGAGAAAAGTTACAAGAACGTTTGGCTAAGTTATCTGGTGGTGTTGCTGTCGTCAGAGTTGGTGGTTCTTCAGAAGTTGAAGTTGGTGAAAAGAAGGATCGTTATGACGATGCTTTGAATGCTACCAGAGCTGCTGTTGAAGAAGGTATTTTACCAGGTGGTGGTACCGCTTTATTGAAGGCTACCAAAGTCTTAGATGGTCTCAAGACCGATAACTTTGACCAACAGTTGGGTGTTAACATTATCAGAAATGCTATTACCAGACCAGCTAGAAGAATCATCGACAATGCTGGTGAAGAATCCGCTGTTATTGTTGGAAAGATAATGGAAGAGTTCGGTGATGATTTCAATAAGGGTTTTGACTCAGCAAAGGGTGAATACACCGATATGATTGCTGCTGGTATCATCGATCCTTTCAAAGTTGTTAGAAGTGGATTGGTCGATGCTTCAGGTGTCGCCTCATTATTAGCCACTACTGAATGTGTTATTGTTGATGCTCCAGAACCAAAGGCTGCTCCAGCTGCTGGTGGTATGGGCGGCGGCATGGGTGGCATGGGCGGCATGGGTGGAATGATGTAATAGTCGTATCTATGATATACCTCCATCTTTCAATTCCCTGCTTCTATTACTGCTATGTCTCATGTATAAAACGGTATTAACCTTTCTTGTATAAAACAAAATCAATCAATTAGTTTAAATTTTGCTTCCTGATAAAATGACAGGAAATGTAACACTGATGTGTATCTATTGATGGTATCTATACATTATAACTCGCTTGAAGCCCTCTTTGCATTACCTAGTCATCACTATTCAACGAATTGTTGAGATATTCTACAAACAAAAATTCAATTCTAGATGTATCCACAGTTCTCATTCTATTCATGGCAACATAACTTCTCCTCACTCTTTGAAGCTGGGCAATACTCACTGTTTTTGGGGGTAACTCAACATACAAACCCTCATTAATCAATACATCTCCTCCAACACTTTGGATCTGTTGATGTTGACAAATCTTATTGATTACTCCTGTAGTTACCTTGTCCAACTCCTGCAAAAAATTCAACCCAGTAGCTGGTTTCAAAACCGTTGCATTATTTGGTTTTTGTGCCTTCTCCAAAGCAATAGTGTTCCAGATTTCATCAAACGGTAACTCTGCCTCATCATAGGCTACGTTAAATAACGGCTTGTCCCATCTATTGTGTGGATCTGGTTCCTCATATCGCATGATCAACTGTCCCAACAACTGCTCGTCCCATTGCTCATCCAATGGTCTCTTTGAGTTGTATTCGAAACATAACTCAGATGGTGCAATCGTATGGATAACACAATGTGTCGTCGATAAGGCCTTCGATTCACAGTGAAGTTGATAACGGAATCCTTTGATATACGCAGGTGAGTCTAATATCACGATCGTATTTTTTGAAAGATCACGCTTAACGGCTGACATCTGAGTACCTCGGGCTGATTTTTCCGTTATCGACTCCCTGTATTCGTCGTGAGATATTCCCAATGACTCGTCTGAATGAAGAATCACTTTGAACTGTGACCCTTTTGCGCCTGTATCACATGACGAAATCTTACTTTCAAGCTGGCTTTTCAACTTCTGAGCCCTCCTAGACTTCCCTGAAGATGGGTAACCTGTTAGTAGTATTAGAGGCATGCTTTGATCTTTGCTGAACAACTACAAACTATGATTAAGTTTTCAGGTTCTCACTTTTGAATAAAGTGAAAAAAAAATACAAAAAATATAAAATAATAAACCATTTACGGTATTTCCCTAAAAGGAAATCTAGATCATAGAAAAGTTTTCGACTATAAATTGTAAATGTCACCTTGCTCAGTTCAACAGAAGAAGGTGTATTCTGTCAAGATGAGTTCGATAAGACCCGTAGTGGAAGCCATCACAAAGGTAGTACCCAGAAAGTTTGTGCCTAGAGCTTCTTTCCCCCACTTCAGAGTTCCACTTGGTGATTTTAAAGGCCATCATGTCAAGGCAATGACCAAGATTTCTCATTTGGCACCTCAGTTGGATTTGGTTATTGAGGTGCGAGATTCAAGAGCTCCTATAAGCACAAGAAATGTGTTATTGGATAGACCGCTTCAAGGGAAGCCAAAGATTGTGGTTTATTCAAAGAAAGATTTGAGTTCGATAAACACAAAATTGTTTGAGATTTGGCATGGCAAGAATGAGCAGTACATTACAATGGATTGCAATAAGCCTCAGGATATCAAGAAACTCATAGATTTATGCAAGAATAAATACATCGAAATGTACCCTCCACCGCCATTGGGATTGAGAATGATAATAACTGGCATGCCGAATGTTGGAAAGTCAACCTTAGTCAACTCATTGAGAAAAATTGGATTGGCGAATGTTCCAGGCAAGAAGAAAAATGTTGCGAGGGTTGGTGGTCAACCGGGCGTCACCCGAGCAACTTCAGAAGTCATCAGAATATCAACAAGTCCAGAAATCTTACTCTATGATACTCCAGGTGTCTCACTACCAGCGGTCAAAGATCCCAAAACAATGCTAAGTCTTTCTTTGGTCGGATGTGTCAGAGCAAATTTTATTGATCCAGTTATTGTTGCAGATTACTTATTGTATATTTTGAACAGATCCGATCCAACGGGATCTGCATATAAGAAGTATTTACCATTTCCAACGAATGATATTAACAAGTTGTTAATTGAAATCGGGAAAAAGATTGGTAAATTCAATAGAGTCAAAGGTGAGGTTAAATTCGACGACGTTGGAACAGCCATCCACTGGATCGATCAATATAAACAAGGTAGGAAGATCAAAAAGTGTGTTTTTGATGAAGAAGCATTGTACAATTCCCAAGAGAAAAATTTCACGAAGGATGATTTTGATAATGTCAATAAAGAGGAAAAACATAGAGTTGATCATTTGGATATTGCTTTGAATAAGAAAGAAATCAAAGATCAAGACCAAGATTTTAGAGCAAAGAGAGCAAATCTGTCAAATATGTTGTTCAACAAATTTTAAAGGGGATATATCAACTTGCATGTAAATACATATAAATTTTTCTGACTTTCCCTTGTATGATAAATAAATTAATACGAAGTTTCATCACTTTTGTAAGAAGTGAAGCTCTTGCCCCAAAATGCCATAATACCCTTCAATCCACCATGCAAATAGACGTACAAAACCCTGCATTTCTCCAATCCTAAGTCTTCGGTCAGTGCAGACAACTGATCCAAATTTGAGTTCCTAGGTAGAAACAAAACAATATGATCAGAAACCTTTAGGCAACTGATCAACAATTCTCTCATCGGCAAAGGCTGGAGTTTTTCCAAGTCAAATGATTCTTCATTTGTATATCCTGGCCCACCCCATGGTGGTGACGCAAACACAATATCGACATTTGCATTCAAGTGCTCCATCAAATCAGCAGCCTGGTCTGACCAGTCACATTGAATGGGTAGAACCTTCTTGTCTATTCCATAAATCTCACAGTTGTGCAACGTGCACTTTAAGTTCAACTCGTTATAATCGATTGCATAAACTGTATTGAAAAATCTCGCAAATTGGATTGTGTTTCCACCACCACCACAGAAAAGATCCAACACTGTCGTTGCCTCTGGATAGCAATGCTTTATAAACTTAGCAATAAAAACAGCAATCTCTTCAGGCGTCACTGAGTACCATAGTTCCGATGTCAACTTTATGCCTTGGTCAAACTTCTTGAATAGCACGTATCTCTTTGGCCAGTATTTCTTGACTGCTTTTGGAAGCGTTTTTTGATTGTGCTTCAATATTACACTACTCTCAACAGCCTGTTCATGGTTGAATAGATATGGAACACTTTCCATTATAGTATACTACTCTGAAGTCTTCAAATCTGGTTAAATACCACAACTCTTTAAGATTTCTTAAAATATTTTACTTTTTTTTTCACTCTCCAGGCTGCATAATGATGATCCCTTTTCTTGTGCCTAAGTTCAGCCATCTCTGATTTCATCAAATCATTCAGTCCAGCCATTCTTACAACTAAAAGGTTTATATATGAAATATATTATCTTGATGAAGTTCTTCTTGTTGAGGATTTTAGAAAGCTGAGAGAAACAAATTTAATAAAGAGCGAACAAAGAAACAAAGAAACTATGTCTCATAAGAGAGAGAAAACAGAATCATTTATGGGAACGCAAATGGAATTTCAATTCCCAAGCACCGATTCAGTTGATATACACAAGCAGCTGCCGGTAGTGTTGAGATCTGTAGTTTCTACAGGTTACTCAGAACAAACAAATGGGTTCAATGGACTAAGCACGGTTTCCATTTCGGATGCAGACAGTATTTCATCTTCAAATTTGTATGTCAAAGAGCACGAAGACGAGGCTCCAAATTCAAGAGGCTCGGTCTCGACGAGAAAGGTAACGAGATCATCAGAGGTGACATCAACACTGAGAGACGATGTTTCGGTCTCATCTCCGAGATTTTTCGAAGCATCCTCATTGAAAAGACAAAGTACCGCACATTCAAACTCTACTCCATCATACTTTTCTTCAATAGGGGAACAACCTTCAAACTCAACAGAAACTGTAACCAGAATTACCACACAGGCAAATTCAACAGTCTCGCATCTTATAACAAGATCGAATAGCATGCTCCGTTTCAATGTTGATCCAGCCAAGGCATTTTCTCAGAACTCTGGGCTAGCAAGAAATAGCACAATAAACTCAAGAATCTCAACAAGCACCAATCATTCATCGCTCAAAAGATCAAATGCGATCAAGCCAAACAAGAAAAGACTTGCAAAAATAATCTTGAAGCTCATCAGCTTCAAGAAAAGAATTCAAAAGTGGAGATTTGTTCCAACCAAAAAATCGTTCGCAAGAAAGAGAGGTTTTAGATTTTTTTTCAAAACCAATAAGAAACAAGACTTGAGAGATCTAAAGTTTTCAAAACCAATACCAATAGAAAAGGATCAAGTCAGTTCAGCTGATGAGTTCAAAAGAGCATTGCAATTGAATTCGTCCCAAATCGACAACAAATCAAAAACTTTAGATACATATCTCACAAACGAACAAGAGTTTGCTGAAGTGACCAGGAACTTCAATGAAGAAGATACCCCGCTAGAAAAGTTGAACCGTTCATCATCTGTTTTCACTTCAACAGCGAGCCAATTGACCTCGTTCTATGATGATGCATTATCTCATTTTGAAGAGGATGAAGAAGTAGAAGAATATCAAAAAATCTCAAACTCAAATTCCACAAAGCGTGGATACCCATCATATAAGTTATTGACGCCAATTCAAGAACGTATCTCAACTTTTGGTACCCCAGAACAAGAGTCACAAAAGAGCGCCGATGAACTAGTGGTACAAACATTACATACTCATCATCAACAGATCAAACAAGAGATGGAATCATCAAATAATCAAGATGAGGTTGAATTGATGTACCAGCTTTTGTCAAACTACTTGAAAAAAGTGGTTTTAAATAGAATAGCTCTTAAAATGGAAATCAATGAGCATAGATATAGTAAAAAGATCTCAACAGTTGAGCAGCCCATTGAAACAAACAATAACGCACATCAAGGCTCTTCAGAAAAGAGAAATAGCGTGTTGGATTCGATTCTCTCAGATTATACAGAAAATGATTCTGATTCATCAGACGAATTTTTCTCAGATTCACATACTGCAGTTTCATCCTTGATTAGTGACACACAAACATCCATAAGCTCCAACGACTCTTATCAAGATAGTTTTATCGGTGAATACGATCAAGATGATCTAACTACAGCGATCTCAGCACAAATGCAACAGCATGAGCAGATGAAGGAAGAGGAAGATGATCAATCATCTGTTTATTCCTCACACTACCAATCATCCTCAATCTATTCATCATCTGTGTTGAGATCAAGTTCGGTTCGCTCATCAATATACCCTGGAGTTTACCAAGAGAACGGTAATGATTACACATTATCGAGAAATCCGTACATGTCATCGAGATCAAGTTCTATCAAGAGCTCCAGGATGACGAAGTCACCAAGTTTCAACTTGAAAAATGGAAGGAGATGGAAATCAAGTATTGGTGGTGGAATCAATATTAACAATAGCGTATTGAGCGTTCAAGATGAATTGGAGGAGTTGAGAAGTTGTTGATCGAATTCTGCCCCCCCCCCCCACCCACCTTTTGATTTATTTCTGTATTAATGTTTTCTTTTACCTATATTTCAGCTTAATTAATCAATGATCTTTACTCTGTTTTGAGAATAATTATAGATAAAAAAAAAAGTATATTACATCAGGTTGATAAAAGTTATGAAATCAACTCATCTCAAAAATCCCAATATGGTCAGCATCATTGATCATGAATTCATACCAGAAGCACTGAGGCCAAATAGTAATGAAGTGCCAAATGGCATGAGCATCTAACAATTGGAAAAGTGGAGGAAAGTCAAACATCTCAAATGACATTCCAAAAATTAGCGCAGAGACGTAAATGATTGGTGACAACGTCCAATTTACATCCTTGTTCAGCATGTTATCCCAATAGTTCAATTTAGAGCCACTCTTGTCATTAGAGTTTTTCTTGTGATTGTAATTTGACAATTTCTTGAATATTTTGATAGAATGGGCTATCCATTCCACATTTTGTAAAATTCCGACAACAACATTTGCTCTCATATTATAAGTATACGACCAGTCTAGTGTCAACCGTGAGACATGATATATGTAGAGCATAATACAAGTGAATCCAAACATAAATCGCTTGTTATCGTTTTTTGACTTGTAGAGTTTGAAAGTTCTGTTAGAGATACCATAAAAGCCTACCAAAACAGTTGCTCCTGCAAAGAAATAATCCAACCTCTCACGATTCCAAGTATCCTTCAAATGAAAGATGGTTGAGAAAAACCAGGCAAACATTGATGTAATTGATATCAACAAATATCCAAAGTATAGATTTTTCAACTCGGTATTATTCTTGTGATACTGATATTTTATCTTTTGAAAGCCATAATAATTTGGGATAAAGTTTCCGATGCTGAATATTGTGCTACAGAATTCTTGGACACCAAACAATCTCAAAAAAGGCCACTTTCCATGAAACTGGTAGACCTCTTCTCTGTTATTAACCCTTTCATTGGTGACATAATGCTGGCATTGATAATCACAATTCTCAAAGCATGACCATCCAAGTATCTTGTAAATTCCTGGAACTTCAGAATACTCCTGAAAAATGTGATTTCTTTCTTGGTTCTTCAATATTTTCCTCTGTTCCCTTTTCTCAACATCATACTGGTGAGAGTTCGAACATGTCGATATATCACACTGTCTAACACATTCTTTAAACCTAGGTAAATTATCTCCCGGTGAGCCTAGCACTGCTGATGACGCCAAAAACAATAATACTGCCAGTTTTTTCAAATGAGCCATTCCGTTGAAACACAAAAAGTGATGAAAGTTTTAGAATTGAATCCTCTTTACCATTTATTGACTTTCTTATTTGGAAAGTCTCTTCTTTATCTTTGGTAATCTCTTCTTCCCGCTTAAGTGCACTGAAAGGTAGTGCAAATTTCAGTTCTCAACTACAATATTCTCAACATCGAAGAAGAAAGCCAACAAACACCTCGTTCCAAAGTTTAGATTTCGTCAACAAAATCAAATCAATGCTTATCGGTCTACTAGTCATTGGATCAAACCAGTCAGCTTCTTGCTAAGAGTATCCATACATAGATTATTCAAACTCAGCGTAATGATTGATTTATTTCACACTACTTTATATACTCACTTTTTTTTTTTTTTTTGTGCAAAGCTTCCTTATAAGAGATGATCAGAATTATTCAGTCTTACGAACCATAAAAACCATACTGTTGTGGCATATAAGTTGTTTGAAAATGGCCAGGAAGACTCAAGACCCGTTCGATCAAAAAAAAAAGCAAGTTCTAGATGGTATAAATGAAACGTTATCAGAAACGCCGGATGCTTCACCAAAGGGAAGTATCGATGAATTATGTATTCCGATAATGCACTTGATCAACTCTCATGACGACATGTTCACCACTTCCTCATGCTCTGGTAGGGTAAGCGTTTTTGTCGAAGGTATCAAAAGCTCCAAAAGCAGCACAATTGAAGATCAGATGGAGAACATAAAAATAGGTGCAAAGGGAGATGGTGGATATTGGTTATTCGTGACTCACGAATCCGATAAACTCGACAGCTGGTGGAAGGACAAGAAGTTGAATTTTCAATCTTCTGACTCGTTAGCAAGTAGCGAAACAGACTCTTCTACAAGGTATATATTGTACAAGTTTGAACCATTAATTTTGCACATCAAATGTAGAACCTTTGAAGTTGCACAAAAGTTGTACACATCAGCAATGAGTTGTGGCTTTAGAGAATCGGGAATCGGGGTGAATAACATAGTTGCTGTGAGAATATCGATCAAGTTGGACATCCCAATTGGGTACTTGGACGAAAGTGGTGACCAGTTAGTTTCGTTTGTCAGTGAGGAATATTTGAAGTTGATTACCAGGTTATCGTTGGACAGATTCAAGGAAAATGTCAAAAGATTGAACATGCTATACTGTTCTTTTGAAAAATTGATAAACACAACAGCTGACCAAACGGCTGTCGTTAAAGAGGAGACAAAGGAAGAGAGAAGGTTGAGAAAGGTTCTGGAGGGTATGGCAATAAGGGATGAAGTTCGAAAACTGAAAGATATCAAAAGGAAAGAAAAGGCAGAATTGGAAAAAATCAAGTTGCAGCAGGAGTCTTGATATCGGAACTCGCTTGCTTGTGTATAGATTTAGAGATGTATAGTATAATAGATAATTTAGCAAAACCTAGCTGAAACAACAGGAATGAAGTATTCCCTCCTCCCCCAAGAAAAAACTGCCGAGCCATAGCTTTTTGACTACAGGCTTTTGCTGGTGACTGACTCCTGTGCAAGTCCTAGACAGAGAATAGCTCGTTATTTCCATTGATCGAATGTTTTTGTCTTCAAGACCACTCTTGACCTTAGTGCAGTTCAGAGGTCAGAAAAAAAGAAAAAACAACGAATTGAAAAATTTAAACTTTTTAGTCATGTTTTGAAGGTTTATAAAGTAAGCTGTTGTAAGAATAGTATTAATGATCAACTCATGATTAGTAGACTTGTTGAACTTGTATTCAGAATGTTTCAGGCCTTGTATAGCTACATCTTCCAGTGTGGAGGGTTGAACAGGGTTGGGCACTCTGCCCATGCGAAGGCCATAAAAAGCTACTCTTCAATAAACGCTCCGCTATCGAATATAAACACATTTCATCCGAAGTTGAACGTGCTCATGACTCAGATGGATGGCATTTCCCCGAGGTTCGAACTTGCCAAAGATGAGATTGAGATTATCACACATCCTGTTGAGTTTTACGAGGCGTTGAAATCAAGAATCAAATCAGCCAAGTCCAGAATCTTTCTTTCATCGTTATACGTGGGTAAGGCTCAACACGACTTGATCGAATGCTTGGCGAGTGCACTTGAGGGAAATGAGGACTTGAAGGTTTACATATTGGCAGATGCGTTGAGATCAACCAGGGAGAGTCCAAAGCATACCTCTGCATCACTTTTATCAGGCCTCGTTGAGAGATACGGCGACAAAAGGGTTGACGTCAGATTGTATCATACACCTCATTTGAACGGCATAGAAAAAATGTTGTTGCCAAAGAGGCTAAATGAAGGATGGGGATTACAACATATGAAGCTCTACGGGTTTGACGACGAAATTATACTATCCGGCGCAAATTTATCGGAGGACTACTTTACGGATAGACAAGATCGTTATTATCTTTTCAAACATTCCTCCTTGACTGACTACTACTTCAACCTCCAAAAAGCTGTCTCATCTTTGAGTTACAAAGTTCACCTGTCAACAGATGAAAAAAAATACAGACTTTCGTGGCCAGCCTCGAATAAGTCATCGGAACCGCATATCAATACAGAGAGGTTTCTCTCAGATGCAACATTTTTACTAGAACCATTGTTGAAAAAGAACACGCTAAGGAATTTTGAAGAATATCAAGATTTGAACAAAGATGAGATGAAAAAAGATATTTGTACTGTTGTATATCCTGTATCGCAACTAACACCGTTGTTGAAGCCTGATTACTCAACCGAGAAACCAGCAATTATGAACTTGTTATCATTCATGAATCATAAAAATATAAACTACACATTTACTCTGGGCTACTTCAACATATTCCCCAACTATAGAGACAAGTTGTTATCATCTGTTGCCACTGGCACTCTAATAACTGCTTCCCCAAAAGCCAATTCATTCTACAAATCAAGTGGAGTTTCCCAGTACTTACCAGATGCCTATCTTTACCTTGCCAAAACATTTTTACAAGCTGTTCACGACGCTAAAAAGTCGTCTTTGATAAAGGTTATGGAATGGCAGAACGGTGTTGTCAATACGCCTAATGGTTGGTCCTATCACGCAAAGGGTATTTGGATTACAAATCCAGACGAAGAGGAACCATCAATAACAGTTGTGGGGTCGAGTAATTATACCAAGAGAGCTTATTCTTTGGATTTGGAATCAAACGCGGTTATAATAACAAGAGATGAAGATTTGAAAAGGCTGATGAAGGATGAGATTTCTAATTTGATGAAATTTACCACTGAACTTTCCTTGGAGGACTTTGAAAAAGAGGACAGAAAGATAAGTCGTGGTGTTATCGCTGCAACCAAGTTGTTGGGAAACAAGCTATAAAACCTCCTCACTATTCGAATTGCATCATGGAGATAGATCAACAAGAGAAAAGTGAAAAAAAGTGAAAAATGAACCAAATTTGAAGCTTTGGAAATAGAATTGTTTGTGTTTTTCTTTTTTTATTACTTGTTACCAATCATTTACAATGAATATATATATATTACTTTCAACCAAACACACTCAACTCTGTGATTCTCTCTGAATTGTGATGTGGCACTGTTTCCCCCAACCTTGAAGGTAGTGTATATTTATCCGTGTTTTCGAAATCCTGTTGAAGTGGAAAAACCAAAGTAAACAAATTGAAAGGACGACGATAATATGATGATTAGAAACATTGCTAATTGTTGTCAATTGCATTGAAATATTTTGGCACACACATTCAATTTCGAAATGGACTCTTTTGGTGATGCTGAAGAGAGATTCAGTGAAAATGAGTACTTACAACAGGTTTTGAAGCAAGTCAACCGCTTGAAGACAACGTATCAGTTCTATTTGGATAAACTGACTCCACACACAGTTACAAGATGGGGAGCCTTTTGGGCAATCACTTTTCTTTTTGAATTGCGAATTTTCTTTACAGAGGGTTGGTTTATTGTATGCTATGCTCATGCAATCTATCTTTTGAATTTATTTTTGGCATTCTTGACGCCAAAATTTGATCCATCGTTGGAACAAGAACAACGTGATGAATCTATTGAAGAAGGTACATCGACATTGGATCTGGAAGACTTTAGACCATTCATCAGAAGATTACCTGAGTTCAAGTTTTGGTATAGTGCAACAAGGGCAAGTCTGATCAGTTTTGTCTGTACATTTTTCACAATACTTGATGTTCCTGTATTTTGGCCAATTTTGTTGATGTACTTTATCATTTTATTCACATTAACAATGAAAAAGCAGATCCAACATATGATCAAGTACAGGTACATTCCATGGGATTTAGGAAAGAAAAATTATGGTAGAAAGTGAAAAAAAAAAGAAAAAACATTATCTGAAGGAAGGGTTTTGATTTCACTTGTTACAAGTTGACTATGATTGTAGAAGGAGTTTTGTTTTGTTGTTATCGGTTGTATTAGCGTTCAATTTTTCGTTTTAGTGTTCATTAAATACTCTGAAACTCTCTCAGTGAGAACCTTCAATAAACGCGAAGAGAAATGTTGTATACATTATTTTTGAAACATCTATATAGATATATTAGCCACCACTTGCCTACCCTTATATGAATTCTCTTCTGTACACAACTAATTATCAAGTCGATCGGTTCTTATGGTCACCACTAAATCTTTCAAAATCTAAAAAGCATTGTTCATTTTCTTTTCATTCCAATGTATAAAAAAAGACTCATGAGAGATGATTTTTTGAACTTTTTTTCCATTCAAAAGTGCTTCACTTAATGAAACATTCTCTCAACAAAGCACAATCTGATTCTCAAGAGACCTCCTTATGATAAGTTTTTATATTTATTAAGGGTATGTATGACTTCAAATGAAATAAAAAAAAACTAAAAAAAAATAACGATGAAAGATCATAATGAATGCGAAGAGGTTCGAACTCTTGCCTCTTACGAGATCTGATCTTGAGTCAGACGCCTTAGACCACTCGGCCACACATCCAAATCATCGTTGTAAGAACACGAAAAGTTTTCGACCATATAGAAGAATAATAAATTCAAAATGCCTCCTGAACTCATTTTCAGCAATGTAGAGGTTTCTTCTCTTTGATTTTATCATAATAATACTACCTATGATGAAACATATTCCATATCTCAAATTCCTGAGCTTGAATTCGTAAGAAAAAAATAGTTGAGAGGTACTGCGTGTTTGGGGGGTGGACAGGCTAGTGTAAAGAGAGATTTTTTGCTTTTATTATTCGATTGATATATATGATCATTAGATAATATTTTTGTTCTTCTGTGAACAAAAAATTTAGCTTCGAATTGGAACTAGCTTATTATAGCATGAAGGAAAGACTTTTTTATTGCGATTAGATGTCCTATAAAGTAATCTTACCAAGTCTTTGAAAAGAAAAACTCATCTATTTGCAGTATGTGAATGGTTATTCGATATGGTTCATATCCTTCCAAATCAAAAAAATTAAAAGATGTAATTTGAAAGAATTAGTTAAAAATTGGTTCTCACTGGGCAAAATTAAAACACTTTTCTGTATGGCATTTTCTGTTATTGTCGAATGTTTTCTCCCTTTTTGGAGCTTTGGAACTCTTTGGCGAGAACCGTAATAAGAGTTTACGTTTCATTTATAGTCACAGTAGTCTGAAAACAGTAACTACTGTTCAAATTATTTTAAAAATCAAACACTCCAAAAGTGTTACTTATACATTCACGTATAACAAGTCTTACAACAAAATAGCTATCATATCCATATGACTAAAATATAAACATGCCAAACTTAAAAAAACTATATGCACTATCAACAATGCACTTTCCTACAGAAAATCAACAAGAGCCTAAATTTTCAACACAGAAGGAGATTGGATGAACTCACGCTTTCGAAGCTAAAAATCAACAAAGCTATGGTTAAGAGATGAATGAACGGCTATCTAAATCCCTCCTCCATTTCTCAAATGAATGCCAAACTTATTGGCATTTTGTTTCAATAGGTTGATAGAATGATCTTCATTATCGGTGAATCTATTATTATTGAGAATAGTATCTTGGAACAAACTGCTCTTTATGGAGTTCATTAGATCGTTGACTTGGGCCAATTCATCACTTTTTCTGATCAATCTTTTTCTAAGCATGATCTTATCCTTCGAAAGCTCCATTAATCTATTTTCGTTGATCTCAAAGTTCAATTCATCTTTTTGGATCTTATTATATTCACTGTCTACAATATCCAAACTCTGTTTGAGATTCTCGATTTCAGTTTGAACTGAGTTATACTTTTCTCTTAGTTCTGTAATACTTGGATTTGGTGAAATTGTGTCTGTTGAAGAGGTTGAAGAGGTCATTGGTGGAGGAGGTGGTGGTGATGTACTTGAAAACTTGTTTTTTCTCATGGGCGAGTGTCTCTTACACTTGTCTACTCCATTTTGGACACAATTCGAACAAGCTCTCTCTGTAGCACTTGTTGGCGGTTGTTGAAATGCTTGTTTATGTTGATAGGATGCATTTAAAACTTTCAAAATTTTTGTCAACTTGTCATCCATAGAACTATCTGCCGAATCAAGCAATTCTTTCAATTCATCTCTGTCAACTTTGTTGTCAAGCAGAGCGGTTAATCGTTTATCCATTTCCTCGCTATTTTTCAACCCAAGGTTTATCAAATCTTTCAACTCCTTGTGCAACAAGTCTTCCTTATTCAACTCTTCAGTCGCCTGCTCTTGTAATTCATCTTCTTTCTGTACTGTTGGCTGCACACGCAATTTGGATAGCTCAACAGCAAGAGTGCTGAACTCGCTTTTGATCTCCGATCTAAAATTATCCAATTCAGCGCTTGATGCAAATTGTGATTCCTTCAATTTCTTTTTCTTTATCTCTTGCAATTTTTTCTTCAAGTTTTGGTATTCAATTTTATTTTGAATTTTTCTTTCTTTCAGCAGTTCCTCTTCCTCATATTTCAATACGTTTGACCTCAATGTATCGATCAAAACACTGTAATCAGTCAACTCATCATCAGCCTCATCATTGAAAGCATCGAGTTTATCTGATTTAGGTTTTCCTGGGTTCTTTGGTGCTTGAAAATCAACGTTATTCAGTTCATCTCTCAACTTGGAAGCTTCTAATTTTAACAATCTGTTTTGTTCGCTCAAATTCTCAATAACCTCATCTTTTCCAGAAACGGTGTTGTTCAACTTAGCACATTCAGTCTTGTAACGCTTCAACTTCTCCGATAGCTTATTGATGACCAACTGATCATCATCATTATTCGCAACTTTTTTGTCAACACTATTGAATTGAATTTGTAAATCTTTATACTTTTTTTTCAACTCTTGATGTTCCCTTATCATTTGATCTGTCAAGCTGTTCAAAAGCTCTCCATACTTTGAAGCAATGGATGTTGGTAACTCATCAATAATCTTGTGGGTGTTTGAGCGAAGTCTATCGCTAACATTTTCCAATATTCTATCATCATCACTCAATAACTTCTTTTTACTCAATATATAAGCATCTCTATCACTTTGGAAGATGTCATCCAAATGATTCAGATTACTGTGCTGGTGGTTATACGTCAAGTTCTCAGTCTCTTTTTTAGCATTCGCGAACTGGTCATCGTGTGATAATGGTCTTGGTCTTCCTCTTGAAACCTCTATTGAGTCATCACTGGAAAACAATGAATCATCTTCGTCCTGAGGGTTATACCTATTTCCTAATGGGCGCCTTTGATAGTTGTACATGATCGTCTAGTATCTTTGAAATTAAAGGCAATAAAGAGTCTCTCTGGTGGTAATGAGTGAGTCTGTGTGTTATGACTTGATTAGCTAGCTATTCTTTAGAGTGGATGATGTTGGTAACGAACTTGTGGTTTTGAAAAATTGGTTTATGGTGAATACAAATTCTTGAACAGACTGACTACTTGATTGTACCTGACTACAAGTTTACAACAGCCCAAAATCCTTTAATGATTTAGATAAATGGTGTTCTCAAGCTGGTTTACTTGTTTACATTTTGTTTACATTTTTTAATTTTGTTTTTTGTGAATCGCGCTTCAACTTTTTACTTCAAACACAAATGGAAAATTCGCGTTTTTAAACAGTTATTGAGATACTCCTTGAGAAAATATTAGTGCTATATAGTAAGTAAATAGGGGTTCTGACTAGGAGGGAAATCTACTCCCCACCGACGTTAACATGAATAGCTTTTGCTTGGGTATAAGTATTCAAACCATACTCACCCAACTCTCTACCATGACCAGACATTTTTACTCCACCAAATGGAACATGAATATCAGAATCGTTGGACGAGTTGATCCAGACCATACCAGCTTCAAGTGCATCGGCAACGTTGAACAGCTTGGAATTGTCTTTGGTGAAAACAGCAGCTCCCAATCCGTACTGAGAATCATTAGCAAATGTGATTGCCTCGTCAACAGTGGAGAATTTACCACAGACAACGACAGGCCCAAAGATTTCTTCCTGAACAATTCTCATCTCCTGAGTGACGTCGGCGAAGATGGTTGGTTCGACAAACCAACCTTTTGATAATTCCTCTGCTGCTGGTTTTTGACCACCAACCAATAATCGAGCGCCTTCGTTCTTACCGATCTCAATGTACTCCAAGACACGTTCTTGCTGAACTTTGGAGACCTGTGGACCAACGACCACATCGGTGAAGGGTAAACCTTGTTTGTATTCCAGCTTGACATGCTCGACCAACTTTGCTAAAAATTCGTCATAAATGTCATCTTCGATGTAGATTCTGGAAGTCGAAGTGCAAACTTGTCCCATATTCGAGAAAATACCAATTGCACTCCATTTGACTGCCTGAGCCAAGTCACAGTCTTTGAAAACCAACAACGGAGATTTTCCACCACATTCCAAGGTAACAGCTTTCAACGATTCAGCAGCCATCTTTTGGATGATCTTACCAACAGCAGTACTACCGGTGAAGGCAATTTTGCGGACGTCTTTGTGAAGGGTCAATGCGGAACCGGCAACTTGTCCGTAGCCACTAACAAAGTTCACAACACCTGGTGGGAAGCCAGCTTCAACAACCAATTTGGCGAAGTACAAAATGCTCAATGGAGTGTTTTCGGCACTTTTCAATATAAGACAGTTTCCAGCAGCCAAGGCAGGCGCAATCTTCCAAACTGACATTGCCATTGGGTAGTTCCATGGAACGATTTGCCCAACGACTCCATAAGGCTCATTCTTGGTGATACAAAACTTGTCCTTGTTGATTGGAATATACTGCCCATGGGACTTGTCCGCCCACCCGGCGTAGTATTTCAAAACATCAATACACTCATCAACGTCATAAACTGAGTTGGACTCCACTGGTTTTCCTGAGTCGTGTGCCTCGATCTCAGCTAACAACTGCCTGTTCTTGGAAGTCAACTCGGCCAATTTGTATAGCAAGTCACCTTTTTCTGATCCGCTCATCTTCTTCCAGACGTTCTGGTACGCCAGCTTCGCAGCCTTGGCTGCTACGTCGATATCCGCCTCGTTTGCTGCTTCGACCGAACAGATAACCTCACCGTTCGATGGGTTGATCGAGTCAATTTTTTCACTCGATGAACCAAAAACAAACTCATTGTTGATAAACAAACCTGTTGGTTGTGAATATTTCGTACCGTTTGGTAAAGTGACTTCGATTTCTGCTGGTGCTGACATTTTGCTTTCGGGGGTCCAAATTCTGTCTCGCTCAAGCTGTCTGAAGCCCAACCTATGTTTCTGGGGAATCCATCGTGGTATTTATCTGCTTCCGATATCTTGAAAAATTTCTGAATTGGGACAACACTCCCCGAGCTACTTTTCGCCGAGCGGAAATTGTAAGCCTCTTTCTTTATCTGTCTATCTGTCTATCCACCATATCTTTGTGATCACCAGAATGTGGAGAAGGTTGGGACTGGGAGACCCTGGCCTTAGAAAGTCCACACTACGTTCTACACGGTTATCAGCCATCAAAGAGCAGGCCAGAAGACGCAAGAAGTACAATTCACCATCACCAGAAAAGAAGATCCTTTCACAAGCTGTCGTGTGTGGTCTGGTCTGTATTTGGTATACACAGCAAATGTCCTGCCAACACAACACCCTCTGGTGGAGCTGAAATGCTCCAGAGCGGTCCTGAGTTCGTATTGTCTTTTGGGGCGGGGGTTTGATCTCTTGCCACACACTGATATGAGACACAGACGAAATAACACCCATCTGTTAGGAAGCAAGCGCGTGTCTAGCACCTCACTCGCACCAAGAGGGAAAACATCGTACCCAATGATGCCCAGTGAGTTGAGATGATTGTTAACACGCCTATATACCGACATGCTTATCGCGCCCAGAAGGGAAATCTGGCGCATCTCAACACGACCTTTTGGATTTTCGCTGAGATGACGGACAATACGACACGATACGAGCTGAATCAGCAACCCAGAGTGAGTTTGCATTTTTATTTCAATTTTAGATACGCCGAGCCACAAGATGATCCGAGGGTTCTTGCGACAGACAGTAAAAGAAAGCTGGGAACACGTAACTTGACTCTGGAGACGTTTCATGGTGGAGGCTCTGAGCGAGTCTCTCGTGGGCAATTGAGGTCCACTAAAAGAGATGTATAAATAAATTTTAGATATATTTAGATATGTTTAGATATATATAGACACATACAATCTATGTATCCATCTGCCTCTCCATCTCTCCATCTCTCTATCTTATCTTGTGTTCCCATCTCTCTTGAGGAAGTCGAGCTTCTCATTCCGATCTTGGTGCCCCTGAAATGACGTAGTTCTATTTTTACCGGAGAGGGCAAGAAAAAATACAAAACGTTGTGAAACAAGACACTCGTTGCTGTATATGAATTGATCTTATGTCAATCAGTTGTGTGGAGCCATCAAATAGATAAGCAGCAGTGTTTTGAGTGGCGATATCAGGATATATATGAAAGTGAAAGCAAATGTCTTCGCTGTTAGTTTTGAAAGTGCTCAATGATCCGGTGCTGTTTGGAGATCAGCACCAGTCCATAAGATTGAAGTTGATAGAGTTGATAAAGGAAAAAGACGTGCAGGTCAAGCGGTCGAACGACGACTTGGTCAAGGCCAAATCCGCCAATAAGGCGTTCCAGAAGGCGCTTTCAGAGATAGGAACGGTTGTGATTTCAGTCGCCATGGGCGACTTGAGCAAAAAAGTGCAGATCCATCTGGTGGAGAGCGATCCGGAAATACTAAAAGTCAAAATCACCATCAACACGATGATGGACCAGTTGCAGACGTTTGCCAACGAGGTGACGAAAGTGGCCACCGAGGTGGCCAACGGTGAGTTGGGTGGCCAGGCGAAAAACGATGGTACGGTCGGCATATGGCGATCCTTGACCGACAAGGTGAATATAATGGCTGAAAACTTGACAAACCAGGTCAGAGAAATCGCCGACGTCACCAGATCCGTTGCCGCTGGTGACTTATCGCGGAAGATCAACGTGCATGCCCAGGGTGAAATCTTGGAGTTGCAAGAGACGATCAATACCATGGTTGACCAGTTGAGAACTTTTGCATTCGAGGTTACAAGAGTTTCAAGAGAGGTGGGTGTTTTGGGATTGTTAGGAGGCCAAGCAGAGATCAATGGTGTCGAAGGCATATGGTCCGAATTGACAGATAATGTCAATGCCATGGCTGCGAATTTGACGAACCAAGTCCGTAACATTGCCAATGTTACCACTGCTGTCGCAAAGGGCGACTTGTCCAAAAAAGTCACAGCCGATTGTAAAGGTGAAATTTTAGACTTGAAGTTGACCATCAATCAAATGGTGGATCGTTTGCAAACCTTTGCAGAAGAAGTCACAAGGGTCGCCAGGGAAACAGGGGTTTTCGGCAGATTGGGAGGTGAAGCAAACGTTCATGATGTTGAAGGTGCTTGGAAGGAAGTCACTGAAAATGTCAACATCATGGCTGCAAATTTGACAAATCAAGTTCGTTCTATTGCTACCGTCACAACAGCAGTGGCCCATGGTGATTTATCACAAAAAATTGTCGTTGATGCTCAAGGTGAAATTTTACAGTTGAAAAACACCATCAATAAAATGGTTGACTCTTTAAGAGTTTTTGCTGAAGAAGTTACAAAAGTGGCACGTGAGACTGGTGTTGAAGGTAAGCTTGGTGTTCAAGCCAACGTTAAAGACGTTGATGGTGCATGGAAGGCAGTTACCGAAAATGTCAATACAATGGCTACCAATTTAACTTCACAAGTCAGAGCTTTTGCCCAAATCACAGCAGCTGCAACAGATGGTGATTTTACTAGATTCATCACTGTTGAGGCAAGTGGTGAAATGGATGCTTTGAAGACAAAGATCAATCAGATGGTCTTGAATTTGAGAGAATCAATTCAAAGAAATACACAAGCCAGAGAAGCAGCCGAGTTGGCAAACAGTGCAAAATCAGAGTTTTTAGCCAATATGTCGCATGAAATCAGAACTCCAATGAACGGTATCATTGGTATGACTCAGTTGACTTTAGACTCTGAATTGACACAGTATCAACGTGAGATGTTAACAATTGTTCACAACTTGGCTAATAGTTTATTGACTATTATCGATGACATCTTAGATATATCTAAGATTGAAGCCAATAGGATGATTGTTGAGCAGATAGATTTTAGTCTAAGAGGGACCGTTTTTGGAGCTTTAAAGACATTGGCGGTTAAAGCTATTGAGAAACAACTAGATTTAATTTATGAATCTGACAATTCGTTTCCTGATAACTTGATTGGTGATTGTTTCAGACTTAGACAAGTCATCTTAAATTTGGCAGGAAATGCAATTAAATTCACAACAAAGGGTAGGGTCACTGTCAGTGTCAGAAAATCGCAAAAGGTACATAATCATCCGGAGAAACTACTTTTGGAGTTTTGTGTGACTGATACAGGTATTGGTATTGAAAAGGACAAGTTGGATTTAATTTTCGATACGTTTTGTCAAGCTGATGGTTCTACAACCAGAAAATTTGGTGGAACAGGTTTGGGTTTATCAATTTCTAAACAGTTAATTCATTTGATGGGTGGTGAAATTTGGGTCACTTCATCTTATGGCAAAGGATCACAGTTTTTCTTCACCATTTTGGTTTCCCCAGCACAAATTGAGCTTTCGAGGCAGTTGGAGTCACTTTTGCCGTTCAAAGATCATCATGTATTGCTTTTAAGAACGCATCATTCCGACGAACTGGCTAACAAGATTGAACAAGATATCGCTAAGTTACAGCTACAACCGACAATGGTTAGAACGATCGAAGACGCAAATTTGGTTGCACCTGTAATATTTGACATAATTATTGTAGATTCATTGGAAACTGCAAAGAAGTTGAGAAAATTGTCAGAGATCAAGTATATTCCATTGGTTTTGATGCATCCATCCATCCCAGAATTGAATATGAGAGTTTGTCTCGATTTAGGAATAACTTCATATGGTAACACGCCATGTTCGATAATCGATTTGGCATCAATTTTGAAGCCCGCATTAGAGTCAAGACTGGCACCAACAAATAATGATGGTTCAACTTCGTACAAGATCTTACTAGCGGAAGATAATTTGGTCAATCAAAAGTTGGCCGTGAGAATCCTAGAGAAACATGGACATAGTGTTGAGGTTGTTCAAAATGGTCTTGAAGCATTTGAAGCAGTTCAAAGAACCAAATACGATGTTGTATTGATGGATGTTCAAATGCCTATTATGGGTGGATTTGAAGCAACTACAAAGATTAGAGAATGGGAAAGGCAATCTAATCCAGTCGATTCGTTGTCACTGAGAACTCCAATTATTGCTTTAACAGCACACGCAATGTTGGGTGATAGAGAAAGGTGTATGAAGGCACAAATGGATGAGTACCTCTCCAAGCCATTGAAACCTGCTCTTTTGGTTCAGACAATTGGAAAGTGTATTCACACTTTCAGACAATTAAAAGAGTTGGCCCAAAATGAAAGCAACAGCAGAATCACAAACTTCTCAAAGGTGATGAGCTCGGAGAAAAAATCCCAAGTTACAAAGTTGATTAAGGCAAATCAAAGTAGTAACAATGACAACAGTAACGGTTCTAAAACACTGCCATTTGAACTTGAAAACTTGAAACACTCTTTGCCACCACAAGAACCTCTTGATTCGTCATCTGCATCAACATCACATGATTATAATTGGAATCAAGTTGATTATCGTATTTCACGTTATGATGCCAAGAAGTCAGTTTCCGATAGTAATTTGAGGATTAGCAATCTCGTGAGACCAAGTTTACCGAGTCATGGTAAACAAAATGATGGTGAGCCGGAGGGCTCTGACAATAAATTCAGTCCTGTGAAGAGAAAGTATTCAGAGCAATGAATTCTACCTTTTTTGTCTTTAATGTTCTTCTTTTATAATTAATGTTTTATTCTATATTACTTTCATTGCAGCCTTGCTTTATAATCAATTTCCATATACACATTTGTACTTAGATGAGTAGTGCTGAGAAAAATTCACATTTTTTTTTGTAATTTATCCTGAAAAAGTGGTCCACACACACAAATATTGAACTAACACTTTATATATTTGGAAGACCTCAAGTATGATGTACACAAAGAGGAATTTTTCAAAATCCTCATTTTTCAATGCAAAACCAACAAAGACACCTTTCAGGTTTGACTCAAAGTACAAGTTGAAATGTGGTTTGGAAATACATACCCAACTAAACACCTCAAAGAAGTTGTTTTCACTTTCATCAACCTCCTTCAATGAGCCGAGAAATTCCAGAGTTTCTTACTTCGATTGTTCACTACCTGGTACTCAACCAACCTTGAACCCTGAAGTTATATTGTATACTTTGAAGACCGCAATAGTGCTAAATTCAACGATCAATCCAATATCAACTTTCGATAGAAAACACTATTTTTATGGTGATCAGCCTTTAGGATATCAAATAACACAACATTACAACCCCGTTGCTAAAGGAGGTTTTTTGGACTTGAGTTCCAAGTATGATGATATAGATCAGACCAACAAAAGAATCGAGATTGAACAGTTACAGATCGAACAAGACACCGGAAAATCAATGTACAAAAATTTGAACGAGAACATATCAGAAGTTGATTTGAACCGAGCCAATGTGCCATTGATTGAAATGGTAACAAAACCTGACTTTGAGGATTTGAAACAAGTAAAATCATTCATCAAAAAATTCCAGTTGATTATCAAAAGGTTG
>PPKG02000028.1:0-174157 GCA_003706045.2 Peterozyma toletana | reverse complement strand
ATTCTGCCATAACAGCATCGTGAGATTCCAGCGCATCTCTTGGTGGTCCTCCTTTGCCATTCTTTCTGAAACGATGATGCTTCAACTTTGGTCTGACGCTCTCATCTTGGTCAGCAAATTCTGCCATAACAGCATCGTGAGATTCCAGCGCATCTCTTGGTGGTCCTCCTTTGCCATTCTTTCTGAAACGATGATGCTTACTCTTTGGCTTCGCATGCTCATTTGAATATTCAAGTTTTCCTAAATCTACGATCTCATCATCATTGTCTGAGTCAGAATCATTATCTGAATGATCTTCATCTGAATGATCTTCATCATCTGAATGGATTCTATCATTCAGATCATGTACTGAATGAAAAAAATCTTTATCTTCTGGTTCTTCACCCTCTCTGTGATGAGGTGGTGGGCCTGGTGGGTGGTGCTTACCTTCTGGAGGTGGGCCTGGTGGGTGGTGCTTGCCTTTTGGAGGTGGGCCTGGTGGATGGTGCTTGCCTTTTGGAGGTGGGCCTGGTGGATGGTGCTTGCCTTTTGGAGGTGGGCCTGGTGGATGGTGCTTGCCTCTTGGAGGTGGGCCTGGTGGGTGATGTTCACCTCTTGAAGATGAGTCGTACATGAGCTCTACTGAGCATGGACGGTCGGATCTGTCGAGGTCCATGATGTCGAACTCTCTGAACGATTGGTTCTGCTGGTGCATGACAGTCAACCCAATGAAAGCCAACCCAATTAAAGCCGAGATACCCAACTTCTTGAATACCCTATTTCTTTCATTCTGCTTGGTGATTGACTGCTCGAGAACCTCCAGGGGGATCTCAATGTACTGAGGTAAAATTGTTGCTTTTTCCGACATTCTTGACAAAGTATGTTTGAATAGTTTTGAATGTCTAAAGAATAATGCTATCAAACAGAAACACGAGATGCTTTTGTAATGCTTTTGTATTAAAGATTTAGGCAATTAATTTCGAGGCTTTTCCCTACCAGTTTCGGCTTCTGTGACAAAAAAGGCTATGCAAACACTGCTAAAGTCCATCAAAACCACAGCATGAAAACCCAGACGGAGACTAGAGCTCGATAGCCATAATCTTGGGTTCACCTCAGTCGATGAGGTGGAGAGAGCGTATCCCTAAAAGACTATTAACACCATAAAATAAACCGTAACACAGGTTCTGGAATATGAGATTGAAATAAGGTTAAAGAAAGCTTCTCTGTAGGGTCAAAAACCTTATAACGATAATTGAATTTCCCGGGTTTTTGAGAACCCATAAAATGACAGATTGAAAAGCAGACTTTTGCTTTCGGCATTTGAAACAGGGGGAACCAGAAGCCGAGATATGCAATTTCA
Organism: Peterozyma toletana; assembly: GCA_003706045.2. NCBI lineage: Eukaryota > Fungi > Ascomycota > Pichiomycetes > Alaninales > Pachysolenaceae > Peterozyma > Peterozyma toletana. The sequence goes on along the minus strand of PPKG02000028.1, from coordinate 172,818 downwards.
AGGCTTAGGGCGTAATTCATTATTGATTGGACCTTGAGCCTAGTAGTTGCCTTGTTTAGAGCAAGTAGTTTGGTGACGTCTCTCATGACGACTTGAAGTGATCTAAAATTTGGTACCGGTGCGGAACGAACGAGCCGTTCATATATATTAGAATAGTGCTACATACAGCAGAAAAAGGAAAAATGCTATTTTTTTAGTCCTCATACAAATTTGACAACCTTCTACCAATGGCATAGTACTTCATCTTGACGTCCTCGATATTGTAATCAATCAACTCCTTCAACAGGTTGTTCAGCCACATGAAGGCAGATATCAAAATGAAAATCAAATGTGCAAACGACCAGAAAATCGGGTTTGCCCTTCCTGAAATTGCATCGGCAACGAGGTGCTGAGATTGGTAACCAGTTATCTTCAGTTCCAAGACGACTATGATCAATGGTTGGACCTGGACGAGAAGAAACCTCTTGAGCGACATTTTGAAGAAGTCTAAACCTTCATCTTTGTCAATGGAGTCATAGAAGAAATAAATCAAGGATCCAACAGTGTATGACGCGCAGATCAAATTGATGATGAGTGATGAAATTGAACTAATTTCAAAACAGTCTCCCACAGTGTCAAGAAGACTCCAAAGTGAAAGCTCGCTGGTCACTTGGGCAAATGAAAAACGGTAAGCAGCGACAACCGGTTCCCCTGTGATAAACGGCGATACTATGTATTTGTGAACAAATAAAGTGGTTTCAACACCAATCAAAGCACCCGCAATGCGGCTGATTGGTAGAGAGACCGATTCCCAGAGCATCTTTATTTGTTCAAAAAAGCTCGCTGGTTCTCCTATTTCTTCTGCCTCTTCTTGTGTTTTTGCCTCAACAAGGGGCAGACCCTTTTTGAGATCCTCAACAGTATTGATCTTTACCAATCTATCGACCTTGTACAACACCAAACACTCTATAACGAATCCAATAACTAATGATGGGTAATTCAACCTGAAGATCGAGCTATTGATGGAAAAATCGTTCAAACTTCCAAGCAAAAGCAAATTCGCTAAAGGCGATTTATTCAATTGTATAAGGAATGAAATCGGTTTCCCAAGTAGGTTCGCAATAAGTATTGAACTGATGATCAACAAATGCGCAAAGAGAAAGAGAAGAACAATCAAAATTGAGGTTCGATTTCGAAAGTCACCTGGCAAGTAAACAACTTTATGACTATTTATATCATCGATCTCATCTTTGTCACCTAGTAAATTCTCAACAATCTTTTTCTTTGATTTCGATCTCTTTCTTGCACCGGGTACCAATCTATCGTCACGAGTGGTTTCAACAAATAATTTTTTCAAATACAATCTTGAAACGTTATCATTATCTGGAACTCTAAAAAATCCACCATCTTTTACAAGAACCGCATTTATATTTGGGTTCTCAGAAAAGAAAGTTTGAACATCCTTCGAATCCACTGGGTTTGACTGATCTAAGATCTCCCTCTTGTAAAACAATCTGTGAAACAAAGATCTGTATTCAATGTAATTCATCTCATCGTCTTCGATAACATCCGTAATGAACTCTGACAATCTCATCCATTTAGAAGCATATTTGAAAACATAAAACCAATAGATTCGAACATACTTGGTGATCAAAGGTAAAGCCTCAGGAATGAATTTGATATATCCAACAGAGATACTGATAACAGTGAAAGAAGAGATAACATTTAACTCCAATGGTAACAAGCCGTCTCCAGTCAAATATCTCAAAGGAAACGTAACGATACCAAAACCAACCAAAATAAACGATGTGTAGACCAGTGCTGATAAGGATATTCTTGAGATTTGTAAAGTAAATGGTCTTACTAATACATCATGGATTAACCTTGAATTTTTGTCATCTGGAGATCTTATGAAAAACAAAACACCCGGTCTCAAGAGAAATTTTCTTATCATGCCTACGTATGAGGCAAACAAGAACATGTAACCGGTACCTATGCACCAATATAGCCAAAATCTGACAAAGTAGTCATTTTTAATGAAATCATAACACAATGAAGTTGTTAGAAACAGAGACTCTTTGAAAGAAAAAGCCTCACGGGAGACAAAAAGTGGGGAGAAAATGAAGTCCAATAGAATTCCACAAAAAGCAGGAAACAAAACAATCTCGATCATGAATATAATGGACAACTTGATAAGCATCCTTATGTCAAAAGTGATGTAGTAAATGATTCTGGGCGTTCCATTCAATGAGACAAAATTGGACGAGTATCCTTTTCTCAAAAAGTAACCAATGATGTTGGAGAAAATAACGAAAAACGTGATGCTTGTGAACAAAGGAATAACTCTTCCCAGACATGAAACTGGAGTTTTGTAGTCATAAATATCTGCAAACACTGTCAAAATACTCGAAAGATATGGATATGCTGCTTGTTTGATTTCAGTTGGAACGTATGTTAGTAGAAAAGAGATGATGGAATAACTGAGGTTGTACTCCATAAGACCAGCAACATATGGTATGTTGTAAAAACAGAAAAATACAGCTGCTATGACCATATTGGCCAATAAAGCAATTTTTATAGGTGATAATAAAGCCATATTGTTGATGTCAATTGCTAGCAACGGACCCGCACCATCATCTTCACCTCTGTTTATATTGTCCTGTAATGCTGCCGCCAGAGCTGCATCCTGTTGCTCTTGAATTCTGCGCTGCATCGCTTCATGGTCTTCTTCCTCTTCTTCTTCATCTTCATCGTCCTCTTCTTCTTCATCTTCGTCGCCCTCAATTTCCATTCTGTTCAAATGCTCATTGTTCATCCTTCCCAGATTGTTTCTGATATCCCCAATCAGATTGACTCTTTGTAAAGCAATCATTCTTAAACGTTCGTGATCTCTTTCATACTGCTCATCTGGTATGTCTGCAACGGCGACTTCTCTACCTCTCACCAATACTGCTAATTCATGCAAATCAATCAAATCCAGAGTTTGCTCTGCATCAAGATTGTCATTATCCCTCAAAAGCTTCTCGATGTCTGTGTCTAGATCCAGCAAGCCATCAGCTGAGCCCACTTCCAAACTCATCAATTCTTGAAACGCTGGATCTCTTGTTGAAAAATCGTGCAACACAAAAAGTGAAATCGAGCAAACCACAATACTGAACCCAATCTTCAACCCAATTGGATATGACTCTTTGAAGCATATATACAAGTTCTTCATGTTTATGTCAAACGAAGCATCTAGAGATTCTGAGTGTCCCGCTAATATGCTTCTTAGAACCCCATTCTTGGGCTGTACTCCATCAATGGAAAACCCATAAAATCTAACACACAGTGTAACGTAAAGAGGAATGTTCATCAGGAAACATATGAAAAGGGAAAGTAGCATAACAATTCTTCTCAAGAATTTTAGTCCTTTGTCTTTCAACACATACTTGAACACTACCAAATCACTAATCGATTTCTCCTCTATGCCTGGTGGCAATATTATATCGTACTTGTAAGGGTGCTTGCAGATGTCACACTTCTCTTCCTTCTTTGCAGTCTCCAACCAATGCTTCAAACAATCTTCGTGAACAAATTTGACCGAACCACGGCATTTGCATGGATGAAATAACGGTTCATCATCTGTTGCTTCACTTCTGCAAATACGGCAAACCACCTCATCTTCTTCCTCGGAAACCTCTCTCTGATAAGAGTCGATCTCTCTTTCATTCAATGACATCCAAAAAACAGTTCCAGAAATACCAATATATACAGATTGAGCTCAAATGAAGTCTCTGAATCAAACAACCTTTCACTTTTTTCATCTGGGTTTCTGTTTTTTTGTCATTTTTTTTGTTATTTTTTCCGTCCTGTGAGTCTCTCGAGCATTTTGCCTTTATCAACAGAATGAAGATAAGATAAATCAGAAACGAGCTTATCGCCACCTTGCCTCTCCCTTAATATACGATAGTCATGTTAAGAAGACCACCAACAACAATCAAGCTCACACCTGAGGAGATCAAAGATCCGATTTCCAGGCCTCAGCAACATCAGCTGCAGCAACAGTATCCTCAAGCTCAGCAATTGCCATCAGCATCAGCACCTGGTTTCAACGACCAGCACACCAAGATGAACTCCTTGACAAATACACTCAACATACCCAAGTCAAGAGACTCAAACAGATGATTTGAGCTTACCAACGGATCGGATGCTAATATTATGGCAAAGTGGGTGAGTAAGTGGGCTTTTGGCGCTTATAATTTGAATTCCTTCATTTTTTTTTTACGTTTGTTCTTTTGTAATAAAGGTCCACCGAGCTTGACTCCAACTATTCCCTCCCCCTTCAACTAGCTTCAACCAATCAATATATATATATATATATATATATATTTGTATCAATTCATATGTTAGCATAGAGAAAAGTAGTGCACGACCTTTTTCCTTTGTATGTTCAAATCGCGTGTGATCTGATTACAAAACAAACCCAACGCGTTATTCTGGACAAGAAGTAAGGGTTTGAAGGTTCGATATATCTTTTGATTCGGGCAATCTCTGAAAACAGTATGACTAAAGAGCGTAGTGAAGTTCGTCGGTCCTTGAGACTGGCCAGTGCGAAATCTAGCCAGTATACTGATGATGTGAGTGATATTGACATGAACGAAACCGATCAGGGACAAGAACAAGAACAAGAACAAGAACAGAGTGACATCAGCGAGGTAGAGTCAGACGATTTTGACGATGATGATGAGACGTATGGTAGCAAGCCTACCAAAAGGAAGAAGCAACAGAAGCTGAAGAAGACGAGCAAGAGACTGAGAACTGTCAGGACGGCCGACGTTATTGAAGGGTTTGTTGAAAATTATATTTTTGAAGCGTTGAGCGATCCAGATATCTCGATCAACGAGTTGGCCAACAATTGGTTGGAAGAATATGACTCAAACAAAAATAGAGGCTTGATGAGTTTGGTCAACCTTGTGTTGAGGTGCTGTGGCTGTTTATCAACTGTCGAAGAGCACGATGTAGCTAACAATGAGTCGGCAGCAGATACCGTAGGAGAAATCCAACAATTCTTCATGAACCAGCAAAACCATGAATATCCACTCTTCACCACCAATGCAAAATGGAAACATTTCAAAGTAAATACCCTAAGTTTTATCAAAGAGATAATCTTGGCTTCAAATGAGAAAGGGTTACTATTATATGAGGATGAAAATCAGGATGATAATGAGCAATTCATGGAGAATGTACTAATTTGGTTGAGTGCATTGTCTACATCAAACTTGAGACCTTTGAGATACTGCTCAACTATTTTTCTATTGCAGATTGAAACATGTCTCTGTGAAATTGTTGTCAAATCATCATCTTCACTCGAGAAAAGCCAGCGTCAATTAGATTTGGAGAATAAGAAAAGAAACGAGCTCCAGAAAGGGAAAAAATCAATAAACAAAATCGACAAAAGAATAGCTCTGATTCAATCGAATGTTGACTTATATCTGAAGCAAAAGTTATCATTAGAAGAATACTTGAAGGATATATGTGCTACCACATTCACCCACAGATATCGTGACACTGATCCAAAGATAAGGCAAGAGTGTATCTCATCATTGGCAACATGGATTGATATTTTTCCTGAATTTTTTTTCGAGAGCCAATATTTACGTTATTTCGGTTGGATCTTATCTGACAAAACTTCAACTGTGAGATTAGAAGTTATTAAATCATTACACAGATTATACAAAAAGGGGTTGATCGTTCCTGGATTCAGGCAATTTACAGAACGGTTCAAATCTAGATTGATTGAAATGGCAATCTATGATTCCGATTTTCAAGTCAGGTTGCAAACGATTTCGCTTCTACTGGAGGTTACCAAAATTGGTTTCTTGGAAGATGAAGAGGTTTTGAGAATTTCGGCACTTGCATTTTGTGGGATTGATAGTAAATCCAATTTGATCTGCAACACCACAAACAAATATCAAAAATTGCAACATGAGTTGTGTAAGTTTATTAGTGTTGTCGAGTCCGATCAAACGAGTGAGTACTTGCAAAATAATAACATTTCAAAATTCAAAGGGTTGTTCAGTATTGACTTAGGTCAAATGATCAAATTCAAGATTTTGTTGGAGAATTTGTCCTCCTCCTACGAATACTTTTTGCAACATTACAAAAAATTAGAAGAGTCAGAATCTACAAAAGCTTTCAAGGTTCTGGAAATTTCTAAACACTTGTACTTTATGCCACAGTACTATTTTTCAGGTGTTTTTGAGTTTTTAATCAAGTACTCGACTCTTGATATGAGTTCTATTGAGAAAATTGACGATTCACTAAAGAATAAAGTGGAGTTATCACAACTAGACCACCAATATTTATTTGCATTTATTTCTGGTATTGTATCTGTTCAGTTGGATGGACAAGCTAATGAGTACTTCAAGTCATTATCAAAGCAGCATTATATTCAAGAAAGAAAGAAGAACCCCCTTTTCGATGAAAGAAGTGATCAAGACTTGATCGTTAGTGCAATTTCACCACAATTATCTCAAATGTTGGAAAGTTACAAAAATGATGAGGAGTCATTAGTTTGCTTCATCTCAACTTTTAACGTGATTCTAGGGTTCGTTAAAGACGTTCAAATCGACTCTGTATCTTCCACAATTTCGAGAATTTCAAGCAGATTGATTTCCATCTTCAAAGAATTGACTTTGGAATCTAATGCTGCAAAACTATCGTATAGGCTGTTCTTCCAAACATTGTCTGGTGACCTAAGAGGTGAAATTCAAGAACAAGGCGCAAGATTGCTGATCCAAGCAATGATCACTGAGATTTCGCAAGAATTAGCAGAGGAGCTTCATGATTTCGATTCAGGCGCAAATATTTGTCAAATTTTTGATAAATTTTTGATTGTTGGATTTACTTTGGATACTAGTAAAGAATTGGAGCAGGCTAAAAGCGACGGACAATCGCTAATAGAATTGGTTTGCATTAATTGTCTAAATTATAGCAATCTCCCGAAATGGGATGTTGCATCCTTAGCAACAGTTTTGAACCTTTTTTCAAATTATATCAGTTGGAAATTGGAAAAATTGATAGTGGACAAGGCTCACATGTTGCAAGATGATTCTTTTCAAATTTCAACTTTCTTGAATAAGTTACTGATAATAACTGAAACGTTAACAACAATTGTGACTGACAAAAATTGCTTGATTGAGTTGAGGCTTGAAACATCCAAATTTTTGATAGACTTTCTAAGTTCTTTCAAGATCTTCCATGCGAAACTCTCCAGTAGGTTAGAAATATTGGAAAATGATGATAAGTTAGCAAACTTGAACGTCTTTTTCGAATTGGATGTTCCATTGGTTTTAGCTGACGATTTAAGAAAAGCATTGCTTGAGATATTCTTGATAAAGGAGAATCAATTAGGTAATCTTTTGAATATTGAGCTAGATAGGGATGAAGATGAAGGAGTTAATTTTGATTCAGCTGATCTTGCCCATGATGACAAATCTAAGATAGAAAGTTCGTTTTTAGAATTCACATTGAAACTATTAACTTTCAAGAAATTGGAGTTTTTAGATATTAAGTTTCAAAGGAGGATCTCATTGAACAAAGATTCGTTGGGATCCCTTTTTAAACGAATCATTGAGGATGATGAAAGACGAATAATTGAGCTGAAAAACAAAAAAGAGCAAGAAGCTTCATTGGCAGAGAAAAAAAGGTCTTCAGTTCCAACGAGTGCATCATCATCAGAAATTGGATCAAACTCTCAATCCACTCCTGTCAAGTCAAGAGCGATCTCCAACACAATGAGTGAAGGTGGCATTAGCGATATTATTGAAGAAGGAGAAGATGGTGAAGATGATGAAGATAATGAAGATAATGAAGATAATGAAGTTCGTCAATCAAGTCACATGAGAATTGATGAGTTCAAAGAGTTGGACGAAGAAGATATGATGGAATTTGATTTGTGAATTAAATATATTTTTCCATTTTTTGCATTTTCTTGTTGGTGGTGTTTAATTATGATTTTTTGTTCTTGCATTTCACGTTGTGTTCTTTCCAATCAAATTTTGTTGATCTTATATCGCTTGGAGATCTCTTTTGAGAGTTAGTTCATGAATTCTTTTATTCGTACTAGGTAATATTAATTTACTCATTATAAAAAATTTAATCATTCCTTCCATGAGATCACAAACATCAATCCAATACCAATGAACATACAGATCAATTGACCGATGAATTTTTTCAACTCTTGAAATCTTGAAGTTTCATCACCTAATTCTAAAACCTCTGGAATAACCCCGACGGTGGCAATGTACAAGAATCCACCAGCGGTGAATGGTAAAGTCAAATCACCAACAGTAACAGAGGTACCCCAAATACCAGTGTATCTAACAACACCATTGGCAATATCTTGGGTCAATTCGGTACCAATCGATGATTGAATGTATATTCCGATAAATGCGCCCAAAAAGGCACCAACAGCAGTAACAAATTGTGAACTCATTGCTTGCCATTTGGTAAATCCACCTTGAATCAATAATGCAAAATCACCCATTTCATGAGGAAACTCGTGGACGAACACGGCTAAGGCAGTTGTTGCACCAACATTTCTACTGATGTAAAACGAAGCTGAAATTGCTAAACCATCGGTGATATTATGAGTGAAATCTGAAATCAAGTTCAAGTAGGCTGATGTTTTGATCGACGCAGATGGCGATTTGACAGCTGGTCCATCGACTGCCTTATTTTCTGATGTAATTGAACCCTTTTTTCTATTTTTCAACTCTGAATCTGAATTTGACTCAATTTTTTCAACACCTGAACTTTTTGAAACATGAGAATGTGAATGTGAATGTGTATTACCATCCTCATCTTTGGAATGGTTCAAGATTCTCAACAACTTGTCAATGATGAAAAAAATAATGAAACCAATGAAGATAAAAAGTCCCAAGATGATGTTTCTCTTCTCGTCAATCATCACAAAAGAAGCTTTTTCTTCCAATGGTTCACCAAAGAATGTCTCTGGTAACAAGTGCAAAAAGACATCACCCAATAATCCACCCGTGGCAAAGCTGACCAAGTAACTCAAACGAGATAAGTCAATTGATGAGGGAACAAACGCCAAAATCAAGTTCGGAGGTCCTGAAATATAAGCTGTTGCCAACAATGCATTACCAGCTGGTCCAAATGGGAACAATTGGTCAAAAAATTGCTCGATAAACGACTCTTCATCACCTTCATCTTCCTCAATCTTTTCATTGATCCTTTGGACGACTTCACACCTATCTAATTCCTTGCTCAAGACACCCAAGTTGATAACGCCATTTTCATGAAACAAGTTTGGAATTGATAACTCACTTACTTGCTTTGCCTCGGTGATTTCGTTCTTAAGCTCTTGGATTGGAGCATCTTCGTTCGTAGCTATTGAGCTTGTTGCGAGTGCCAAAGCAGTTAAGATCAAAGCCTGGATTCTCATTTTGAAGCAATATTTAGCTGAAACCTCTAGAAATGGGTAATGAGCTCGAAAGGATCTTGTACTGGTCTGTTAATACTCAAAGCAAGCTCCAAGCAAATCGTTATATTGGCTTTTCACTCTGGTACAGTTTACACTACTGTTTACAGGCACTTCACACCATCTCACAGTAGAATCTTAGGTTTACACTAATCTATCATTGATCTCATCTCCTAATGTTCTTGTGTAGCTAAGAGTTATTCGCTACTGGCAGTTCCTCTTCTTGAGTTTGATCTCTGATGTACTCAATCTTTGAATTTCGAGAGCAGAGGGGGTAAATCTTTATCCACAACGTTCTGGTATGTAGATCGAACTTAGAATGAACAATTTTTCAAACAACTTAAACAGCCTATGACCCAAGCCTTGTGAATAGGCAAATAGATAAAGTTCGACTTTGGAGCTCCCTTTGAAACCATCACTTTAGATTGTTATTTTGGGGGTTTTGCAATGGTTTTTGGGTGTTTCTAAAAAAATGTAAAATTGGCCTTTTCTCCTTTTATATAAAAAAAACACAAAATACAGAAGATGATTCGATTGGATCAAACACAGTCAGCCAGTAATATCAATCTCAGCAACGTTCGGCTAATCATTAAAATGTCAGGCAGCTTCTTTATATTTGAGTGGTATGTGTATTTGATTATAATAATCGTTTGATAAGCGATTGATTAGATAATAATGGTATCAAACGCTTATCCGTTCTGGCGGTAGAGGCTCAAGATAAGGAAGGGACCATTTTCAAATCTGCCACTAAAGTAGCCCTACAAGTATGTCTTACTAACAATCGAGGACTTATGCTTTGATTGATGCTAGGGAATCGGCCACTGCAAATGAGGTTATTGTCACAGGGGACTTCGATGGTTGGTCAAAATCCCTTAAATTGGAGTACAACGAAGATGAGGGACAATTCACCAAAGCCATCAAAATTGATCCGAAAATGACAAGCAGCGGTAAAATCTCGTTCAAGGTAAGAACTCCCTTTCCGTGTAGCATTTATCGATAGTCTTATCGAGATGACAATATTCGAAAGACACTCAACTCAGAGAGGATACTAACTATTTCCTTTTTCATTTTTTTTGGCTAATTTGACAGTTTATCGTTGATGGCCAATGGCTCACTTCCAGATCGTATAAGATTGATGAATCATCAGAGTTGGACAATAACTACATTATCGCTTCGGATTTGATCAAACCATTGAGTTTCCAACACCCACAAGATGTTGATTTGAAATCGACCATTAGTAAGAGTGAAACTTTGGCAAGCGATTTCACAACAATTTCAGCTCCTCTTTCAATTACCCAACAGTCATCCCCGGGAGTTCTTATTGGAGCCGAAGACTGTGGCGAGAATGATATTGATGAACCACCAACAGAATTATCTGTCACCAATTCAGAGGTGACTCTAACAAGTTTGAATAACGGTGGTAGTACCACTGGGGGTGGAGCTTCATCTTTGACAAATGATAGGATTCCAAGCTCTTCGGTTGGAACAAGATCCAACAGTCATCCGAACCTTTTTTCAAGATTTAAAGGATTGTTCAAGCCTTCGTGATGGATTTCTTTTGGGTGTTTAGATCCCTTATTGACTGGTTCAATGATAGCGTTCTTCGTTTGTTTGTTTTTTTTTTTTTCAAATTCCAAATACTCGGGTGTGTTTTCTTCTGTAAAACTTTCGTGAAGTATTTTGATGTGGGTGTTTTTATTTAACATTTTGTCTTTCTCATTTTAGAATCAATTAGGGTCTCTGTATTGCTATTTCATTTCAGGATGGTGGAGGCGGGTTTTTGGCATGGTTTTCAGTGTTGTTCTTGTTTTGTTTCTGTCTTGTTTTGTATCAACTAAATCTCAAGAATTATTGAATTCGAAATGGGAAAAAAGTGCTGCTGTGGGGTTGTATTTGTTTTACAGTTTGAGGTAATTTGATTACCCTCAACCCTTTGATCAGTTCATTTTTTGTTATTTATTTTCATTTTGTAGCGCTATATATGTTTTAATGATGAGCCAGATCTCAATTCTCAACCAAGCAGTCATTTTGTGAATGATATCATCTATTGTCTCTTGAACCACTCTTGAAATTCTTCTCTTTTCAGTTGAACGTCAATGTAACTAACCCTACTCTCCAACTCATCAAATGAACATTTTCCCAATTTTTCATCTTCAACAGTTGCTTCATTCATAAAGATGTTCATCAATCCCTTGCTTCCTAATTTTCCGTACACTGTGCAGAGTGACAACACAACTACGGACAAGAGTAGCTCCAGCATAATATCATTTGGTAAGGCCAATGATAAGTTATTTGATTTGTTGAATTGTGAAAATCTAAATGATGAGTACGTTGAGTGCACCAATAAAATTGAGAAAAAGTATGTTATTATCGTGTTTATGCTTGACATCTTGAACAAATCTAATGCGTCCTGATACTATTAATCAAATCAGTAGTTATTATCTACAATAAGAGACAGTCTCTTCACCAGTGAATTAATTAATTGGTAATGGATCCTGTTATGATAATCGAAAATGCGTTCAGGGGCTGCAAAAAGCGACTAAGTGAAGTAAGCAATCCGAAGAGGTATCTTAGGAGATATTGAATATAAATAGATATAAATACAGATGGCAACCTCAATGAGTTGCACCTAAAAAGATGGTAGCAGTTAAGCAAACAAGCATGACCAAAACACCCCAACAACTTAAAACAAACGAGGCATATTTGATGAATTTTTCCTCCCTTGTCAAATCTTGACCACTCTCCAATTTATCAGAACCGATTAACTTGTAACCAAAGATACCAGGCAAGATAAAACTGATCGATGTTGAGCCTGTAGATCCAACAAATGCCAACACTTTCTCTAATGATGTTATAGAAATTGCTACTAGATAACTCAGTATCAAAATGCTTGATGTCAAAAGTATGAATCTCTTCTTCTCCAACGGAATAACACTCGTAGTTGAACCTTCCTCGATCTGCTCATCGTTATACCAGTTCAACAAGCTCTCTCTTTCATTGGATGTGATTGTGGTTGATGTCAGTGAACTTGATGTTGATTGTTCTCTTCTTGCGAATCTGTTCAATTTACGCTTGTTCAACTTTTCATTATTACGATTTTTGAAAAAATGGATAACGTGGTTCGCAGAAGCACGGCATGGATGGCATTGTAAAGGATATGATAACAAGACTAGAATGACTATTGCTATTCTACCAAATGTGGATGATTTTGATTGAGGGTACATTACAATGATGTTACCCGATACTAAATCACCAAAAGTGATATATCCTGAAATGCCAACCATGAGATATAATGACAGTGCTGTACCAATTGAAATTTTGATGATCTTGTTGATATTGTAAGTTGATTTGACTTCCAATTCGTTGATCAACGAAAACATGTTTTGATGGCAAGTGTATGCAAATACAAAAATGGGAAATGATGATACAACAGAGGCAAAGCTCTGTGGTTTGAAAACTCGAATCTCGCCTTTTTCAACTATATCATGCCTAAAGAAATGGACCACAACTAATATGGCCAAGTAGGCGACTGACGATAATGCGATCATTGATGCATATTTCAAAGAGTCCAACTTCCTCAAAAATGATAGAGGAACAACAATAACCATAAATATCGAGATCCAGAAGTTTCTATTCAACAAAAATGACCCCTCCTGAGCGTAGTCCAAAGTTTCAACGATCTTTGGCATCAAGTCACCAATTACGACCAAATACGAAATACCAACACCGAAGCACTTTACTGCTATTGCTAAATCAAATATGACAGATAATGATGGATAGGTCAACTGTGATAAGGTGAAAAAAGATGCTTCGCCAGGCGTGGCAAATTTTGAGCATCTTCCTTGTAAGTATAATCCAAATGACGAACACAATGCAGAGAAAAGTATTACAAATATACCCAACGTTATACCATTTGATTTGATAGCAAATGACATCGCTAGCATTCCGCTGCCGATTATTGTGTTCAAAAGGTTGATTGATGCTGATCTAACGCTTGCTGACATACTTTCCTCACTTGTCTCTCCTTTCAGTTGCTGCTTGACCTCATACAATTCTCTGAAAGAGCAGGGTTTTGTTATTTTATTATAACTCTCGATTTGCTCTCATAGGCGAGAGAAAAAAAAAATGGCAAGAAAAAAAATCAATAGATTAGATTATAGAGTGCTGCCAAAAACGACCATATTGAAATCATAGTGATGATTCACAATAACAGGCAAGCCAAACTACATGATTGAACTGTTAAAAGATCGCAAATCCTACTAGAGAGAGATGTTTTACATAGAGATCTCTGTGGTTTAGAGAATAGACTCAGTAAACTCGCAACGAGTCCAGTGAGCGATTATATCTAAATACAATGATATCGTTGGATTGAATTTTCATAAGCATCATTCTATATATACATGAGTCACTGAGTGAGAAATTTCGTACGATCCTCGTTACCTAATAACCTCTTCTTCTTGCATCTTTAACCAACTCCAAGATCTGTCTGAAGCCGGCGTCAAACTTTTTCTTCTTCAACTGAATACGCTTCATCTTCTTTTGCTTACTTGGTTTCAAATGAAACCTTTGCTCCCTAACGACATTGGCAACATCAGTACGTAATATCCTGTTGATCAGCGTGAATGCTGCGGCTACATTACCTCCTCTAACAGTGGCACATCTTCCCGCTCTAACGCCAGTCATTGGTGTTGAATCTGCTGTAGTTTTGGCTTTTATGAAAAACTCCTGATTTCTCAAGTCCATATCTTTTCTCCTGTTGACTGCATCCAAGTATGAGTTATCAAACTTTTCATCTTTTTTACTATCTTTTGAAGACTCTATTATCTTTGAAGTTATTGTGGTTGATGAATTTAAGCGCTTGAATGCCAATGATGACAAAGGAAGTGGCCTTCTCAATATAAGCGAGCTAAACATTTCGGTAAACTTAGCTTTATTCAGACTCTTTCTTTTCCTTACCAGGTTTCTTAGATATGCTGTTCTAATCAAATTGTTGATGAGTTTTTTCTACAATTATGGCTCCTTGTTTACCCGTGCAAAAGCTACGTAAAAAAATGCTGGAAAATGGCAGATAATAGAGATATATTTGAGGTTTGTAAAATTTGATAGCAGTTGTTCGAACGGTTTTGGGTAAAAAGATTAGCAGAACAGTGATGATTCAAGAGACAAAAGAGGTCGAACAGGTTATTGAGGATGTTAAGAGCTTGAAAGTTGCTGCTGGTGAGGCATCCGATGTCGAAGACGGCGTTGAATTAACAGCAACCGATGAGCAGAAGAAGAAGAAGAAGAAGAACAATAAGAAGAAGAAGAAGAAGACGATAGTTGGTATCTCCAACATATTTCCAGATGGGATTTTTCCAGAAGGTGAAACTCAGTACTATCAGGATGAAAACTCATACCGTACAACCGATGAAGAAAAAAGATACTTGGACAACCAACAAAACAACTATTGGAACGAATTCAGAAAAGGTGCAGAGATTCACCGTAGGGCAAGAAAGAATGCCCAAAACAAGATAAAGCCGGGGATGACAATGATTGAAGTTGCAGAAACAGTTGAAAATGCAGTTCGTACTTTAAGTGAGGCTGATGGCTTGGAAGGTGGTGTTGGTTTTCCAACCGGTGTTTCCTTGAACCACTGTGCTGCACACTACACTCCAAACCTGGGTGATAAAACTGTGTTGAACTATGAGGATGTCATGAAGGTTGATATTGGTGTGCATGTAAACGGTCATATTGTTGATTGTGCTTTCACCATGACTTTCGACCATAAGTATGACCAGTTATTGGAAGCTGTCAAGGCAGCAACCAATACTGGTATCAAAGAAGCAGGTATTGATGTCAGATTGTCAGATATCGGAGAAGCCATTCAGGAAACAATGGAGAGTCATGAATTGGAACTAGATGGTAAGACATACCCGATAAAATGTATCCGTAACTTGAATGGCCATAACATTGGTCAATATCAAATACATAGTGGTAAAACTGTACCAATTGTCAAAAACAACGATATGACAAAAATGGAAGAAGGTGAAACGTTTGCCATTGAGACTTTTGGCTCAACTGGTAAAGGTTATGTCATTGCTCAAGGTGAGTGCTCCCACTATGCCAAGAATCAAAACGTTGATCATTTGAATATTGGATTGAAGAGTTCACGCGATTTGTTAAAGACTATCGATAAGCATTTTGGTACTTTACCGTTTTGTCGCAGATATTTGGATAGGTTGGGTGAGGAAAAGTATATTTTTGCTTTGAATCAATTGGTCAAATATGGCATCGTTCAGGACTATTTACCGTTGGATGATGTTAAAGGTTCGTATACTGCTCAGTATGAGCATACTATACTTTTACACCCAACTCACAAGGAGGTTGTTTCGAGAGGTGACGATTATTGAAAAAAAGTTCACATAAACCAAGTCTTGATTTCAAAAAAACAGTAAAGGAAAATATAAGTATCAGCTGAACCAACAAACATCCCTTTTTTGTTTCTCAAATTTTTGTACTCTCCTTCTATATTTATTATCTTTCTTGAATGTAAGTTATGGAGCTAAGTACTTGTTGCTAGAAAATGGAATCAGAAGTCAAGAAAAAAGCCAAGTTCGAGACTTCAATTCAAGCTCTTGACTAATTGAAGTTTTTATAACTATCAAAAGCTTTGTCATATAGCCCTTACAGATACCCTAACATCATCTATGTTGAACCCATAATTATCCTCTTTGATATCATCCTTTTCATTTTTTCTAATAATTATGTTATCAAATATTTCAACTAGCTGTTCTTTTGTCAAACTTTTATCACTTTGGTGAAGCTTTACCTCTAATTTGACTTCGAACCTCAACAACTTTTGAAGCTTTGTTGTAGTGAACACATTTATTTTCATGACAACTTTGAAATCATTTTTGAGTTCATTCTTCTCACTTCGAGTCACAGAGTTTGAAGAATCACTGCTCTTCTTGATATTGAGATGGTTCAAGTAATCGATTGTTAATAAATCCAATGTTTTGAGTTTTTCTGAGATTATCGATTGCACATTTCCCTTCTCTCTGCTGTTTTTGACATCGCCGCTTGAATATGTTGATATAAACTCTTGGAAGTAACTTCGCTTTGGAAACTCCAAAAGTCGATCGAATTTCTTGCCTGAAACTAATCCTTCTTTGATCTTGCTGAATCTATTTATCTTGATCTCCCTATGTCCAATGTCGGGGTTGGTTTCCGTGTAATCAACCGAGATAACTTGGTTCAAGTTCCCCTTTCTAGATCCTCTCGATTTGGCCAACCCAGCTGATGTCAATCTCCTTTTCTCCTTGCTTACATCTGCTGAAACATTGCAGTTCAGTCCAGATTTTGCAACGCTCAGATTCACCGAGCTACTAGCGGCACCAACAACAGGTGAATCTTCAACAAAACTGCCGTGTTTTGTACGCTTGAACTTTGAATGATGTTGCGGCTGAGTCTTTATGGGCTCTGAAGCAGGTTCATTGATGGTGCAATTCAGTTGCATGATCTTCTGGGTACAGTGATATAGATAGACAGATAGATATATATCCATTTGAATCTAAATACACCGATTCAAGGTTTTAGTTACTATGGTGGTGAACCCTTTGGCTGTAGAATGCTTGAAAGTTAGTCTGTTTGAATTTTAGCACTCAGAGCATTCGACTCAGCTAAAGTACTAAGACACATTGACTAACTATTTTAAAGTATGTTTTGTCGAAGATGAAATGCCAATCTTATGCAATTTCAAGCTCAAAAGTGATCCATCACACTGTTTTTTAGGATACACCATTTTTTGCCCAAAGCTGAATGTTTGAGATACTCGAGCAAAACCCCAAGTGAATGAAGGATCTCCTAACAGAAAAGAGTTTCACTGTCTACATAATTCGCTTTCAAAAACCCGAGAAGAGAACCTCTTTGGTCAAGCTTACAGCGTGTTGAAGTGTTGAATAGAACCAAGACACCAAAACACAAACACAAACGCACACACATACACACAAACAGACTCTTTTTCTGGAAATTAAAAAGAGAGGACGCTAAAAAATAAAGAATAAAACATATCTCGAGATTTGAAGAACATTATATCAAAACTCCGATGCACTGGGAAGCAGATTTCTAACTATCAGCTCTCTATAACATAAGCATATACCAAAGGTCGTGACTTTCCATCTAATTTTATCTTCAAGCGCGTAAACAGAAATGTAAACAGAAAAGCACACCTTCAAAAACTTAAGATTGATTTGATTCAGATACGGTACAAACAGTTATACTATTCCTGGAGATACATAACCAGATCTTAGTGGATTACTAGAGAGTTGATTATCATTTGACTTTATTTTCAGTCCTTTTCAAAGTTTTTTCTAATAATTTTCTGCCGGTCCATAGAACTATTTTGAAACAAAGCTAGCGCTGTTCAAAAAACCAGAAAAAAAGACAAAACATAATGGTTGATCTTAGTCATTTCCAAAGGCTTGAGAAGATTGGTGAAGGTGAGTGAATTTTATAGGCAGAGTTGCTTGACTTTTTATTCTTTTATTTTTCACAATTGCAAAAGTACTGACAAGCGAACTTGTATTTATATGTAACCAGGTACTTATGGTGTTGTTTATAAAGCTTTGGACACAAGATTCAATAATAGAGTTGTTGCATTGAAAAAGATTCGTCTTGAATCTGAGGATGAAGGAGTCCCATCAACAGCAATCAGGGAAATTTCCCTATTGAAAGAACTTAAAGATGATAATATTGTTAGGCTATACGACATTGTTCACTCAGATTCCCATAAATTGTACTTAGTGTTTGAGTTCTTGGATATGGACTTCAAGAAGTATATGGAATCCATACCATCTGGAGTTGGGTTGGGTAACGATATGGTCAAGAAGTTTATGATGCAGTTGGTCAAGGGGATCAAATATTGCCATTCGCATAGAATTTTGCACAGAGATTTGAAACCACAAAACTTGTTGATCGACAAAGAAGGTAATTTGAAATTGGCTGATTTTGGGTTGGCAAGAGCATTTGGTGTACCTTTGAGAGCTTATACCCATGAGGTTGTTACATTATGGTATAGAGCACCAGAAGTCTTGTTGGGTGGTAAACAGTATTCCACAGGTGTTGATATGTGGTCAATCGGTTGCATATTCGCGGAAATGTTAAACAGGAAACCATTATTTCCAGGTGACTCAGAAATCGATGAAATCTTTAGGATTTTTAGAATTTTGGGGACACCAAATGAAGAAACCTGGCCAGATATCACCTATTTACCAGATTTCAAACCAACTTTTCCAAAGTGGTCTAAGAAGGATTTGAGTGAGTTTGTGCCAACTTTAGATGCCGATGGTATTGACTTGTTGGAAAACTTGTTGATATTTGATCCTGCGGGAAGAATAAGTGCCAAAAGGGCAATAATGCATCCATACTTTACCAATTAAAACCCAGCTTTTTGATCAATTCTTTTTTCTTTCTTTGTCTCTTTATCTCTTTCTTTCGATCTTTTAGTTCTCATGCTTTTTTATTCTTACCCCCCCCCCTAATCCGTTTCACATTATCATTGAATCATTATACAATAAATTGTTAGATGCAAAAGAAAAAGGTCAAAACACAAGTGATTGCAAACATAAAAATAGCAAAAGTAACCGAGCCCACTCATTATTCATCATAAAAACACATGCAATCAGCTTAAAAAGCTCCCTCCTCTTGGGTATCTGGAGAAGAGCCAAGCAAAGGCTACAGTCATCACTGAAATAGAGATTAATAACCTATAATCCAGTTTATCCTCGTTTGAATTTATTCCATTCAGTCCCAACTGGGAGATATCTGGAAAAAATTCAACGTGAACGTCATAAAGTTGCACCTTAATATCCTCTAATTCGGATTTCAACACCTCAGCTTCCATCAGTATTAGATCGGCATTCAATTGCTCCTCAGCCAATACCATCTTGAAGTCTCTGAGTTGGACCGCTAGCTTTGAGGAGTCAGCTAAAAGCCCCATGGTTTCCCTTGCAAAACTTTCAAAGTCCAATAGCATGATCTTGCCATCAACAAGATTCAATCTACTATATGTCGAGTTGAACGAATTGAAAACATCCAAAAGCTCCAACTTTCCCACTTTGCTACTCTTCAAGTTCAACTCTTCCCCGTTGAACTCAAATATAATCTTCACCAACAGAGACTCCAAAATGCCTATAAACTGATCAAATTTGTATATGCTTAACATGTTGTTCGAGGATAACTTGCCCCATGTCTTGTTGAACAAAGGCGTCAAGTCTTGTTTTTTGATGAAATGTTGATCCTTCTCTTGTCGTATGACTGTCATCATTGTACAATAGATAATCTTCGAGCAGCAGCTCAGCTGATTACAATACTATAGTCTGAGCTTATATCAACTATCAGATGCCAAAGAGCACTTGCTACTACTCATCAATCATAGCATCATCAATGGCGTGTAATGACTTGGTATTATCACACACTACCATTCTCTTCCCCTTTAATTGTGTAAAAAAAAAATTCTGATGGATCAAAATTGTAAACAAGACATCTATTGTGCTCCCAAAGTATATTACATTGGTGTACTTTATTTGATCATCACTGCTGAGCTATAGGTATATCCATATCTGTATATATACTGGAAACCCTAGCTTTTTGTTTTGTTTTGTTTTGTGATCTGTTTTCATTTTCTTCTTCTATTTGCATCGGCGTTTCACCACCACTACCACCAGACATTTTTCCCATTGCTCACCTCTACATCAAATATCAAGGGACATATCCACAAATTCCCAAATGGACACTATACGACCACTTCATATGAATGATTGTTCAGAAAATGATGACGGTTTAGGGAATTTGCAATCTCAGTTTCCAGCACTTCATATAAACAAGATGAGACATGATAAGTCACCTATGAAAAATCAGATCCGATTCAGTTCCTGCAAGAATATAAACGATTTGATCCAAAACACACCCATAAAGAGAATAATATCAATATCCAAGCCATCTTCGGTGACAACAGACTCAAACATATACAACACACCGGATAGGACACTTTTGTCATCACCTTTTATAAATTCAAATCCAAATACACCTTTGAGAACACCGGTATCTAACAAAAGGAGGAGGCATCATCACTACAAAGTATTACAGGAACAACGTACTAGTAACAGGTTGAAAAATCAGCCTTCGAAGTTGGATCTTTTGGATTCTGGGTTTACATCTTTTCCGTTAGCACCACCTCTGCCGAACAATAATAATGACAGTATTAGCGGGAATCGTGGTAGCTCAGTATCAGATGGTATAGCCAGAAAACTGCCTTCTGAACATAAGGAACCAATTGTGCTCGTTGAAGATTACATAGAGGACACGAACAACGATGATTTAAGAAGCAATTTCACATCTTCTTCATCCATGAAAAGTGAACGATTCTTGAAAAAATCCAAAAAAATATCAGTACTAGATTTCAAGAAAACAATCCGTGAACAGCAACAGAGGGAATCACAATGTCCGAGATCTCCATCTCTACAGAGTGTTTTGAGTAACAGCTCATTGATCAGATCAATCAAATTATCATCTAGTAGGATCAACAGTAATCCCATGCAATCAGTCTTGAATTTCGGGAATTCACCGAACGATCTGTCAACTATTAACAGTCTGAATAATTCAAATTCAGTACCATCAAGAAGTTTTATTCCGCTTCATTCAACTCTATCATCAACTTCATCAACAACAATGAGGGATGGAAGCAATGGATCAATGATTACCTATAGACCAATTGAAAATGAGTCATTGGTAATATCCCCATTTGACCATCCTGAGAAACTCTCAAAGTTACAAATTGAACCTTTAAATGATAATATTGAAGAAGAAGAAGAGGGAGAAGCAGAAGCAGGAAATAAAGATTTGAATGATAATTTGAAGCATTGTGTTATTTGTGAAGACCCTTTGTACGAATTTTCGTCACTCTTGAACAAGGACTCTTCTTTGAATAGGTTCAAAGAGTTGGTTTGTTCAAATTGTATTGAAAACTATGAAAACATCATCAATGTTATTAACAAACCATCTTCGGAAGATGAAGAAGAGTATGATACCTATGGTTTTGAGGATAGTTATCTTGGTGAAGACTCAATTATTCCATCCGGTCATTCAGATTTACCTGTCTTTAAGAAACAATGCAACAATCTCGAAAGAATCAATCCTGACTTGAACAATCTCGATAAGTTATACTTGAGTTTGAAAAAAATTCAAGATGAAAACAATGAAATCTTCAAAAACTTACAGATTCGGAAAAGAAAGCATAACCCACTTTTGAAAAGAGTATCAACATACACTTTGAGATCGCCAGTTCAGCGCACACCAATGCATGACATTCATCATTATGAACAAAGGCAATCTCACAATTTGAATTGCGACAATTCAACTAATTGGAATAACTTTGCTCAGGACTTGTGGATAAGGGCAAAGAGGAATCTCAACTGGTTAAGACGAGAACAATCGAACGGGCTGAATGGTGATGGAGAGTATTATCTCGACGAAAACGACGAGGATGAAGAAGATTATTTAAGACATCTGAAATGATTCAAACGTGCAATTTTTTTTAAAATTTTTTTTTCTTTTTGGTTAATGGTAAAAGATAAAGTGAGATACTATTTTGGAATGGGGTTATACTCGAGACTATTGTCGAAATTGTGTCATTTTTTTTTTTTGAATTCTTGTTCAAGTGTTAATAGTTTTTGTTGTCTTGTTGGTTCTTCATTACTTTTTCTTTTTTAATTTCAAATATCTTTATTTTATTGTTGAAAAACATCACTTTTTAATCCATCTGGGTCTTAGTTCACCTTGTACATGTTATGGGAGCCACTAGCTAGAGTTTTTTTAACCCACCATACGAAACGGTCTCAACGACCTTTTTGACTTCCTTCTTATTTCTCTCCCTAAGCTTTGCATCATCAATTTTGGTCAAATACCCATTGAACACAACAACTTCAGCAACCAAGACCAACAACCCGAAGAATAAACACAACAAAATCCTATACGAATCCTGTATGTACATTGACGACTTCGTCCAATACCAAATTGCGTATACCACAGACACAACACTCAATAGAATGTTAAAAATTGTCGTAAGCTGATGCCTTATCTCCTTCGTCATCAGTGCAGGTGTGAGAGCTTCATAGCTTTCATCGTGAACCGTTGAATTGCCATTGACCATAATTTGGTATTCCTCTTCGTCCAACTTGTTTCTCAACTTTTGCAAATTCTCTACAAACTCAGGCGATTGAGTAGGCCTCTCTTTTGGTTCGATGTATACTGATGTGTTTTGTAATATCGAAATTAACGATTGCTTGCCTTGATCTCGATATATCGTAATGAGATCGTTGTGTGATATCCAATTTCTGTTCGCGATAACATTCTTCGTTGAATCATCTATTCTCAGATTTTCCAGTATCAGGCTCTTGATTGCTGGTGTTATTATAAATTTTGTCATTTTGATTATACTCCGATAATTCTGTTATCGATGGCTATCTAAATTCGAGGTGAATTTTGTAGCTCTTTTTTTTTTTTTTTTAGCCTATTGAAATTTGGCCGTTATTCAGTCATCATTTATAAAACTTCTTATACGTTATTACAACAAACCAGTATTAATCAACAGTTCTCCAAAAACACAATGGCTACAACTTCAAGATACTCATCGACTATAGTTGGAGCATTAGCGTGTCAAAAGGATTCATATTTGAGAAATTTGACCACAAGGGTAGTCAACTGTGATTTATTCCAAGAAGATCAACCACCGTCCAAGTCAAAAAAACTGACCAAAACCGAGACACCTAAACAAGTCAAGTACCAAATAGAATTGGAAGATACAGTTTTGTTTCCAGTTGGAGGTGGTCAACCAAATGATGAAGGATCTATCTCTTTCGACGATAAATCGATTCCAGTATTGAGTGTTATCAGAGATGGGTTGATTGCACGTCATATCACACCAGAACCAATCGAAGTCGGTACGGAGGTTTCATTATCTGTTGATTGGAAAAGAAGATTTGACCATATGCAACAGCATACAGGCCAACATTTGTTAAGTGCGGTCTTGGATAAGTACGAGTTACCAACTTTGAGTTGGTCGATGGGTGATTTGATCAACTATTTGGAAATCCCAAGAAAAATCGATGATGATGAAGTTTTGGAAATTACCGAAGAAGTTAACCAATTAATTTACGATAACATTTCTATTAATGTTGAGATTCCTGATTCTGAAGATGTCAATAAATCAAAGATGCCTTCCGATTACGACTTGGAAAAAGGCGTTTTGAGGGTGGTTCAGATTGGGGAGTTAGACAAGAATCCATGTTGTGGAACTCATTTGTCTTCAACTTTACAAATCAATTCGATTGCTGTTTTACACCAGACACCAATTAGAGGCACAAACTCTAGATTGTACTTCCTATGTGGTGATAGAGTTAGGCAGTATGGTACTTACACTCATGGTATCATCAAGACTTTAAACTCAACTTTATCCACTCAAACTGATGAAATTTTGGACAAAGTTTCATTGTTGACTTCGAACTTGCAAAAAATAACAAAAAGAGAGTCTAATTTACTCAAAGAAGTTGTTTCTTTCAAAGTTGAAGAGATCAAATTGCGTTTCACGAATAACGATTTTGCATATCTCTATAGATCGGACTCGGGATCAGAGTTTATTAATCAAATTTTCAAAGACTTAAATCTGTTTTTGAAGGAAAACCCAACCAAGAACTTGGTATTGATCTGTGGTGAGGGCAAAGAAGGTGGTGCCATCATCGTTGTTGGTGATAAATTAGAATTGATTTCAACTTCATTGAAGAAATTGATAACCAATTTGAAAGGTGGTGGAAAAGGCAAGTATCAAGGTAAGATAACAAGCTTCGAAAAGGGTGAATTGGAAACTGTCAAAAACTACTTGGAGAATTTGAAAGAGTCTGAGGACGGCTTGACTTTGAGTAATTTAAGTATTTAGCTAATCTGAAATTTTCATAAGCTGTTTTGTCCTTTTGACTCTCATGTACTTCGCAAATGTAAATATTCAAGGTTTTTTAAAAAGACGCAACAGAGATAAGAGGATAAAATGCGAGAAAAGATAAGAATCAAAACCAGTACAATCCTATCTGAGAGACAAAAGCATCATAAGGTTGGCTGGTTCGATAAAGAGGGGTGATAAATTAAAAAAAAAAAAAAAAAAGAATCAAGTTAAATGGATTCGAGAAGAGAAAGTGGGGAGGGAAATGGAAAAGGCAACAGACATTCTATTAGCTCGCAGGATCATTTTTAAACTCTTGTCACAGAAGCATAAGGTGGATGGATCAACTCATCAACACGAACACCTTTAACTGGTCTCTCGCCCCTAACTTTACTAATTTCCGCCTCTTGTAAAATCAAATTTTTGTAGTAACTCCATTTCATGATTATAGAGATTAATCTTATGAAACCGAAATTTGGCCATAAGCTGTATTCAAAAACAATCACAGAGTTCTGATTCGTTTGCCATAACAAGAAATCCGACAATCTTGTGTGACCAGAAGTTCTAATCAACAAATCAACGTTTGGGTATTCGTTACCGAAATACATGTTAGAATTCAATAAATCTTCATCGATATCATCCACCGCATATTTATGGTCAACCTTGATATCAGTGACAATTTTTGTGATACAGTGGGCAATGTCATCTCTTGATGTATATGGGAAGCAGACGTTCAACAAAAGGTTTGTATGATGAGCAGTTTTCTCTTCGATTTTGATAAGATCAGCCAAGATATCTTCGGGAATCATTGATCTATTACCAATGATTCTAATTTTAACTCTATTAGTCTCGGCATACTCGCCAGCTTCACTCAAACCAACCAACTTGGATCTCAATAATCCGAATAATGTATCAACCTCACTTTTAGGTCTGTTGAAGTTCTCGATCGAAAACGCATAGATTGTAACAGCATGAACACCCAATCTATATGAAACATCTAATGCAGTGATCAAAGTCTCTGCACCAGCGTTGTGGCCTTCTTGCAAAATCAACCCTTTCTCCTTGGCGTATCTTCTATTGCCATCCATGACAAACGCAATATGTTTAGGGATCGGACCAGTTTTCAAAACACGGATAACAACATCTTGGATGAGACCCATTGGGTACTGATATAACAACTTCAACCTGGGGAACATCTCGATGGTAGGCTGGTTTGACTATGGTGATGTACTGAGACTCCTTCTGTTCAGTCTAGAGGGATAAAAGTGTGAGATGATTTGAAACGCTGCTTGTCTGCGACGCTTGCCAAGGGTGGATTCTAGAGGGATCAAACTTCAAATTGCACACTTGAGTGGATCCAGTGTTGACTAATCTGAGGGCCTGATTATACCGCTTTTCTGTTTGACCTCAAGCTTTGATTGCAAAAACAAGAAAATCAAGGATCACTAACAAGGGGTTAAAAACTCTTCTGGGTTGAATCGTGAAGCTCTCAACTAAAACAATTCAAAAAAAAGCAGCAAGAAATGAATGTCTACTTTATTCAAAGGATACAGCTTGGTTGATGATAGACAGATGACTTTCAAATATGTATTCAATAGTTCGACTTCAAACATCAGGTTGGAATCAAAAAAACATTACAAAAAGGAGGTGGTGATGATCTCTTCTCCTCTTCCTTATCGGTTGAGAAAAAACAATATATAGAAAATATCACGTGACTTTGTATCTAACGACAAACGACGACATCAGCGACGACATCAGCGACAAGAATCGGGAACGGATGAAGCCAATTGATCAAGTTGAAGGTATCAATTGTTACCAGTCAAATGTTTGACCTTTCAGGCCTTTTTCTGCTAAAAAAGCGGCCAATCACACTTTCGTTTCTGTTTTTGTTCAACTTGTCATCAATGAAGCGATTTATAAGTTTACTCTTGCTAGAAGAACCAGCTGGCTCAAAGCCCAATGGAGTGGAGTACTTCAACGGTCTGATGCATTTAGATATGTACAACAGCTGGGATATATCATCGGCGTCATTTCCGAAATTCTCTTCGCTAAGATGCTGAGCTTGATCAAAAAACCAGTACTCATGTTGTTGTGAATGTGAGATATCTGGCTCTGAGTTGAACCTGGGCCTGAGGGATATGTCCAAAGACATTGAGTTGTTTTGTGTCGGACAACTATTTCTTCTAAAGACAGTTGAACCGGGCGAAAGCTTTGGAATGGTTTTGACTCTTGAGTGTTTACTCAATTCGAACCCTTCCCCCAATCTTTCTTCAAAGGGTAACGATAGCTCAATCGCTTGTAAGATCTTGAAGTAAAACTCATAGAAGTCTCGAAAGTTGGGGAACGATATCAACGACTGTTCCAACTCTACCCTCAACCTCAACACAAATGGGAACTTGTGGTAGTCCGTGGCCGATCCAATGGTAGATTTCTGTAACGTGAATGACTTAAATAGCGGGCCTCTCATCGCCTTTATTCTGGTGACTTGCTCAGATGCAACGCTATGGAACTTGTCACTATAGTGACCGCTCAACAAAGATAATACCGACAGACTCACCCCTTTGGTCTTCTTGAAAAAGTGTTGGTAAAACCCACCTTCTTTCACAATCAACCTGAGATCACAGAAATCCAACTCTCCTTCAAAGTAGTCTAGTAAGGAGTCTGAAAAATCAACACTGTTGAGCTCGTAAAAGTTCAACTGCGTAGAGTTCAATTCCAGTATGAGAGGTTTCCAAAACCTTCTATGTGATACCATCGGCGGAACACTTAATTCAGTTTTATAAATCACCAAGCTGTAGTGTAGTATTGATGGTGAATATTGGGGAAGTTCATCGTCAAATAATCTTGGAGCATAGTTTGGCGGCAACACAGGTGACATACTGGTCAATTTCAGATCTCAAACCATAAGTTGATATGAGGATCTGTTCAAGCTCGACTATACCTTCATCTTGAAACTGCGACATTCATAATAACAACTAAGCTCAACAATAAACAATATATTACAGCTATTCCCCTCATTCTAAGTTGGTTTATATTTGATGACATTGGTGTACAGTTATGACAAGGGTTCTGTGCCCTAACATATTTCATGTGGAGCGCAAGTGTTGTGTATTGGTCTTTAGGTTTTATTGATGAAATTTCCAAGTCACATAATTGCCTATTTCAGTTAATTGAGCTTCAGATGAACTACTTACCCACTGGCAATTTTTTTTTTCGTTCAGAGGCTCACTCTAATGAGTTTTCTCTTAGTGTAACAGCGTATGGCACAGACTCTCACATACTGAGGAATTATCAACAATTTTCCAGTTGAATATCAGTTTTATTGATCAGAGGGTACATTTAAAATTTGTATTGAAGTTTTACTTTTCACCTTTTTGATTAGACTAATATACTATAGAACAAGATGGCTACTGAATTAACCGTTCAATCAGAAAGAGCTTTCCAAAAGGTATGCTTATATACAATATTGAGGTCAATGAAATTTAAAGATGGAACATCGAAGTGGAAAGATAACTAAGGACGTCAAGCAACCAAGCCAAAACCGAAACGAAACGTGAAATATGTACAACGAGTTTAAAGAGGTCCAACCAGGATGATGTACTTTTAACGAGCAAATGCTCTGTGTATCAATTTATCGGAATGGATCATTGCTAATTGTATTCGCAGAGGTGGATAAAAAGCTTCTTTGCAAACAACAATTTCATTCGCTCCATTATAACTGGAAATTTGTTTAATGCTCGATTTGTACTATGTATCGTATTCTCATGGACCAGCGTTAGGAGATTATTGTCTTCCTTTTGGTGGCTCGATGATAATATATATATATATATATATCGATTCCATATCGCTAGCTCGAAAAAACCCATCACAAGAATACCATTCGGGAAACATGATCTCTACTCAAGTTGCTTGCTTAGTTGATATTTCATTTCACTGACATCTACAAGAATTTCTGCTTGACTTTTTCATCAATTTTTCATAAATACTAACTATTTTATTTCCATTAGCAACCACACATCTTCACTAACCCAAAGGCCAAGGCCAACAGAAGAACCAAGAGATGGTTTAAGGAAGTTGGTTTAGGTTTCAAGACCCCAACCGCTGCTATTGAAGGTTCATACATTGACAAGAAGTGTCCATTTGTTGGTTTAGTCTCAATCAGAGGTAAGATCTTAACTGGTACCGTTGTCTCAACCAAGATGCACCGTACCATCATCATCAGAAGAGAATACTTGCACTACGTTCCAAAGTACAACAGATACGAGAAGAGACACAAGAACTTGGCTGCTCATGTTTCACCAGCTTTCCGTGTTGTCGAAGGTGATATTGTTACCGTTGGTCAATGTAGACCAATCTCAAAGACCGTTAGATTCAACGTCTTGAAGGTTGCTTCATCTACCGGTAAGTCAAACAAGAAGTTCTCAAAGTTCTAAATCTAATAATCAAAACTAAGTCCATCCATTTGTGTTAATGTTTTAATTTTTTTAGGGTTTGTATAAATTTCTTTAAAGTTTTTTACTTATATATTACGTATAATTAAAAATTTTGTTCTGTTTGTTTTTATTGAAAGATGTAAAGACTAAGCTAAATTATCTCAACATTCAAACATTTGTGATGGTCGAGAACACTGTTCATGAGTTATTAAAAATTGTATTGATTACAAAGTGAGTGGTGGAAGACATTGCATCATTTTGATAGTTGTTACATATAATATTGATGATGAATTATTGTACAATATGAAAAAGAAAAAAAGTGAAAATAAAAATCATTAAACGTAAATTGAATATTATGGGGTCTCTATAGCCGAAGCATATCTAACTCAAGCCTTTGGGAAGACTAACTTAGCTCTGACAACCTTAACTTGAAGATAATTATCAAAAGCTTCAGTACCCATTTCTCTACCAATACCTGATTCCTTGTAACCACCGAATGGAACAGCTTGATCTAAATCACCATATGTATTAATCCAGACTGAACCAGCTTCTAATCTATCAGCGACGTGAATAGCCTTGTGCAAGTCGTTTGTGTGAATACCAGCAGCTAAACCATATTCAGAGTCGTTAGCTGATTCAACAACTTCATCAATAGTTGAAAACTTTTGAATAGCAGCAACAGGACCGAAAATTTCTTCTCTAACAATTTGCATATCTCTGCTACAGTCGTAGAAGATAGTTGGCTTAACAAAGTAACCCTTGTCACCAATTCTCTCAGCACCTGATAAGACCTTAGCACCTTCGGCTTTACCCTTCTTGATGTAATCCAAGACAAGTTCGAATTGATCTGGAGTAGCTTGAGCACCTTGGAAAACACCCTCTTCGAATGGGTTACCAACCTTGATTTCGGCAACGGCAGCCTTTAATTTCTCCAAAACTTGATCGTAGACGCCATCTTGGATGAAGATTCTTGAACCAGCAAAACAAATTTCACCACCGTTGAAGAAAATACCCTTGACCAAGTTCTCAACGGCCAAATCCAAGTCAGCATCGTTGAAAACAATATTTGGTGATTTACCACCCAATTCTAAAGTAACCTTCTTCAAGTTTGATTGAGCAGCACCAGTCATAACATCACGACCAATACCGGTGGAACCAGTGAAGGCGATCTTCTTAATCTTTGGGTGGTTGATGATAGCATTACCACACTTTCTACCTGAACCTGGGATAATGTTAACAACACCAGCTGGGATACCAGCTTCCTTGACCAACTTGGCAGCGTACAAGTTAGATAATGGAGTGGCAGAAGCTGGCTTCAAGACAACAGTGTTACCTGTGGCCAAAGCTGGACCGATTTTCCAAGCCCACATCAATAATGGGAAATTCCATGGAGTGATTTGACCACAAACACCCAATGGTTCACGCTTGGTGTATGTCAAGTGGTTTGGGTCGGTGTTAATTGATCTACCGTCGATTTTGTCGGCGTAACCAGCACAGTACTTGATGTACTTGACAACCAATTGGACGTCGTATCTGGCACAGAACAATGATTTACCATTGTCCAAGGATTCAATCTTGGCCAAGGTTTCAGCCTCTCTCTCGAGGAGCTCGGACAATTTATACAAGTGTTGGCCACGTTCGTATGGGGCAACGTTCTTCCATGACTGGAAAGCCTTGTAGGCGGCATCGACAGCAATGTCGACATCCTTGTCGTCAGCCATTTGCAAGTCACACAAGTGGGACTCGTCAATTGGGGACGAGACAGCAAAGGTCTTACCGGCCTGAGCTGCAACGAACTCGTTGTTGATGAACAAACCTGTTGGTTGTTCGTACGTTTCGTTGATTATTGGGAAAGTTAAGGTCTTGGAAAATGAAGCCATGTTGTACTTTGAAAGATGAAGCAGTCTTATGAAAGATTTCGAATAAGCAGAGCTGGACTGAATACCATTTCTGACACTTGAAGTGAGATTGTTCATTATTTATACAAAAATTATCTGGAAAATATTAATTAATCCGGCCTTTATCTTTGATGGCGAAATTTCGATATCAGGAAAAGAAACCCAAGACGAGACGGTAATAAAAACTCAAAATCTAAAAATCCGTTGGGTTCAACTTGTCTCTTCTTAAAGGGTTGCAACAAGTCGTCCATTATCGATGACTAACACCATACAAAAGCTGAAATTTTTCACTCTTGACATTCCCTTCCTGTGCGCAAAACGGTGAAGTGCACCCCCTATTTCAGGACGACGCTCGTGAGGTGTGTGGGTGTGGCTGGGTGTGTGGGTGTGCTTGCCACAGAATGTCTTTTGCTCAGAGGTGTACTTGGATGCTGGGAGGTTGTAGAGGACTGCTTTTTTGCTGCTTTTTTCACACTCCAGCAGCGAGCGAGTGATAGTGCAACACTACCAGAACTTACAGCTCGTTTTCTGGGTGTGGTTAGCTGCATCTTAGATCTTTACTGCTCGCTGGCCTTGATCTGAGGCCCGTATCTGTCCCCAAATCCCCTTCTCCAAGATCCACTAACTCCATGCCCAGGCTGGCTTCCTGATAGCAACGAGTGTCCCAATGGATTCTTGCAGTCCGACAAACACCCACCTCTTCCAGCTCTTCCACAACGTCTATAGGTTTGATCTTTACTTTTAGTAAAATAAAAGAATCCATTCTTCCGCAAAGAGGGACGACAGTCCGGGTGAAATTCGTGACTGTCTGTGCGCACCCCTCCCCACTATACTACCCCACCTAGCATTTAAGCTTAAGTTGGATATTATTTAGAGAAATATGTTAGTTTTTCCATGAAAGAGACAGACTCAAGGCCGTTGGAGCTAGAACCGACGTAGGAGAAGACGAGAGAAACCCAATGTGTTGGCGGTATGGGAATGGTGGCTGGCAATGACAGCGGGACTCTGATGCATACGAATCGCAGCTGTTTTTTGCTGGGTGTCTGGGTGTCTGGCGGGCAACCTCTAATCTGTCTGTTGGTATGCCAAGCGGCTGTGCTCAAAGTTCTGCTACGTCTCGCAAAACAGCTTCCTGGTTTCCCCGGGTGTTTTTTCGCTACTTGCTCAACCTCACTCAGGTGTGCTTGGAATCTAGCTTACACAGTTCAGATCGTGCTTTGTCCTGCTTCTCTGTCGTGGACGGACTGACTGGCTACTTCAGACTCAAGCAGGTAGAAAATTAGAGAGAGGATCCTGGTTTGGAAAGTAAGAGGGTGGGGCGCTTGCTTGATGTCCCCACAATCGGCCCCTGGAGCTTGCTGGACTCACCGCCCGACGGAGTCTTTCTTGTTAAAAGCCGCGACAGACACGAGTGGTTCGCACCCGAGCCACGTCTCTCAGAGCGTAACTCATCTCATCCATGATCTTTTTTCTCGATGATTACTAATTTAACCAGAGTGAGTGGAGAGGGCGAGGGAGAGTAGCACAGCACCCAGAAATGCAAAGTCGTGCTTCCCGATTCAATTGGCAGGTTCCCGGCACTCATATTGTGCACGACTTTTCCTGACTGGCGTGGTTGGTATTCCGAATATGCCTTTAAGATCCCACCTCAACCAACGATGTCTATACCTGAAGCGGACGTTTTCACGCTGCCTTCTGCTTATACATACACGTTGTTCCTTGCTTACTTTGATTTCAACTTTTGGCTTCCCCTGTTTTGGACTTTCAGTCGATGCGAAATTCCTCCAGCCTATTTGAAAGTTTTGGAACCTACACCCAGACACACAAACTCTCGGAGATGTTGCTCCTCTTCTGTTCTCATGTCAACCGATAAGTCGATATCGGCGATTAGAAGAGCAGGTCTGAGTCCTGTCAACAGGGGAAAGGAGATAAGTGGTAGCATTTGGAACATGCCAAGTAGACCATGTTCCGTGTTGATCGAACAAAAGAAAAGAAAATGAGGGATAATTCAGAGATTTGGGGGCACTTACTTGTGTCTGGTTTCACTATTTTCAAAGCTAAAGTCAAATCTTCGCGAGCAATTCTCGGCAGCCGGTTCCATACTAGAAGTGAGAGCTTTTGGTATCCAATGTTTGAGCCATTTATATTTCAATAAAATTACCTTACTCTAATATACAAGGAATATGGGACTAAAATTGGTAATTGGCAAAAAAAAAAAAAAAAAAAACGCTAAAAGCACTAAAGTGAGCGTAAGACATCCCATCCCGGTTGATGGACAGACACACATACACCGAGACACACTTCAAAACTTGATCAAACCTTTCATAATTTGATCTTCATCATCATAGTTTTTCAAAAGCTTCTCCATTTCGAAAAACTCGTGTAATTGAAACCAAACTTTGATTTTGAACTCGTCGTCATTCTCAATATCTTTAACATACAGCCAAATCGACTTGATCAATTCGTTGTTGATGCATTTCAAACTTATCGCTTCCAGCAATGCTTTTCTGTTGTAAAAAAAACAGCCCTTCAAAATATTGAGGTAAAACCATTTGAACATTTTATCGTCTCTTGATTTTAGGCAGTGTTTCATTATTAGCTTCGTAGTGGGCAACGGGAAAAACTCGTGGTACTCGCTTACATTAGATAGCTTATCAATTTTGAAATTATTTGTACTTTGATTTTTCAAATCTCTGTAGACCAATATTTTTGCAGATTGTTTACCATTGATGGATATGTTTGTATAATTGCAAACATATAATTTCAAAATCATCTGGAACTCGTTAAACAACCTGAATTGAACGCAGCCTCTAAGTATTAGTTTGAATGTTTCTACATCCATGTAAAGTGACTTGATGTTGTCGTCATATCTGTTAAAATAGAGCTTCATAACTTCTTTCACTTCACTGTCGAACAAGCGCATAAATGGAATCGAGTTGGCATTGGAAGAATAATCTGACTGTGGTAGAACATTGTAGTTTGTATGAGATGTGAGTAAACTCTTGTATGTGGTATGGTTATGCAATGGCCTCAACAATCTTAGGAATAGACCCCTCAATCTTGTTTTCACTGAAAACTTGAGTATTGACTTGTAAAAAGTTATGGGCGTCTCCAAAGAGCCATTGCTTGAAAGCCAAAAATTGTGACCTTCTGAAAACTGATCCAACCGACCGGGTGATTTTGTCATTGACATTATTATAGTGTGCGAAATTGAATTCAAATCTAAATCTGACATCATGTTTATCAACTTAGCAAACAACAAGTTTGTGGGAGTCTCATCAATCCTGAGTACAATTCGAATAACGGCAAGGATCAATTTTTGCTCATCTTCAAATGTTAAACCTGATGGGTTGGATTTCTGGCGGTTCTTGTAATCCTTTTCAATGGCGGCCAAATTTTTTATAATATCTGAATCTTCATTAACAAGAGTGTCTGAAGTATCAATCAGCTTGAAAGAATCCTGCAATTCCTCCACCGGTAGTTCATCCCTATCGCTGATTATCTCATCTTTTTCGAAAAATGAGAAGGAGTTTGAGATTTCATTTTGCAAATTAATGCTCTTCATGCTTTCCAAAATTTTGGTCATTTCAAGTTTTGATTCTGTTGAATCACAAGTTGCAATGAATTTGAAGTTAAATGAACTCATCAACCTTCTGTCTCGATCGAAATTATAAACCGGACCCCCATCATTACCAGCTATGAAGGTTCTGTTGATCACCTCTCTTTTCAAGTACATTCTAATCAAACTCACAACCATCAAGTTTAAAGCTCTTTTATGTTTCAAATTGATTCTTTTTGGTTTGCCAAAGATTTCATCAAACTCAGAAGGTGAAGTTGGTATTTCATCATCCCCATAATCTGTCACCAACTTGTTGTAGTGATATGGTTTCAGAAAATTCGGATTTCCATCATATCTAGTTATTCTGGTATCTAAACTATCAATCCCATTCAATATTCTGTAGACTTCATCCTTGATGTCAGCTTCAACACTGATGCTGGTACTAGATGGTCTCTCTCGAAGGGCTGTTAGCCTTCTATGTTTCACCAGGCATGAGTTAAACTGTTTTGATTGATTCTTGGGTACTAGCAGTGTAACTCTGGTTTTTGCTATTGTTCTGATCATCATTTGTCTTTTTGTCAAAAGTGAATTTCATCATACGAATAATATTTGATGGTGTGTTTTCATTCTATTTGTGATTTTCTTATGATTCTGATTTTCCAGATTTTTTTTTTTTTTTTCACTTTTCACTTTTCACTTTTCGTATTTGCAGGATTGGGTTGAAGTGGTACTGATTTGCATCTAAATATACTGTTTTGGAGAGCTGATAGAATCCCCATTCCATACCCTATGGCCAATGAGATTATGCTTCAAATAATGTATACTTTTCAGCACACCCAGAAGGTGTGAAAAGCTAGGGATGTATAGATCTCCGGCTGGAACCATTCTCACCTCTTGATTTGCTATACCAAACTTCATGACCTGGGTATGCCTTGGTCGATCGCAAAAGAGAGGTTCATGTTCAACTTGTCGAAAATCGGTGAGCTGACAGCAACTTCAGGAATCAAGAAAATGGGAAAATACGATCAGATGGTTTTCTACAGCCAAACAAACAGCTGGAAAAGCTCACCACAAGAGTAGCAAATGATGATCGACATCAAAAGAAAGTTGATGGGTCCAGCTCTACAGCCTCTAGTGTGATTGGGATTTGAGCTTCACAAGCGTAACTCACACCCGAACGCTTCATCTGCTGGATGATGATCAGGTTTTGATTTTGCAAATAAGTGAGGAGGTGGTGGTGGTAGACAAAGTACCAATCAGCGAGTTTGAACTTTCAGATCAAACTTGAAGGGTGATGGGGATAGCTTTCAAGCATTCTCATTCCCGGATACTTTTGAAGATATGCTTTTGACAATCCAAAAAAAAGATGTTCACCGAGACAATTGCGAACGTTCAATGGATCTACGCAAGCCACAGATACAGTAGTGTTAAAACAGACTTACAAACATTCGAATGCCATGAATCAGAAGATTAGCGACCTAGTATTAGGCCAAAGAATCCTGAATCAAGTCTTGGGTGAAATACCATAGGAAACTAAATGGGGGCTAAACCGGCTTGCCATTTCCCCTAAGATGAGAAGAAAAAGTGTTTCGGAGCAACATACGTTATATATATTTGTAAGCATGTTCCACTTTCTCATTTGCCACTAACACATACAGTGTATTCTTTATTATAACAAAGGCAAAGCCCAAAGAATTAAAGACACAGTCCGTATAATATGTCCGAAGAGAAGAAATCATTTATCGTAAGTAGCATGTAAGATGGTAGGCAGACTTGATGAGATGCAGCGGAGCAGCGCGAATACTAACAGGTGTGACATCGCAAAAAGGTTACTTTCAAAGAAACAATCAGCGACCCAGCTTTGCATAAGTTGAAGGAGGGAATCAAGGCCATTGGCGGTGAGATCGGTCATGAGTATACCTTGATCAAGGGCTTTTCGGTCAAGCTACCAAAGGAACATGTTGAGACCTTGGCAAAGGATGAAAACGTTCTCAGTGTTGAAGAAGACCAAGAGGTCAAAATCTCCAAAACAACATAGTCCAACAGTGTGTTTTCAGACGCTTTTTCAGACGCTTGAGCGCCTCCTTTCGAGACTCAGGTGTTTATCTATCTACCTTTCTATCTATCTTTGTGTAACCTTGCCTCGAGCAAGGTTTCGCGAGCGTTCGCCTCTCACGTTGAGGTACGCCTAATTTTCAAGTCCAGATGTTGCTCCTTCTTTGCTGTGCATTCTTGACCTTCTTGTAGTGTATATGTTTGTTTTTTAATTGACTCTATCGCTGAGTTGTTGTAGCTTCCCCAATCTGTAGACTGCTTTGCCGTTTGACAGCCTCATGCGCATATCATAAGACATAAATGACCTCATATAAACATATGTATATAAATATGTATACTTAACTATCAACGTATCCATTGATTATCCTTAAGCAGACCATCTACTGTTACAAGAAGTTGAGATAGCCAACAATGGATGATTCTTTTCAAAGAAGAACTATGGATGGTTTCAAATACCAATTTGATGGCTCCACCAAGCAGCAAAAGGCAGCACAGCAGTACTCAAATTTGAACAGCTCATTTCAGGCGGTTAATATCGGTAGCAGAAGTGGTAACAGCGGCAACAGCAGCTTCGAAAAGTCAGATTATCCAACTCTCAACAACAACCCACAATTCCACGAAGTGGATCATATCTTTGCCGACAGGTTAAGACAGTTCACTGATAAGGGAGGTCACTATCAGGACTTGAACTTGCCTAAATTTTACAATCTTGACAGGTTTGACAGCAGCAACAAGGATGATGATCGTTTTATCAGATTGAAGAAGTACACAGTACCTGATTTGGAAAGACCTCTATTTAAAGATGTTATTCCATCAAAGTTGGGAGAATTTGAACATTCCCAGAAAGGTGACCGGTTTGGTCCTGGGTGGGCATCTTTCTGGTTTCAAATAAAGCTCAAAATCCCACAATCGTGGATTGACTTGAAGCAGGATATCATTTTCGAATGGGATGCCCACAATGAAGGTTTGATTTACTCCACCGATGGTATCCCACAGCAAGCGTTGACTGGGGGAGGGGAAAGAAACGAGTTTATCATTCCTAAAGATTGGTATAAAAATGGTCAACAGTACGAGTTTTATCTTGAAATGGCATGTAATGGTATGTTTGGTGGTGTCGATGGTGGGTCAAACTTCACATTAGACACTTGCGATGTGATCTTGCCCAATTTGGATGCCAGGGCATTATACATTGATTTTTGGATTTTGAGTGATGCATCAAGAGAGTTGAATGGAGACTCTTGGCAGAAACATAAGTCGAGAACGATTTGTAATGACATCATGAATGCTTTTGATCCGGATGATGCTTCTTCAGTTTTGAAATGTCGAGAGTTGGCCAAGACGATGTTAGGTGACGATATCGACTCTGATAAGGTTTACCAGTCCAAAGTTAAACATATTGATGTCTTCGGAATGGGTAACTGTCACATCGATACTGCATGGTTGTGGCCTTTTGCAGAAACGAAGAGAAAGATCGTCAGATCGTGGACATCACAGTTGAGAATCATGGAAAGGTATCCGGAGTATAAATTTGTTGCATCTCAGGCGCAACAGTTCAAATGGTTGAAATTGTATCATCCTGAAATCTTTAAAGAGGTACAAGCTAAGATTCAAGAAAACCAGTTTTTTCCAATTGGTGGTTCATGGGTTGAAAATGATACCAATTTGCCCAGTGGTGAATCGTTAGTTCGTCAATTTCTCTTGGGCCAAAGGTTCTTTTTGGATAACTTTGGTTTTAAAAGTGACTGTTTTTGGTTGCCTGATACATTTGGCTATTCATCTCAAATTCCTCAATTGTGCAGATTGGCAGGAATGCCGAAGTTTATAACACAAAAGCTATCATGGAACAACATCAATTCATTTCCAAATTCAACTTTCAACTGGGTTGCCATTGATGGTTCCCAAGTCTTGTGTCACATGCCCCCTTCTAACACGTATACCGCATCGGCTCATTTTGGTGATGTTAACAGGTCATTGAAACAACATAAGAATTTGGGTTCAGATCAGAGTGGATTGTTATTATACGGACATGGTGATGGTGGTGGTGGTCCAACAATGGAGATGTTGGAGAAATTACGTCGTTGTAGGGGTTTGACAAATACGATTGGATCAGATTTACCAGTAGTTGACTTGAACTCCACTATGGATGACTTTTTTGATAACATCTTGGAGAACTCAAACAATGGTTCGAAGTTACCTTCATGGAAGGGTGAGTTGTACTTGGAGTTTCACAGGGGAACTTATACAACTCAGGCAGATGTAAAAAAGTTCATGAGAACATGTGAGTTTTTACTCCACGACTTGGAATATTTATCGACTTTAGCATCAATTTATTATCCAAATGAATACGAGTATCCAATTGATAAGATAAATGAGATTTGGGAAGACGTCTGCCTTTGCCAATTTCATGATGTGTTGCCAGGTTCATGTATTGGATTGGTTTACGATGAAGAAGTTAAACCAATGTTTGAGAAGAATTTGGCTAGGTTGAGTACGTTAATCAACAAAGCAGCCAGCTTTTTTGAAGAAAAAGAAAATGGCAAATTGAGTGTCATAAACACGTTATCATGGATGAGATCTGAT
This sequence comes from Peterozyma toletana, assembly GCA_003706045.2. Lineage (NCBI taxonomy): Eukaryota > Fungi > Ascomycota > Pichiomycetes > Alaninales > Pachysolenaceae > Peterozyma > Peterozyma toletana. The sequence goes on along the minus strand of PPKG02000028.1, from coordinate 133,862 downwards.
ATTTTGGAGATATCAAGCCATGATGTTTCATCCATTTCATCCTTTAACGTTCAAAAATTGAACAACTCCAAATCTTTGATCTATCTTGAGTCTTCGTCTTTGAACGTTTTATCTCCAATTTGTTCATCAGTTAAGTATCGTTCAAGCTTAAAGGTTGTAACACAATCAAATGATTCAAAGTTGTTCGTCATGACAAACAGTAAACTTAAGGCTACTGTGAATGAGAACGGTGTTTTGATAAGCTTAGTTGATCTAGTCAACAATAACAGAGAGATCATATCTTTGAATGGCCGCAATACAAGAGGTGGTAACCAGTTTGTCATTTTTGATGATTGTCCGTTAACCTATCAGGCATGGGATACGGAATTGTATTCTTTAGATAAATACAAGTATTTAGACTCACCTTCGAGTAAGGTTGAAATTCTCTCTGATGGCCCATTGAGATCTTCTTTGAGAATTACTCATACGATTAGCGACAACTCATCTGTCTCCACAATCATTTCATTAAATTGTTCAAATGATTTGAATGCTTGTGATGATGGTTCGATGGTGATTTTTGAAAATGAAGTGACATGGAACGAGACATACAAGTTTTTGAAAGTTGAATTCCCGGTTGACTGTAATTCAGATATTGCAAACTATGAAACCCAATTTGGCTTAACTCAAAGACCAACACACTTCAATACATCATGGGATGTTGCTAAGTTTGAAGTTTGCTGCCATAAATTTCTGGACTTGTCTGATTTCAACTATGGTGTTTCGATTTTAAACGATTCCAAATATGGTTTTAGTGTTCATGGTAACCTTATGAGGTTATCATTATTGAGACTGCCAAAATATCCTGATTCTAATGCTGATATTGGAGAACACAAATTCAAATATGCAATCTTTCCACATAAAGGTCCACTAGGTTCTGAAACTGTCAAATTGGGTTATCAATTCAACAATAGGTTAAGCGGCATAATTGAATCTTCTTCGAGAAAGTCAATCAAATTGCCGAACTTTATAAATATCAAAGGTGATGAAAACGTTATTCTTTCCAATTTGAAAAGGGGTGAAGATGATTTTTACAAGTTGAAAAAATCGAGCAACTTACCTGTCAAGTTTGAAAAACATAAAACTTTGATACTTAGATTCTATGAATCCTTGGGTGGGAGGTCCTTCAAAAAAGTCAGTTTTAAATTACCAATTTTGAAAATTTTCAAAACAAATATTTTGGAAGAAGAGTTAGAAGAATTGGAGGTATTAAGCGCCAATGATGAGTATGGCTTTGAGATTTGTTTGAGAGGATTTGAAATTGCTACTTATAGGGTTATTTTGGCAAATTGAACACGTTTGAAGGATGCTGTACACCTTGATGGAGCTTTTTTATTTTGTAATTATGACGTTACTTTATCACCTACTTTGTCTTTTATTCAGTTCTCTTCCTATTTTTATTTTTCATACTATTACTTTTATTTTCAACTTTTTTTTGATCTTATTTTAAATTCTTTGTTTTCTGTGACCCCATATCACCAGAAAATTCAGAACGGGACTGCTCATTTGAGACGGTTTATAAAAGGTATTATACCTATACATCAATGATACTTTTGACAAATTCCAAACAATCATCGACACCTTTTTCCGGATTGTCTAGTTGCCATACCAATATTTGATCGTTGATCTCCTTAAGCCAAGGCCCTGGCTTTTTATTTAACTCTTTAACCAATTTCTTACCATCAATTACCAACTTTAAATTATGGACGTCTTCCAAATTTAAATCATACACTGACATAATAAAGTTGTTATAGCTTTGTGAGACATCCTTTTGTAACTGAGGCATCTTCAATGACCTTAGAAAGTAGTTGAACACAACTGCTAATTTCCAATATTCCTGAAACTGTTTAACTGATAATCCAATTGTTGATCTAGGAACATCCTCCTTGCTACACTGAGTTACAACCTCATTCAACGTAGATGAAGTATTGATAAGTTTACAAATTATTTCCGAATCTTTTGTTGAGAATTTCAAACCTTCCTTGATTATTGAATCAGTAACAAATGATTTTGATTTCAATTTTTTGGGATTTGTGATGACTTGGAAGTTTTCAAACTTATGCAAAATCAACGATAGCAACAATAGCTTTTTATTTTGCTTGATGTCAAGAACTTCTGTTATCATTTTTGAAAGTAAAGATTCATGGGGGGCATGAAGCAGTGGTAAATCGTCAAATATCAATTTCAAGAAGTTCTGTGATTCAATCATTAATTCGTCAATTTGTTCCAACTCATTATGCTTGTTTGACGACTGAATAGTTTCAGCAAGGCCACCAAAGTTGAAAATGGATTGAAAAATACCTGTCTGATAAATTAATTCCAATCCATACAACGGATTTGGCCCAACCAACATTTTTTCGAGTTCAATACCTACTCTTTCTCGGGAGATTTTGTGAATTAAGGATTTTTTGATATCTTCATCCCCAATACAGTCCAAAGACTCTTTATCGATTGAAAAATCGAATCTTGATGCAAATCTTATTAACCTTAAGCATCTTAATGGATCATCTAAAAAGGTCTTTCTAGGAGCCAATGGGGTTCTCAAAATACCGTTTGATAAGTCTTCTAATCCTCTTTCTGTGAAGTCTTCAACTTCGCCTGTTTGTAAGTTATAGAAAAGAGCATTCAATGTTGCATCTCTCCGCAAAGCATCTTCATGTGGTGTGCCATTTTTGATTATTGGAATCCTACTCTCTTCTGTATACTCTTCATTTCTCAAATTTACAAAATCAATATCTACGCCAAATAATTTCGTAGTACAAGTTTCCAAGTGCTTGGATTTCTCAGGGTTCATCTCAATCTTGTGAACTGAATTCGATATTATATCTGCCTTTTCCTTTCTGTTATTTGAGATGTACTCCATCAAAAGTGTTGTGAAGGATTCACCGCTCATATGGTTGATTGCAATATCCAAATCATTGCTTTCATCACCCAATAACTTATCTCTGACCCAGCCACCAGTGATTCTCAAGACCAAATCCTTCGAGTGGTCCTTGATTGAACTATTATAACTGTCGCAAAACTCGACCAACAAGTCCTTTATCTCTTTTTCTTTAGCATTCAAAGTGATTTCTGGTTTGATTTCTCGGTGTTGGAAAGTTGGAGCCATCTTGAACAATGAAATTCTTCTTCTTTTGATGGAAATGTTGGATGGCGGTCTAATATTAAGTCTCTTTCTCCCTAAAGACTTAAAAGAGATCATATAAAGGAAGACTGTTCATATAAATATATACCTTTATACAAAGAGATGAGCGAAGTTACCTCTGTTGAATGAACATTGCATAATCCAAACATCTGTTTGCATTCTTCTGAAAAATCTTTTTTAAAATCCGTTGTCACAGACTGACACTCTTAGACAACACAATGTCACATAGTGAACGCTCGACTCAAAAACAGCGTGCTAATGATATATACCACAGAGTAAATAAGTGAGTATCTCAGTTCAGTTGTCAGCATAAGTTTGTGATTCCTTAAGCTAATCACACGTCTGTATGACCTCTTTCTTGTGTGTTTATGCTTTGCACCACCCACTTGTTCCGGCGGATGTTTACAACATGTCTCGGAAAAACCTAAATCAGTTTTACGAAAGAGTCACTATAAAAGAAAGTATCAGTACAAGTTCACGAGAATGTGTTACCATTAGCGTGATAATAAGTCTTTGAGTGATACCAGAGAGAGAAAGTATGACGTTTAAAAAGTGAGTTTTGATGCAGAAAAGTTGGTGGAGTGGGACATGACTTACTAACGCATCCTATTCTAAAGACAAATCAAAGCATGCTTGTTTGACATGGATGGGCTTTTGATAAACTCAGAAGACGTTTATACTGTTGTCTTCACTGAACTATTGGCCAAGTATGGTAAGGGTCCCTTGACGTGGGATATCAAGTACAAGTTGCAAGGTAGAACCGGCTTGGAAGCTGCTCAGCTTGTTATAGATCACTATCATCTACCAGAAAGCTTAACCCCACAAGAGATTCTCGATATCAACTATAAAAGGCAGTTGGAGTTGTTTCCTCGTTGCCAATTCTTGCCGGGCGCGTTGGAGCTACTCAACTATCTTGTTGATAACCATATTGCAATCGGGTTAGCCACGTCTTCAAATAGAAGAACATTCAAATTGAAGACTGAAAATTTGCAAGAAGGTTTTAGCTTGTTCGGTAAGCACATTATCACCGGAGACGATGTTCCACCGGGTAGAGGTAAGCCGCTTCCAGATATATACTTGAAATGCTTGCTGTCAATCAACAGCGAGAATACGGAGAAAGGTATTGATCAAATTTCAATCGACGAATGCTTAGTTTTTGAAGATGGATTGCCAGGTGTTTATTCAGGAGTTGCTGCTGGAGCGTATGTTATTTGGGTGCCTGATGTAAGAGCAGTCGAGGTTATGAGCAAGGACGAACTAAACTGTATTGGTGAGTATAACGAAAACGGTATGATGCTTAAAAGTTTACAAGATTTAGACAAAGCTCATTTTGGACTTTGAAGCATTGGTCCCTGACAAGTGTTTTTTCTTTTCCTCCACATTTCTCAACCCTTGTGTCCTTGTAATAGACTTCATATAAATCTATACATATATATATATAGTTACTTAATATATATTCATCTTGATCAATAATACTCTACTCTCTTTAAATGTAAAACCCATAATCAGTAATTTGCGCAATAGGAAGTCAAAGTTTGTGACAACACAAAATCCTAAAAAATCGCCACCACTCACCGAAACATTATGCCCTTTATCACTACGAACAATCGCATCATTTGTTCATCAGATATAATCTTAGCGGCAGTTATTATATTTATTTTATCTCTGTTGTTGTTTTTAGGACTTTGCTTATATATATATCAGTCAGACGTATAAGAGAAGTTGTTATAAAGAGATGTCAATCGAAGAAGCAAGAGAAGCTGTTAGCTCTAACGACTTTATAAAAGCTGAGTCTATCTACTCAAAGTTACTTTCGTCAAACGATGGCTCAGAAAGCTCCATTCAGACCCAGCAGTCGTCGATTGTGGAATTGGCCAAATTGTACAGTGATAATAATAAGTCAGATGAATTGATATCATTTGTCAAGGAGGTTGAGGATTTAATGGCAAATTTATCGTTTGCTAAATCCAAGACCACTAAGATCGTAAGGTCGTTGATCGATTATGTCAGGGCCTTAACGGTTGAAAATGCATTAGATTTGACGATTCAAGTCACAAAGGAGGCCATTGAATGGTCAAAGTTGGCAAAGAGATCGTTTTTGAGACAATCATTACAATTCAAATTGGCTACATTTCATTACGAAAAGCATCAGTTCAATGATTGTTTACCGTTGATCAATGACTTGATCAGAGAATACAAGAAGTTGGACGATAAGTCATCTTTGGTAGATGTTCAGCTTTTGGAGGCCAAAGTGTATTTTGCTTTAAAAAACTACCCAAAATCAAGATCTTCTTTAACATCTGCAAGAACATCTGCCAACTCAATCTATTGCCCAACTTCAACACAAGCTGAATTAGATTTGATGAGTGGTATATTAAATGCCGAAGACAAAGATTTTGCTACTGCATTCTCATACTTTTATGAAAGTTTTGAAAACTTTTTGTTGACAAAAGATGAAGGTAGTACAAAGACAATAAAAGTCTTGAAGTATATGCTATTGAGTAAGATCCTGTTGAATGCAATTGACGATGTTAATAATCTTTTAACATCTAAGAACGTCTTAAAGCTCTCAGAAAATAGAGAGATTGAGTCAATGAAATCAGTATCGAGACTGTACTCCAACAAATCATTGAAGGAATTTGAGGAATGTTTAACAAACTACAAGAAAGAATTAACTAAAGATCCAATAATTAGATCCCATTTGAAAGACTTATATGAATCGCTATTAGAACAAAATTTGTTAAAATTAATTGCACCATATTCTATGATTGAAATCACATTCATCAGTAACAAGATTGGATTATCTGTTCAGACGGTCGAATCTAGGTTAAGTCAAATGATTTTGGACAAAACGATTTATGCCGTTTTAGATCAGGGAAATGGTTGGTTGATCATTTATGACGAGCCTCAAAATGATGAAAATTATGACTTGGGATTAGACTTGATCAAAAACATGAGTAGTGCTGTTGACTTATTATATACAAAAGCAGCTGCTTTGAATTAGAAAAATATCTAGTTATCTCTTGCTCTCCTTTAGGTTTAATTCATCTTTTACTTTAAAATTGATACGACTAGTTACTTTACCAATATCATATATGCTTGAACGTATTTACAAGAAACATCTTCTCCACCTATACAACTCATTTGTTGTTTTCACATTCTAAATTTTCAATCAAAGCTTTTGATCTTTCCTCTGTCTCTAGGTTTTCAACCGCATCAATCACTTCATCTAATCTTTCACCATTCATGCAACCGTCAATATCATATAAAGTGAATCCACATCTATGATCAGTTACTCGATTCTGCGAAAAGTTATATGTTCTGATTTTATCAGATCTATTCGTGGAACTGACTTGCTTCGTCCTATCATCCCTGTCCTTCTCCACCCTCTCCAATCTCTCCTTTTCCAGCAATCTTGCCTTCAATATTGCCATCAGCTTTGCCTTATTTTTATGTTGTGATCTCTCATCTTGGTTGAGAACTGCGATTCCCGTAGGAATATGAGTGATTCTGACTGCTGATTCGGTGGTGTTAACATGTTGGCCACCACTTCCACTTGCTCTCATCACATCAATTCTCAACTCTCCATTTTCAAATTTCCTATCAAGTGAAGAATCACTTTCTTCAATTTTGGGCAATACTACAACTGCCAGTGCAGAGGTATGCGTTCTTCCCTTTGATTCTGTGGCTGGAATACGCTGAACTCTGTGTACTCCAGCTTCAAACCTCAATCTGTCATATGACCCAGGTTCGTTGATAGCTATCATTGCATCCATCAAGCCGGATCCAGCTGAATTATGATTCTTGGACATTATTTCATATGACCAATTATGATACTGGGCATACCTCTCGTACATGTTCAATAAATCTTCGGTAAATATCATTGCTTCACTACCTCCAACCCCTGGTCTTAGCTCTAAGAAGCAAGCCTTGTCCGCAAATTCATGTGGAGGGAGTAATTTTGCAGATAATTTCGATGAGAGTTTATTCAAGTTCGGTATCGATGAGTCAACAATTTCACCAATCGCATCATCTTTCAACGAAGGATCCAATATTAACTGTAATAACTCCTCGTAGTTTGATTTTTCTTCGTTATATTCATCAACTATTGCAACAATCGCTGATAACTGTGAGAACCTTTTAGAATCGTCAATTTCAAATGAATATCCAGATGAGAGCTTTGTTTCTAACTTTATCAACTCATCCTTCAACAGGTTGGCCCTTTTTATCAACGCTGGGTGAAGGTCCTCAAATTTCAAAGAATCTATCAAAAAACAATGCAGGGAATGTTAATACTGGATTTGTAAGGACTTGAATACTTTTGTGCTTGTGTTACTCACCATCAATCACTACTGTTGGTGATGCGTAAAATCTCACTGATGTTTGAAGAGGTATACTACGTAGACCTAGTCTAACTTTCTTGATCACACCTTGATTATAGGGTACCACTAATCTTTTTGAAAGTCTGAAAAATGACATAGCAAACTCTTGGATGTAAAACTATTCTTTATATACTTTCGTCGCCTGAAACTTTTGAAAAATTAATGGTTTTGATCTTTTTTTTTTTACACGTTCAGTATAAAAAGGTTCAAAATCAATTACTATGTAGGATATTCAAACTAATTTGTTGAAGCATTAATTTATTGATCAGTTTGATACAAAAGATTATTTCATACATGTGAATACTAAACATAAATACCCGTTTCAGTGGTGTCAAAAATCTCTGCACTACATTCGGCGACTAACTTCATAAAACCTTCCAATTTACCTGTATCAACAAAAACCTTGTAAATTTGATACTCTTCATCACTGATCAAATTAATCAAATCAACACTTCCAATTACCAATAGCGAGCTCAATTGCTTGTTGGCTACCAAAATTCCATACAACTTTGTGATCAAGTATGGTAAATACAATAATCTCAACTCGTTGTAAATTTGCAAATCAGAATCTTCCGAGTTATTTGTAGTGAATCCTGACAACCAGCTTGTGATAAAGTCTTTAATGGAGTCATTCAAATCAGTAATGAAAACAAGTTTATTCATCTCTTCCTCTTCTTCTACCCTTTCATAGCTATGTATTAATGAGAAGACTTGTGCAATTTTTTGATATTCCAAAACCTCTTTGATTTTGAGAGTGGATACCAAGTTGAATGAAAAATCACTGACCGGGGATTTATCGGTGAGTGAAGAATCATATTCAATTATCAAACTTTCTTCGATCTTATAATCATTGATTATTCTTTGCAAATCAATTGTTTCCAAAAACTGTATTAACGATGAAATTTTGCCATTCAACAAAAACCTTCTTGCAAGATATAGAATAGCATTCAAAGATTCTGAATTCATCTTCGATTCTACAAACCAGTTGATCGAGCTATAAAATCTCACGTCCATTTTTGATATTTGTGAATCATCATCCAGGATGATAACATCTTCAGGCTGCTTGTAGTATTGCTCTGTATCTTGAAATATTCTCTCTACCGTTCTCTTCAATATATCTTCCAACGGCAAGCCCAATGATCTGATTAGTTTCAACTGTATTGATCTATCCTCAGGATATGTGATCAAATTTGATAGGAAAAATGAATAGTTCTCAATTATTTCCTCATCTGAAGGGATGTATGAAATATATACTGGGATCAACTCGTATAACTTGTACAACGATAGTCTCGTGATATATAGCTTGACTAATTTGATCAAATCTTTATCTTGAATGATTGAATTGTCAAAAATCTTCATGAAAATGATGAAATGTAAGATAATTCTTAGCAAGTATGACTCTTGTATCAAGTTGCTTGTATGTTGAGTTGTTAACAATGAGCTGTTTCTGAATTTGTCGTTCTTGTTGATCAAATCATCAAGCAAGGTAATGGAATTGGAAATTAAAGATGAAATGTTATTTGTCAAAATTGAACCAATCAAGACTCTCAAGGAATGTTTACTCTGCTTGCGTACGTTCGCATTTGGTGATTGTTGTAAGCTGTTCAACACTTCTCCTACTGAATCAAACATCTTTTTTGGTACTGGCATCTTTAAAATATCACTGGAAATGTGATTGTCCTTATTAGTGTTCTCGATCAACTTCTTTTCTAGTTCCGAATGGTATATATTGTTCAAATGGATTAACAAATGTCTTTCCCATGATGATGTGGAACCAATACATGAATCAACGTCGCCACATAAATATCCGTAAACGCATCTTTCGTATTTTCCCAACTTGGTATTTTGTGATAACCTAAACACAGAACGTCTCCATAACAACTTGTTTTTGATACCGATAGATTTTGCTTGATCATCTAACTCCATTGACTCATCTTCATCGTCATCTTCTTCGAGGATGGAACGGTCTATTTCTGGATCCAAGTAATCTTGCAAACCAGCCAAAATCAAGGAAAAGGTCCAGTTATTTGTAGATTCACACAATTGGTTGATCTCTTCTATGTTATTCTCTAACAATAACTTGAAAACTATTTGGAAAAACTTCTCATCCTGTGCTGCATCCTTTTCATGCACCTTGGTAGATCTCTTCCTTGACTGATGGTTTCTCAACTTTGCATCAGAATCCAAAGATGTGACCAAATCTGGTTTGTTTCTGTTAGATTGAAGATCAATTTTTGTGTTGAGCCATTTTGTTACTTGTAAATCTTCAGCTGGATCAGATTCAAAAGATTCCTCATCTTCATCTTCATCGTATTCAAAATTGGCTGTTAACCATTCAATCACGAGCTGTATTTCCTTTAACGACGGCGTATGAAATAAAATCAGATCTTTCAATATCAAATCAGATGTATACTTACTTTCAGGCTGAATGTCTATCTCTTGGGAGCCTGAGGCATCTTGATATTCATTTGAGAATCGGTAATGTATTAAAATCTGAACCAAGTTCCAAAGTTTGGTTTCCAAGACCCAGTTCTCAATAACCGAGGCTTCAGAAGCGCTTTCGATCCCGTTTACTATTTCCTGTAGTGCCGTTTTTCTAAACTCATCTATCAAATTGAAAGGATCAATTGGCTCTGGCGATGTTTTGAATTCGTTCAACGAGCTCGAAAATGCTGTCAACACTCCCGGGTTCTCTATCTTCCTATTCAACGATAATATTGATGAGCTATTGGTCAAAAAAGTAGACCCAATTGTTTGACCACTCATATCTGGTGTCTTTTTCTCGGCTGATACAACTAGAAGTCTGTTTGAAGAGCACTTGATTGCTCAAAAATCATATATTGACACTCATAAATACAATTCAAAACATATCAAAACATGGAAATCCAAAATAAATTACAGAGAAAAAAACTTTTTTGAGCCATAAACCACGACTTATTTTATCCCTTTTCTCTCAAGCTCTTTCAACTATGGATGTGATTATCTGTGGCATTTATCGAGTTGTCTATGTTAACGAGGTTGCCTATAGCTGGTTTTTTAGATGCTAAATTGTCTTTTAAGTAATCAACAGCTTCTTGGTACATGGCGTTGAATGTTTCGGTAGATTTTGGAATGGTTCTATCCGGATTTTTCTTGAGTCGTCTATGTTCCAAAACCAGTTCAGCCTTTTCATAAGAGGTTTCACCGTCACTTGATTTCTCCTTGAACTTTTTTCTCAACTTAGTAATGAATAAACCACAAGCATTGCAGTGAAAGTCGATACCTCTCACTTTCCTCCACTCCGGTGTATCATTTATGCCACAATGATAACACGCTGTGCCAGACTTCTGGGATTTTCTCACGCACCTCTTTTGCTTTTTATTACCAATGGCTCGTTTTGTATATGCCTTCGACCGCTGACGTGTGGGATTTTGAGTCTTTTCATCCTTACCTTTTCCACTCGGAAAAAGACACCAATTAGTTTGAAAGGGGGTGTTTGGTTTCAAGTCTGTGAGCTCGTCGTTAATCTTGAAACTTTGGGTGGTTTCACAACCTTCTTCACCACTATCGTCTGTTTTTTCGTCATCTGTCTCGTCGCCATTCAAGAGAAACTGACGTTGCTCAAGGCTGGTTGGTTCATGTGATTGCTGTTCATAGTATCTTTTCTGAGAAATATCATACAAGTTGGATAGAGCAAAATGGGCATGATGCATGTCTTTTGATAATTCTGACATTTTTTTGAATTGAAGAGTCTCTCTGTTGAAAAAAGAATTCAAATTCTCGACTGAGACCAACACATCCTCCATGGACCTCCTTTCAATGGCGCACCTCAATTCTGGAAGACTACCGAAATATGGATATGCAGTTGAGACATAGTTTGCGTTATCCCTCAACCCTGTCGAAACACCTTGACCCTGGAAAAAAAAAATCTCACTGTTCAAGATTTCTCTCCTCAAACTGGTCATAAACAATTCAATTGCATTTCCGTAAATAATCAAGTTTTCAATGTGTCTCAAACATTCGAGATTCTCATAATCTCTTGACAGTAGTTTAACTTCAGGATCTAGGGTGGTCACTCGTTGGAGACAAGAGGCTGCATCAAGCAACTGGTCAAACAAGCTAGGACCTGATTTTGGTATTTCAAGGCCCTCAAGATTCAATAGTGCATTCTTCATAGCAGGGTTCCCTTGATTTATTTCTGGTGAAGTCGGAATTGTTGAGCTTGCTGACGCATTTCTCAAGATTGGACTCAACTTGATGTTTTCTTTTACAGAGAAGTCGTTATAAAGCTCTCTCTTTGTATGCTCAGTAAACTCTTTGATTACACAACCTACTTGCTCTCTGGTGTAACTCAACGGCGGATGTGAAATGATAGAACTGATATCCATCACGTTTAGTTCCAGTTTTGTTTTTGAATTTAAATTTACCTTTTTTGTTTGTTTTTGACCTTGATTAGTACGAGGATCTTAATAACGAAGAAATAAAAGAAAACCTCATCAATATATACGGCAAATGCTTTGCTATTCTTTTTTTTGATCTCTAGGCTTTTTTACTGATCTGTTACCCCCACTTCCCCAAAATTATGGTCTGCTGGGAAGAGCAACTTTTACAACCTTTCTATTTTCTTGACTGATACTTGATCTGTTCAAGCAACTCCGAGACATTCTATCATTATAAAAAAACATTTTTGAGTTTCACTCTATATACTGTTTGGCAGCTGAGGTTTACTTCAACTTCTAAACAGACGAACAGACAGTTGAGTCAACAGCATTGGTGTATGGATGTAATCATATAGTAGTGTATATACTACAAATATATCCCAGTTTGGACTACATTTTTTTTTTCTGTTTTTTCTAAAAATTTTTTTAGAAATCTCTTTATAATATTAGTAATTTGATTCATATTTCATCACCAATAACTCAGGATTATCATTAGATCAGCTAGCTACCATGAGTAAAATTGTCGGGATTGAACACGACAGAGTCACCAATACCACTTCAACCGATTTTCCAGGTTATACCAGTAATACTTCCGAAGATTATGCTTGGAGTTTGGAAAAGTTCAACTCATCATTTGATATAGACATCAAGTTCATAAGTGATAGAACGGCAAATTTCGATTTGGTCAACATAGACACATCTATAGCCAATGCGTTCAGAAGAATCATGATTTCAGAGGTTCCTTCTGTCGCTGCCGAAGACATCTACGTCTTCAACAATACATCAGTTATACACGATGAAGTGTTGGCGCACAGAATTGGCTTGGTCCCATTAAAGGTTGATCCAGACCTTTTGACATGGATTGATCCAACACTCGATGAAAAGAGCAGATTTACAGATGAAAATACTGTTGTATTGAGTTTAGATGTTGCATGCACCAAGAATCCACACCCAGCCAAGAATAATAACGAGCCAACAAACTTGTACCGTAACTCGAACGTTTATGCAAGAGATTTGAAATTCGAACCACAAGGAAGACAATTGGAAGTGTTCAAGGATAATCCAGTTGTACCAGCCGACCCAAACATCTTATTGGCCAAATTGAGACCAGGTCAAGAAATCTCATTGAGAGCACATTGTGTTTTGGGTATTGGTTCCGATCATGCTAAATTCTCACCTGTCTGTACGGCATCATACAGATTATTACCAGTAATTGATATATTATCACCAATCACAGGAGAGGATGCCATTTCATTTCAGAAATGCTTCCCATCAGGTGTCATAGAAATTGATTCCGAAGGTGCTGCATATGTCAAGGATGCTAGAAAGGATACAGTTTCAAGGGAGGTGTTGAGACACCCACAATTTGATGGTAAGGTCAAATTGGGCAGACAAAGAGATCACTTCATTTTCAACGTTGAAAGTGCCGGTGCCATGACCCCTGAAGAGATTTTCTTCAAAAGTGTTAGAGTTTTGAGGAACAAGGCTGAATATTTGAGAAATTGTCCTATCACCAATGCATAAATTATCAATTATTCAATTAGAGTACCTGCTAACTCTCTCTTTTTGTCCTCCATCAATGTACACTATTCTGTAATACAATTTCTGTTTTACCTTCTTTTGTTCGTTGTTCAACCATAAACTATGTAGATCATGTGAATAAAACTTTAATAATTCTTTCAACCATGTGTAAGTGCAATGATTGATTATTTAGACAGTTTTCACCATCGAAAGCAGCACCGCCAAAAACTTCATTGGAAAAGCAGAACATTTGTTTTTCATTTGGACAAGTTGCAAGACATTATTATACATTAAACTCAAAAGATCCAAGAACTTGACTAGAACCAAAACCTCCAGGCATGTCAGTGAGCTCGGAATCACCACCTCCACCAACATCATTAGACAAGCTTTCATCCTCATCCGAAGCCTTTGTAAATTTTCGAACCTGTTGAAACATCTCTACCGGATCAATATCAAAGATGATTGCGTTACCACAATACCCATCGTAAACATCTTCACTCTCTTCAAGATCAAAATCCACTTCAATTGGCGATACACTATGATCGTGAACGCTATTTTCTTGGTCCTGCTCACTTTGAGCAGCCTTGACCAACTTTTCATTATTTACACATGTGATGCAGTATAATAGGTACTGCAAAGAAAAAACTGATAAATCAATCAGCAATGTATACATTTTGAATAGAGTTAGACTTTGAAACTTCCTCTCTCCGATGAACTGGACCGTTAGCCCACCATACGAGTAATCAAAACTTGATGCATTGGTTGTATTATCAGTGAAAAACAAGTGTGAGAGTAAAAACAAAAGATTAATCAATATCAAAATGTTTAATATCGACTTGCTGATAACCTTTTTCATATTAACAGGCAATGTCCGTCCATTTGAAAATTCAGTAGGGAATGGCTTAGTTATTATGATTTGTTGTAGCGATCTTACCGCTGTATCAAGCGTTGAATTGGTATTCAAATAGCTGATAAATATGAGTCCATATGTGAAAAGTTCTAACGCCTGGATGAAATCAGCATTGAAAGAAACGATTCTTCTTTTTAGTACTCTTGTATCATTCAATTGCAATTGTGATTGTGGTTGTCTTTGAGTTGAATTTGAGATCGGCAATCCAACCTGCGAATAGTTTGAGGACATTGAGCGAGAGTTCAAATGACAACAACCAATTAGTAAAATGAGCTTCCTGATGATCAGATCAAATTTAAGATCTTTTCTTAATTGAATGTGACAGATCTATCAACTCAGTGCAGGTGTATTTTGAGATTGTTAGGCACCGTCTGCGCCCTCAAAACTTTATACACGACTTCATCTTGAAGATAGTATGATACGATATACTCTTATGATCATTAAACCAGCCCACAATACAAAACGATATAACTATAAACAAATAAGACAACCTTCACCACCTTGAAGATGCATCTAACTCAGATGCAAAACATGTAAACGAAAAAAAATAGACAGCATACTATAGAGGCGGTAGTGAATTTCTACAAACAGGGCATTGCAACTTGTACTTCATCCATCCCTCCAAGCACTGAGTGTGGAAAATATGCCTACAAGGAGTGACCATATAATTTCTTCTCGCAACAATGTTGGCTGTGATAGTAGTACCATTCTTATGTATTGGCAACTCAACCTCTCCCATACAAATCGCACAGTCGACTTTACAACCACCGTCATGGTGTAGAAGAGGCTCATTTGGACCATCTCCTGCTATAGCTTCATGATCGTGCTCAATGCCAAATCCGTTTTCAAGATCAAACTCTGTCAAAATTGGGTGATAATCATAAGATTTAGGTAAGTACTTGTCTGGCAAGAAAAACCTTGGACCAAAAAGTTCTTGAGTTTCCAAAATTAGTATCTGAAAGAGTAGCCATCCCGAGACCAGCAGGAAGAGAGTTGGATCATAATGATGATAAAAGGGATTCGATGATTCAAGTGATATATAAGCAACAGGAATTAGTCTCAAAACGGATGTGCCAATAATGAATTCCCACTTGAAAGATCTACGTGACCCTCTAATGATATTTCTATAAATTTGTGGAACCCAAAATGAACCCAACAGCAACAGAACAATATATTCAAAAACCAACCTCAGTTTTCTTGTCCACATCAAAGAGTTTATGACAACAAATGTGAATGCAATCAATGCAAAGAAAAACTTAGTGTATATTTGCCCACTAACGGTCAGCTCGTCATCAGGTAATTGCAATGGTTGCAGTTGTTGAGCGGGAGGAGCAATATTTGTTGGGAGAATTGTATCATTGTTCACCTGTTGTTCCTGCTGATCATCCAAAGGGGTCCCTTGCAAAGCAACCCTGGCACTGATATTTCTTTCGTTAATTTGAGAAGAATAGATCAAAACCATATACCTCATTTCAAACACACTTGCTAAAGTGAAGGCCAACAATGAACTTACGACCAAAGGCAAATATAGTTCTGTCAAAATAGCACTGCACAATAAATACAGCATACTCAATGATCCGTCAACTAAATTCATCATTGTAATTGACCAAAACGAAACCCTTGACATCGTGGAAGGAGTGTTTGTAGCATTCATTTGATTAATCGAAAGAAATATTTGCGAAAATAAAATCAAAATTCCAATTAGAATGACATTACGTAATTGTTTGATTTGAACTTCTCTTCGTATACCCTTGGAGTTGGAAATCTGAACACTTATCCCACAATCTGGAGAGTATAACAAACCATCCTCCATAAGAAGCTCAGGAATTTGTGGAATTGGTCTTCCAATTGGATTTGTAAACTCATCATCAATATCTTGCAATTGCTTCTTGGTTAAAGGAGTTTTGGCAAAATGTGAATAGAATACAACCTCACAGTTATCATATGCCATATCTATAAAATCATCCAATGAAGATAATTCAATATCATCAATCTTTGTCTTGTTGACAGATTTGGATATCATTGTCTTAGTTTTATTGAAATACCTCTCATCCAAAGTCAAATGGGGTAAGCCATAAATACCAAAATATTTTGCAGAAATTGATGTGGCGACAAGATTACCAGAATCAGAATAATATACCCCTGATAAAGTCAATTGATGATCCTGTAGCTCATCTTCGTCGTGCAACCCGAGACGAACAATTACCTTGACTGTATCTGTGGAATCATCAGGGTCTTTCTTCATTGCAGATACGTCAATCTTGATTTTTCCACTTGGAATATCAGTCACATTACCATTTTTGAAAGACTTTTTGATCGGCTCATTATCACTTTCGCCATTACCAAACCCATCATCAAAATCTGAAGCGCTTTCAGAGAGCCTCTTTTCAGATCTCTTCACTGAATGTTGGTCGTCATTCTCCTTCTTCAAGATCAAATAATCAGGAATTGTCATGTTTATGGGTGTGATACTGTCGTGTAACTGCTTGTATGTACCTCTCAAAGTACCACTGATATTCAAAAAGAAGTTATGTTCTTCCTCACTGTTTGAATTAAGCGATGTGATTTCTTTTTCGCTATTCAATCCCCAAATCTCTTTGGCAGCTGTGGAGATCTTATTAGGCAAAATTGAAAATATCTCATCTTCAGCCCATGGTGAATCTGGCGAAAACTTGTGGATGGGCCATTCTGATACATTTTTGCCATCCAAACTATCTTGATAGCTGAGTTTCAATCCTGTGAGGTTACCATACCCTGACCACCATTCAGAATCAAATAGTTCGTTTAGAGACAAAGAAACATCATCTTTATACTTCAGCAATCTTTGCTTATTCTCCGGTAAATTCTTGGATGGATTCGTATCATCTTGGGGTCCTGGAAGTAATAGGGTCAAAAATATAATGAAAAATATCAACTGAGCCCTATTGTTCATTCTTTTGTTTAAATGGGCAAGGCTCTTCAAGTCTGAATAATCTTGAGCGGTACAGAAAACAAATGCTAAGTATCAATTAATGAGGACAAAAGCTTGTTGAACTCAATAGTTATGTTCAATGGTTATACTGAAAGTAGTTTTATTTTGATTTCAGATTTACATTTCCAGATTGCGCGATCATTTTCACAGAAAGGTTGGAGCTTATCAAGAGTTGATTGAATATACAAAGACTAAAATACTTCAAGAAACAATAGTGATTGATTTGTTTGTGGGTCATATCAAAGGGAATGTATGACATTTGACCCGGGTACGGAATTGTGAGATCAAAATCAAAAATGGAGGAAAATAACCTCAAAACCTACCTCTTTAAATCATTCAAAATCCAATCCGATTCACGCTCTCCACTTAACCATGCACCGTGTGCACACCCATGACCCTCGTAAATAGTATGCTCACCAGCAAATCTGATATTACCAAAACCTTTGATCAAACCTTTGTTTACCAAGACATCATCGAAACCTGCACCGGAAATCGAACCTCTGCTGAATGGATCTCTTGTCCAGTTTGTCTTAATGACATTCAAGGGAGTTGGAATATCATCATCTGATTTGAAGTTTCCTAATTTAGCAATCATTGGCTTTAAAACTTCCCAAGCGTCTTTCGATTGATCTTCTAGATAGAACGAAGCTGGCGATGGGACTAGACAAGCCAAAGAAGGGATTTTTTTTGTTGCATACAAATTGCCCAGTAAAATTGGGAAAGTCCATGGTTCGGGAGCAGCGTTTGAAGAAGCATTGAAATCTTGAGCTGGAACTTCTAGCTCGATCTCCTTGCCACTAATGATTGCATCAGTAAATTCATCATCTGGCTTCGGCAATAACACAAACTTATCAATATCTTCCAGCCAAAACGGAGACTCAAACTCAAGAATGATTTTAGCTAGAGTGACTGAATGCATTTTGCTGAAATCGTTGCTGATATAGTCTGGTAAAGGTGGGTTGAAATTGATTGAGCCTAGTTCCCCCGATCCAGTTAGTGTCATCAATGGCAAAGGGATTGTGACAATGACATAATCAGAAGTAAAAGAATGCCCGTCCGAAGTGGTGACCGTGTGAACTCCTGTTCCTTCATCCTTTTCGATGGATATGACAACTTTGGAGGTTAATATTTTTTCATCAACTGGATAACCAGCCAATTCATTTTCCAAGACTTTATCATAGCAACTGTTGTTAAAGGAATCTCTGCCACCATATGGTAAGATTGCAGTCGATGCTGGTAACATATCCCACGAAACACCGTTACCAATCTCCAGGATTCTCAACAATTGCGGAGCGTATCTGATCTGATCTTTAGTCAACGACGTTCTGTTCTCGTAAACATATTGGTTGGAGGCTGTATGCAAAGTAACATCTTTGGCAGAGGTTGAGGCAAACAGCTTCAATTCATCGGTTACCGGCCCAATATCCAGTGGTAAGTCACCTTCGAATCCATAGATTCCAATTGAAGTATCATCGTACTGGGTCTCGATGTTACCCATTTCAATGGATTTCTTGAAAAGTGGGTTAACTTCAGTGCAGTGAAACCAACTGCAGCCGATATCATACCTTATGTCCGTCTTTGGTGATTTATAAGTATACAGACGACCACCAATTCTATCTCTAGCTTCTAAGATCAACGTGCTGATTCCCTTTGCATGCAAATCGGTAGCTGCCTTGATACCGGCAATACCCAGACCGATGATGGTAACTTGATTGTGAGGAATTGTGGACGACATATTACTGTTGCTCTTGACATACGATTTGGAAGTCGGTCTCAAGGGTTGGTACAATTGTTGAACAATTTATATTGATTATAAATCATCATCTTGTCTACAAGGCTGAACAAAAAAATTCGGGCTAAACCCTTCCTATTTCGGCTCTTTCAGATAATGGCTCTGAACAGAACGATTATACCTATTGAAGCCAGAATATTGGCCATTCATAGTGCATTCGAAACCTCCTATACTTGAAGTTCATTAATTTGTGAAGAGAAAAAAAAGCATTTATATATGTGTATATGTACTGTAAAGCCGTTGAGTAGAAATCATGCTAATAAATAGAAAAATAGAAAAATCGTTATTTTGAGATTGAGATGTGAGATAACAGGGGCATTTTGGATTAGTTGTGCTTCTTTCCCCTAGCCTCAGCTTTAGCCTTCATTCTCTCTTCTCTTTCCTTCTTTGCAACGGGTCCAGCTTCTGTATCCAAGCCGGCGTCCCACCATCTGAAGCTCGAAGCATAGTTGCCGATAAAGTAGTGATGATGCAAGTCATGGTGCTCAGCACCTGCCCAGAATGGAAGGAACTTGTTCAAAGACCATGGGAAATCATAACCGGAATGGGAGTCGACTGCCTGGAACAATCTCAAGACAATCCAAACGGTAACGGTGAAAAGGTGCAAGTCGTGGGTTATTGCCGCGTAGATCATTGGGAAACCAACAGTACCAAAGCCCAAGCTCATTGTTTCGATCGGATGGGCATATTCAGCAGCAAGACCAAATGGAGCGGCATATCTGTGGTGCTGCTTGTGGATGTATTTGTAGAATGGGCCGTAGTGGAACAAACGGTGGAACCAGTAGTGCCAAGTGTCCTCCAAGAAGAAAAACAAGCACCACTGAACCAACATCGACTTTAGCGATGGAAATGGAACGCTCACCGAGATGCCCAACTTCTTGCACACTGGGTGGAATGCCCAGATCGGCAACGCCTCGACGAGGAAGTGCGACTTCAACACGGACTTCAGGCATTCCCACTGCTCTTTGTCGCTTGGGATATACGTCGGCTGGATCTTGTACTTGTTGAAAACGGGCATCTTATCGACGATGTACCACGGCAAGCATCTGCCGAAGTACATGAGTTCGTGAGTCAAGAAAAATAGCAACCCGGTGGCCAACACGTCGTTGTTCATATATGTATACCATGACGCCCAGAGCTTCTCCATGAAGTTGAGCTGGTGCTGCGTTTCAAAAATGTTGTGTACCACCTCGAGGTAACTTGGCGAAGAGATCGATTGGAAAACAGTCTGATTGAAAATCTCAGTCATGGTGTGAGGACGAGGACCGGTGCTTGAGTAATGTGTCTTGGAGTGTGACTCTGCTCCTCCAAACACAACCCATAAGGATATATCTGCTTATTTATACAAAGGGGGTACTACGCTACAGAGCCCAAAATCACCTGTGCCACTGTTGATGTATCATGCTGCCTCCCTTCGTTTACAAAACCACGTCCCTTCGTTTACAAGCTTCCCTTCACCTTCTCAGCACGCTCTACACTCTAAACACCAGGATTCTTGTAAACGAACCACCACCGATTGGCCCTGGATACTTCAATTCTGAAAACTGGAAAAAAATGGTTCGATCAAGCGTTCCATTTTGCATGGTGTGATAATTTTGGAATTTCCGCAGCGCAACGCAGTCCAGTATGGGCCAGATTACATAAGTTTCAGTTAAGGGCTACAGTTGATGTTTTCATCATTGTGGGATAATCACGACTCTAGCTGTATTGAAAAGCAGGTGGAGTGAAGCAGAAAGAAACGGCTACAAGAACTATCTAAGACTAGCTTACAATTTTTCAACAACTTCGACTGTGTTTTCGGTGTACTCCTTGTCGCCAGCTGGGGCGGCGATCTCACCAAAGACCAATTGGGCAGACAAGGTCCAGTTCTTACCTTCTGGGATCAAGTGCTTGATGTGGGCCTCAATGAAAGGGTTGTAGTGTTGCAAGTTGGCGCCGACTTTCAAAGCGGAGAACTCAGTCCAGGTCAAGATCTGAGCAGCACCCGAGGACTGGGCAGCCCAGATAGGGAAGTAGTCCTTGTAGGCTGGGAAAACACCTTGGATTTTCTCAATTGGCTCCTGGTCCTCGAAGAAAAGAACGGTACCGTAGGCTTGGGAGTGGAGGTTCAGTTTCTCGGCGGCGCTTGGCAAGTCAGCAGCGATCTTGGTCCACAAAGCACTGGAGGCGGCACCGACAAGAACAAGGGCACGGAGCGGCTGGATGTTGAACGACGATGGAGTGAGCTTGACAACCTTCTGGACAATGGCCTGGAGTTGGGCCTGGGTGACACCGGCTGGCAAGGTGTTTTTCAAAGCGTAGACAGATCTTCTTTGTTCGTAAGTTTCTAAGAATGCGGACATGGTTGTGGTTGTGAGTTTGGTTTTCCTTGAGGATGGTATGGGTTGGAATTGTGCGAATCCCAAACCTCAGAGGGCGAATTATTCCACTTTGTATTTATACTGTAGAGATTAGATCTATTTTCCACATGGCTTCTGTGTTGTTTTTACTGTGGAGGCGCATCATCATCGCCGCCGTACGCACCGGTCTGTCTCTTCACTATGTGTTAACTACGCACAACCAACGACACGCACTCACATGGGTACGCCTGATTACTAAAATTATAAATCACCTTAAGTCATAATTACTAAGTCACCCTTAGTTGAAATTTATAATTTTAGTCATATCACCGCTAATACCAAAGATAGAGCAGGACGTTTAGGCAATGGCAAAGGCGATTACCAGACAAGTCTTGGAACAGAAAGTGTGGAGAGAGATGAAAGACATGGCATGGCATGGCATGGCTCAGCTGAAGTGAGCCATAGTGAGCTGGAATGGTGTCTCTTGTGTTTTTTTTTTGTTTAGATAGACCACTCTTGTAGATATGAATCAAGCAGTTATCGGAAACTTGACTTCTGAACCACAACAACAATACACCAAAGTAAAAAAAAAAAAAAAAAAGTACAACTACATGTACAAGTCCAGCCCTAAACCCTAAGTACACGCACGCGCGCAAGTGGTGTAAACATCTTTGCAACGCCTCTAAAAACAGTCACACATTTTTTCTTCTCTTTTTGTGCGGTGCTCAGTGGTTTCTTCAAAAAATTTGAGCATCCCCGATAACTGGGGCGCTTCATAATAGAGCAGAGAGAGCAAGAATAGCCCCAGTTTGGTCTGCAAAACTTCACCAAAATTTTCAACCAGTTTTCCTCTCTCACTAACAAACTGAGTATTGGGTAGGCAGATGAAAACAAGTATATCACAAGCAGTTTGGTAGTAATATTCATCTGATTTTGAAAAGTAGCTAAGTACAACAACGATTTCAAAAAGTAAGTGACTTATGGAAATAAAGCCATCATGGATACCTGCTCTAGTGAGCATCTTGGAGAATGTAGGAATACCAGTCAGTTGTATCTGTTGAAAATTATTAGTGCATCGCGTTCAAGCTGAAGAGTTGGGAACCACCAAGCATCAAGCTACAGACCGCTGGAAACAGCCAGAGCATGGCTGGTGTGTGTCGGGCAGTCAGGATCGCGAGGACTAGTCCGTCGCAGTAACTTTTTCACCGCTGGGATGGAGTAGATGGCTTTGAGTTGGCCCAGTCGCAGTCCATTGAAGCTTCTCCTGAAGGTTCCAACCACCATTTGTCAGGGGAACGAGACTTGCTTCACTGTGCAGAACCACTGTTGCATCAATGCTCAAATAAATCTCCAAGAGATACTCGAATAGATGTCCTGCTGATTTTTCATTTTCTCATAAAAAATTTCTCTCCACAGATGGACACCATAGTGAATCAGGATTCTCCATGATGGAAACTGTATATCATGCTGTTTTTTTCTTTCATATACTAACAACCAACTTTTAACTTTCATGTTATAGTGTCACGTCTTAACGAATATCAAGTTATTGGTCGCCGTTTACCAACTGATTCAGTTCCTGAACCAAAGTTATTCCGTATGAGAATCTTTGCTCCAAACACTGTTGTTGCCAAGTCAAGATACTGGTACTTCTTACAAAAATTACACAAGGTTAAGAGTTCATCAGGTGAAATCGTTTCAGTTAACCAAATCACTGAAGCTCACCCAACCAAGGTTAAGAACTTCGGTGTCTGGATCAGATACGACTCAAGATCAGGTACCCACAACATGTACAAGGAATACAGAGATGTTACCAGAGTCGGTGCTGTCCACACCATGTACCAAGATTTGGCTGCTAGACACAGAGCTAGATTTAGATCAGTTCACATCTTAAAGGTCGTTGAATTAGAGAAGACTGAAGATGTTAAGAGACAATACGTCAGACAATTCTTGTCAAAGGACTTAAAGTTCCCATTGCCACACAGAATCTTGAAATCAAAGCAAATCTTTGCTCCAAAGCGTCCAACTACCTTCTACTAGGTTATTTGTTGCTCAAATAAAGAATAGGGGTTGTTTTCTTTCAGGATTTGTTTATACTTTTTTATATCTAACAATTTGTTAATAATATATTGAGTTTTATCATATACTTTTTTCTCTCTTTTCCCAAGAGATGTAGTTATAGGTGCTTTTCAAGAGCTGTGACAACTGCAGTCGTCTGTTACTTGTTTTGTCCTGTCTTGTCTCGGCCAACTCAAACCTTCAATCCTAGATGTCAGTCAGTTCATTCCGTTGACCTCGAACCTGTGTTGTATAATATGATGGCTCAAAATACATGTCGTGTGGAAACTTCCCAAAAAAAAAAGCGGAAGGATATTGGCGGTTATTGAAATCAGTCTGATAAAGCTCACTTAGACAGCTTCATATCTTGTTGGATACTTCATAAAGGGCAGGTGATACCTTTTGCAACATGGACTCTTACGAAGGCTCTTCTGGTCAAGAACCTACGGGTAACACAGAAGATGGAAAAAAATTCAAGAGAAACTACAAAGCATGCTTGAATTGCCGAACCAGAAAGGTCAAATGTGATCTCGGTAGCGTTGATAATCCTTCTGATCCACCATGTGCACGATGCAAAAGAGAGAGAAGAGAATGCGTATTTGTTGACAGCAGGAGAGGGGGACAGGCTAATGTTGTGGCTGGAAAAAAACGTAGAGCACAGATAGATCTGGAGAATTCGAGGAAGAATAAGATCCCCAGTGATGCTTCGATGAATGAGTTATGGCCAAACCATATCCAACAGCGTATAAACTTTCCCGCAAGCACAAGAAGCAACAATAATATTGATATTGAATCTCCTCCATTGTCAAACCAGTCACCGTATTCAAGAAATAGCTCTATATCAGCTCACAGCACTCAGTATGACCCATCGGTTGTTTATGCAGGAATCAACAGTAATAGTCCAAATCAGCCCTTCAGCCATGCAAATAACAGCCACTTGAACGGAAATTATACGTTCTCTCGAACAATAGATGAAAGCAGAAAGCTACCACCACCTCAGGCTTTGCTTCATACAAGTTCTGGGGATGTTCTAAACTCGTACACTTCGAAAATGTTGAATATGACAAACGCAAAACTAAAGTCTCAAGAGAATTCACCATTCAACACAAATCATATTAAAGACCATAGAAAAGCCAGCCTCACAGAAAGAACGATGGGTGCTCAGATGACAAATAATCCTCAAGGCGCTTTGGCATTTTTAGCAAAAACTGCTGGCCATATTGCAAAAGCAGATGAGAGGGACAGAATCAACGCAGAACAGCGACATGAAGAGTTGGAAGCACCAAGCTTGTCTAAGAGAAACTCAGGAGTATCTGCAACTTTGATATCACCGGATGAGAAACTTTCTCACTCAAATTCAACTACGTCGATTGACGATTCTGGTAGAAATATCACCGCAACCAATCCCTCAAATACTCATGTCATGCCACCGATGGAGTCAAGCCATAGCGTTAGGCCACGTCCATCATCAAAGCTTGCGGAAATAGAATATATTGGACCGAACTCAATACTAACAGAGTCTGCTGCTAGAAAGTTGATCAATTTATTTTTTTCTACAATGCATCCATTTTTTCCACATATACCTCCAAATTTGATGGATCCGGATACAATGGCTGGGTATCCTTTATTGATATGTGCGATTTTAACAATAAGTTCGAGATACCACTCTTTCGAAGAAATGGTTGACGAAACGACTGACGATTTGGAAACTGAGAAGGATATGCCTAACCATATCGAGGTCCATGAGAGGCTTTGGGTTTATTGCCAGCGTCTAATCTCTCAAACAGTTTGGGCAGAAGCTTCCACAAGGTCTATCGGAACTGTTTTTGCCTTTTTGTTGTTTACAGAATGGAATCCAAGAGCTATTCATTGGAGATGGTCAGACTATGCAAATAAACCAGATACAATTACTGACTCAGATGACCTTACAAAGATTCCTCCACCTGGGGTTGAGGGTAGTGGTGATGATGGGTTTGCTGGCTTAGGCGCTATGAGAAGATCTTCAAGAATGGGTTGGATGTTGATCGGCTCAGCTGTGAGGTTGGCACAAGATATGGGATTCATGGAGAACAGTTCAAGAATTTTTTTAGCCTGTCATATAAGTGAGACTTATGGAGCGATGAATATTAGCAGAAGATCAATGCTTTCGAACTCGTTGTCAGAGATTGACTTGACCAATGACGATGTAGATGACACAAACTTGTCCGTGCCAAAGAAGAAGAGGTCCAAGAACAAAGAAGCTGAAGAACATGATCTGGTCTTGAAAGGTGATGAAGAAAACTTGAGATTTATGACGGATACAAAATTGGAGTTTTCAAGAATGCAAAAAGCTAAATTAGAATTGCTACAAATAATGTCTATCTGCTACGAGTCATTATACGGTGTAAAACCGAAACTTGAAGGGTTAGATAAGAGGCAAAACTTGGCCATCTTGAACATTTTGTCTCCACTTTTGAGCAATTGGTATAACAGATATCGTGATTTATTGATCAAGAGTAATCCGAACAGTCACCACAGTGTCAATGGTAATCAATCACATGATTTAATGATGCTCAAATCATATTCGAAGTATGCAAAAGACATTGGTAAGCAAGTTGATAAGGAGTCTTTAATTTTTGATTACTATTATGCCAAATTGTACATTTATTCATTAGCTTTAACTGACTATACTTCACATCTGGACAAGAAAGAAAAGTTAACCAGGAAACTAAATCACTTGAAATTGGAGGAACTTTCAAGATCATCAAAGTACGTTGAGTTGGCATTCAATGCCGCAAAGGAAATGCTTGCTACCACTCAAAGGCTACATAAGTTGAAGATGTTAAAATACATGCCTGTTAGGTGGACAACAAGGATAGTCAGGGCAGTTGCTTTTGTAGTTAAATGCTATTTAACAATCACAGGTTCCAATAATAATGTTAATTCGAGTATTATGTCACTATCAATCATTCCGTTGGAGGAAATCATCACTATCATTCAGAAGGCTGCAATAACTTTGAGGGAAGCATCGCCAGATGAGCTTCATCTTTGCACAAGATACTCTACAATTCTTATGTATCTCTGTTCTGAAATGAAATCCAAGATCCCGAATAGAGCTGATGTCAATATGGATTACGAGAACAACTCTACCAATAACGGTGTTGAAGCTTCTGTGGAAACAGAGGATTACGAAAAGGAAGATTACCCAGAGGAAAGGGCTGAAACAATCAATGTAGAACTTTCCTCCGACTTTGGCCAATCATTTGATAAATCGTACGATCAACAACAGCAATCAAACTACGACGATGGATATTCGTTGGGGTATGGTATTAGAAATTCGCAAAATAGTAATTACACTCCACCCCAACAGGAACAACAGTCTCATACAGAAGATTTATTTTCATTTCCCGCAGATACCGTTTTTGACTTATTCAATAGTGGAAATGGAGGGGGTATTGGTTTAGATTTTGTTGAACCTTGGACTGAGATGATCGAGCAGTATATTAACAAAACTGAATGAGGAGAGTCATCATCTACTTTGGTAGGATTATATTTAAATTTAGTTAAGCTTCAAGTTTCGCAAATAGAATGAGGTCCAGCCTTGGCAAATGGATAATTGATAATAAAAATCTAATAAAAAATCACTTTTCAGGAACAAAATAAAGGCGAGAGGAGAAAGAAATCACATAATAATACAGGTTTTGTTCTTCTTCTTACTTTTCCTTGAAGAATGCTTCAAATTGCTGGTTTGAGAATCGGTTGGATTTCGAGTGATATCTTCATTCGTCAACTTCTTTTTCGTAGAAAAACTTCTATTAATCTTTGATGATTTCTTTGGCTCCAGCATCGGTTCCTGCTTTTGAGTCTTGTCATAATTTGGGGACTTCGGAGAAGTGGATGTGATTGAAATTATTGGGGGTAATGACTTCAAAGTTTGTTCATGAGAAACAGACTGTACTGGTTCGCATATTTTGGAGCATTTTTTAGTCCCCGATTTACCATTCGAAGTTATTGCTGAGAGTGGAGGTAAACCCGTTCTGGAATTAATGTTATTGAACGAGCTAGAACTCGAATTCTTATAATCTGCTATTGCCAGTGTTTGTGAACTTTCTTCCTGTCTCGTTGAGCTACTGGCTATTGATGATTGTCCGCCACCATTCTGCCTGAACGGTTTCACAATAGGACCCCCACCAGGAGGATACCTCTGATCTAATGACTCTTTGAATAAATGCCCACTTTGACCTTTATAGTACCAATAAAATCTATCCAATGGTTCTATATAGTCGGCACTATCAGGGGTTATTTCCAACATTGCAGCATTCGATATAGCGTTGGACTTCTCTCTTGTATTTCTTGATTTTGATCTTGTCATAGTCTTCCCAAACGAGAAGTGATGGTGCGAAGAACTGGATTGACTGTTTCTGGATACTTCGTCGAGATCTCTTGATGAGACACTTGTGGTGGGTTTCAACATATTCGGAGGTAGTAATTTAGCCGTCTGAATTGTCAGACCATGAACTTTGGGATCGTCCTCCTTCCTACTCAGCGAGAAATGTGAGACTGTTGATATAGTGGAGCCTCTTCGCAATTCTTGGGTTGTTGTTGTTGACATTGCATAGTCACTGGTATTCTCATTCCAGTATTGTTCCTTGAAGCCGTTAACCAGAACGTTTCCTTCAACCTCGTTTTTATATAAAGTAGAAGCACCACTTGAAGAATAGCCGTTTGATCCATCTTCTGTTCTACCGTAGTTTGGAGTATAATCGACCACCTTATAGAATAAAAGATAGGGCAGTTCGGTATCTAAAACCCTATCAAACGTCATCTCCGTCACCTTTTGACCTGAAAGTTCAATATCGTTGAACAACAACCATGTCAGTTTAGCTTCTGAAACTTTCAGATCAGAAGAATTGACATATGGATATTTCCTAGAAATGGAGACATAGTGACCACTGTCTATTGAGTTACCACGATGACAAACAGCACTATGTAATACCAACTTGAAAAAGCCAAATGTCTTGTTCAATTCATTGTTATTTGCAACTGACTCTCTATCATCTCCTATAAAGTATGGGAGGTCAATGATTGTCGGTATGTCAAATCTTTTCCCTATTTTTCGTGTTTTTCCCTCACTATCAAAGATATATCTTTTCAAACACATTGGAATCAATGGTCTTTTGTCTTGATACTCTCTGCGAATTGGATTATTTAAATCTTTGACATGAGGCTGTAATATCTTGTCGGGCTTTTTTGATGCATTTTCGACTAAGTCAATTGACCCCTTCCTATCATCAAAATAATCCACTCGATTACCTTTATTGGCCTCTTCTCTTTCCTGATTTTCTAATTTCAAATCATCGTTATCTGCACCACCAAAATCAGCATAATACGGCAAAAGTTGCAAAAACATCCATGCTGGTAAAGTTACCTCTTGTGCAGGATTGTTAGAAAGTGACATCGAGTTTGACCTTTTCAATACGGGGAAACTTGACTCAGTAGAAGATCTTGACCTTGTATGGGTGATTATTTCATGAATCTTTGATATCGAGTCTCTTCTCATTCTCATAGATGGTCTATGTTGTGTATCTGAACTAAATACAGACGCAGATCTGGCCAAGGGCGAAGATGTGGATGCTGTAGCAATTGAAGAATCATCAGGCGAAAATGGAGAGACACTGTTTGTATTCCTGTTTATGGCAAGTGAGTAAAGAGATGGTGATACAGACTTAGCCAAATTCAGTGGATTGTCAGTTGAAACAACACCCAAAAATGCATTTCTTTCATCCAAATCAATTTTGGATAAGACATCCTTATCAATGGTGCTGATATCATCATCTGATGTCTCCGTTTCACTGACGACAACTTCGGAACTTGGAAGCGTGCCAACGTTTGATATTGCAGCTGATTGATTGCTTGATACAGCTGTCATTAATTTCTTATCACCATTTTGAAGCGTTAATGTACGCCGTCTCTCTAATACCCTCTTAACGTTGACAGTACTATTGAAATAAGTATTCAAACATTCTTCAAGACTGATTGAATCTGATTTTTTGTTCTTTTTGGATTTGTTCATCAACTTCGAAAAAGCTGAGTGTTTGTTGTGTTCATCCTCCTCTTGAATTGTATAATTCTTAGTCAATTTGGCAATTCTGTCCTCTGGAACGCTTATAAAAAGAACTCTCTCATTCATATACTTCAAATCATCATCCAAATCAAACTTGCCACTATGAATGATGTCAATCTTCAACGTAAGTAATGGAGCATTTAATATACCCATCAATGATTCGAAACATGATACAACATCCTGTTGTTTTTTGGAGATCAGTTCCGTAAATCCAAGTTTTGCCAAAGACTCGCTTAGTACCAGAATGATATCTACTGTTACATTGTACTCAGCACTCCTTATCAAGTTGATGACAAATCTCAAGTTTAGCTTGAAGTGTGTAACGGACGGATCTTCGTCTTTGATTTGCATCATCAATAGCGGGTCATAATGGTCATCTCTTGCAAAAATAGCGAAAATTAAAGAGTCAAAATAGCACATCACAGTGTGCCAGTTGTCCATTCCAATCAACTGTATCTCATCATGCGAAGTCGTCAACAGTGGGGTCGACGTGTAATTACTTTTGTAATGAACATCAGGTGTTATTAACTTATTTTGAGAACTCAAGGACCAGCACTGTAGCAAGCTCAACGATTTGTCAAGATCCCTGTTCGAATAGAGTGAGAACAAAGAACATAATATCTCCTCATCCGTGAAGACATGTTCGATCGAAGAGCATTCCAAATAGTATCTAACTTTCTGAACAGAGTTCACAACTTGTTGTGACCCGGAATCTTTGGCATAGTTATTGCAATTATGATCTACAATATACTTCAATAGTCCTTGGAAGAACAAATTCCTTGGCCCTTTCACATTCTCCACCATTGCAATAGATATCGAATCTATTTAACGTACAAGACTTGTTGTGTGTAAGTGTTGAATGATTTCAAATGCAGCAACAATTTTATAAAAAGGTTCCTTAACCGCACATGGTATTTTATAGGCAAACTCCATATTAATTCAAACCCAAACCACTTACTTCCATATCTTGTCCAAGACGGATTTTATTTGAATTATATTGTATTTACAACCTCAGAAGGTGATATCCAGAACGATAATTACTTCAGCTTCAGAGAAATGGGGAATAGTCTGTCATCGCAAGGCCCGCAATCATCAACTGATCAAAAGTTGAAGAATGAAAAGAGCAAGAAGTTATCCACAAAAATCAACAAAAAGTTGATCAATGGAAATATATCAACCAAGAGCTTTGCCAGGTCCACCATCAACACGCTGGAGGCGAAAGGCGAGTTGATCACTTCATCATCGACAAGATCGGTGAATGAACCTACCCTTTTTTACCCCACAACTTCAAGATCAACAACTGCTACATCAAAGGTTACTACACCACAATTGGATAGTGTACACCGAGGTAGCAGGAAGTCCTCGATCATTTCATCTCAAGGCTCAGGATCTGATCTGACCAACGCATATTTGAACGATAGCAACGTGTCATACTCGACTTCTGCTTCTTCTTCAACCTTGTCATCATCAAACTCGTCAAATCTTGCAGGGGCAAGCATAATTGATGAATCTCTATCGGAACCGGTTCAGATTTACAGAACCATGGCAAAGACAAATAACTCTTCTGATGACGTTTTGCATGTGGAAAACGTTGAAAGTAATGATTCATTGGCCTCGTTGATTCCCATCGCCAAGAAGAACGAGTTGATCCCTGTTATCATAAAATGGCATGGCTGCGGTAAGGAGGAGAAAGTTTCGATTATTGGTGACTTCAGTAACTGGAGGAGAAAGTTGACCTTGAACAAGGTATCTGCCACTGAGTTTCAAATAATATTAGACTTGGATGTTGGTGTTCATAAGGTTCAATTTTTAGTGGATGATGATATTCGTATTAGTGATACATTGCCCATGGCAACGGACAACGAAGGTAATATAGTCAACTGGTTTGAAGCATACCGTAAAGATGATTCCGAAAACTTTGAACATTATTCACATTCTCTGACTGATATTCTTCACGATAAAAAAATGAATGATTTGATAATAGAAGCTGGCTTCATGGAAAATCAAAGAAGGGTCAAGAAAACATCATCATTGATGACCTTTGACCAATTCTCTAGACCTGTGTTGGATAGGGAATTGAGTTCATCCTCATCCAGATCTTTTCCACATTCATGTATTCAGAATGAACTGCCACCAAGGTTCCCATACAGTACAAATAACAGGACAACAAGTAATCAATCGACAAATTCCTCAAATTTCTACTTCAACAAGGATAACAACTCGAGCTGCAATTCTGTATCGACTTATCATATTAACACAAAAACCACTCTTCCAAAATTGGAATACACACAAGAGCTACCGGATGTTTATTTCAAAGAAGACTTAATGTATCCATATCAAACGTACTCGGACGGCTCCAACTACAATCATCAGGAAATAAACTTCGACGATTACTTGACCAAAAAATTACAACTATCGAGCCCACCAGAGCTCCCAGCATATTTAGATTCTTTGTTGATTAACGACACTGGAAATACACATCATAATGGGAACCACCCGAAGAACAACAAATTGAACGACTTGAATGTTGATAAGTATAGTGGGTTAAACTACAGTGGTTTAGATACAGTACCCAATCATGTCATCTTGAACCATTTGATGACTACTAATATCAAGAACAACGTGATGATGGTTGGCATCATCAACAGGTACCAAGGAAAATTCATTTACCAGGTCTTGTATTCCCCTGTTGATGATGGAATTTGAAGCAATTGTCATGTTTGTTTGTTTGTCTGGTCTGATCATTTATTGGCTGTTTTTTCAATCTTGAGGTTGCTTAGTTCTCGAAACAATCCTATAATATGGCGTTATTTCGTTCTTTTCATTTTGTTGATCATTTTTACTCTAATTATACGAAAATTATATATGAAGTTACAATATACACAAACACCAGAAGCCACACATACATAATCATTACTTAACCTTTACAAAAAACTTCTTTTTTTCTTTTTACCCCCTTCTTCTTTCAAAAGCTGAATTTTGGTTCTCATTTGTTCAATCTTGATATTCACTTCCTTTATTTGACTTTCTAAATCCTCATTTAACAGTTCAACCTCTTCATTCCTATTATTATTGATCTTGATCAAGTCCAAATTGTTAGATTTGGTCTGATATTCTTTGAAGACTTCGTTTCTTGAATTACTCATAGTGTCCTTTTCAATTTTTAGCTTTGCGATTATTTCTAAATTGTTCTCTTGCTCTTGTTGTATTTGTTGGCAATTCTTCAAAGTTTCCTCGTAAGTTGTTCTGGTACTTGATAGACTTTGGTGTAATTTCAGATTTTCTTCCTTCAAAGTTGACAAGTTTTCAAATAATGGAGTTGAGATTGGAATTGGATTCTTAATTGCTGAAAACTCCTTTCTATAAAGGAAATATTGTATGTTTAATGATGATATTATTTCAGAATAAAAGGTTTCTTCGTTCAAAGGCTCAAAAAACTCAGCTGATTTGATATATTGGAATAATTCATCTGTATTATTTTCCATTTCCAAAATTTGTAAAATTTTACCTTGGTTGCATTTGAAGAGTCCGACATATAGTGTAATCAAAACCTCCAAACCTTTGATTGCGAGCAAATCAACAATTTTCATCAAGATCTCTGTGTCTTTGAATTGCAAAACCTTGAGTAATGCATCATACATTTCAGGGTCATTCAAACAGTCACTAAGTTTCCCCAAAACTTTTCCAGTTCCTAAAGACAGCGATAGATTTAAAATTATCTGAAAACAATTACTTTCTAAGGCTCTCAAGAACTGGAAAAGATAAACCTCATTTGTGATTCCTCCATCTTTTGAGATTAAAGAATTAAACTGATAATCAAAACAGTTTATTATATTGAAGATATCTGATTCAGATAAACTCTGGGATGATTCGTTATTCTTCACCAACGAAAAAGTCAAATTGGTGATAAAATATGATGGTAATACGGCATGATACGAATAAAATTTGGATACGATCTCGTGTGTTACGGGATCTTCTAAGATATGCTTTTGAAGAAAGTCAGTGAGCAATGATTCTTGCTCCTCGGAAAGCTGTGGAACACCAGCGTATACAGTATCTTCAACATAAATCGCATTGGTCAAAACAGAATAAACCAACGATCTTAACTCGTCATTTTTCAATTGGTTAAATTCCAAGTTTATCTTGTTGATCATTTTCAAATCTTCTAACTTTGAGATCTCCCTATAATTTGTCAAAAAGAACTTCCAAAACTCTAAATCAATTGTTTCATCTTCATTTTTGATGTTTGATAATTTTGATTCAATCAATTCCAAAGATTGATCTCTATCCTTCAACTCATCCAGTTTCAAAAAGTTAAAATATTCGCCAATCAATCTAGCTTGGTTTGTGATGAGAAACCCGTCAAAGTCATACCTGACCAATTTTTTCAAAGATATAGGAATTGTCTTCTGTGAATGACGGGTTGTCTTGTAACTAGCGCTTGAAACTATTCTCTTATTCGATCTCTCGTAGTTCAACTTATGAAGGTTGGGGTCAAATATATGTGGACTTGCGCTGAGGCTGACATTTGAATTGTGCCTGACTGGCAAGGGCGGTAACTCCCTCTCTACTTCATTTTCAGTTCCGGCGATTGATTCAGTTGAGTTCGAGTCTCTTGGTGGTAATGAAGGTGGTCCAGATGCTGCGATTGGCTGATGGTCTCTTTCCGGAAGCGGTGGAGGCTTACTAGAACCTCTGCTACTGTCTGTAAGTACATCTTCCATGATTTCAGGTGGTCCTGTTGAGTCAACAATGATCTCTGACATTGTGGATTCTCCAAAACCTCTTCTATGTCCGGTGATGCTTCCTTGTTTATCAATGCTAGCTATAACTGTTGTCTTCTTTTTTATTATTTCCTCTAGAATAAGTCGTGCAATACGAATTTTCAACCAGAAACCTTTCCAAGCTCAAACCTATTTCTTTTCAAAAGATAGATAGCCATCAACAGCACAGCAGTTGGAAAGATCTCGAGTTTTGAAAGCTGTCAACCACCGTTCAGATGCCAGAAACTAAGAGCTATGCTGTGTTATCAATACCGGAGCAGACGTACATTTATCCAGCTTTAAAACAATCAATATCTGCCAAGCTTCCAAATGTTGAAATCGTCTCTTCGTTACCTAGCTCAACGGATAAAGGTTCCAAAGTATTTCACTACTCGGACTATGAGGATCTAGACTTTGATAGATTGATGTCGGATCAAGATTATCTATCGTGCTCATACGTTTACAGAAAATCATTGATAAGGAAGCATTATCTTTCACATACCATTCAATCATACCTTTCAAAATCACCCACCTCGATCTTGAAAAAATCATTCCCACAGACATACCAGTTGGAACTAGACTATGCAGAGTTTTTGGATGAATCGTTGGATGACTGCTATGAACTACGTGATGAGATTCTTGAGTCACCATCGAAATTATGGATCTTGAAACCTTCGATGAGCGACAAAGGTCAAGGCATCAGAATTTTTAGCAATTTAGCACAGTTGCAGTCCATTTTTGATAGCTTCGAAGACGGAGCATTAAGTGATGATGATGAAGATTACGAACAACAGCTTGATACACATACAGCATTTCCAGCTGGTGAAATGAATGGTGGTGAAGGTGGTGAAGGTGGTGAAGGTGGTGAAGGTGGTGAAGGTGGTAATGGAGTTATAACATCTCAATTACGCCATTTTATCGTTCAAGAGTACATTTCGAACCCCTTGTTGTTGGAAAACTACGGCAGCAGAAAATTCCATATAAGATCTTACGTTGTTTGTTGCGGTTCAATCAAGGTTTATTTATATAAAGAGATGTTGATGTTGTTCTCCACAGAGAAGTATGAAAATCCACAAGTCAGCGACGACGAAGACGATGAAATTTTGGAATTACTGGGTCATTTAACAAACACTTGCCTTCAAGAAAATATCACATCATCAGTTGAAGACATTCATAAGACTGTTGTTGAGTTTTGGGATTCCCTGATTTCCGCTGAAGGAAAGTCAAAAATTTTCTCAAATTTGCAAGAAATCTTGAAAGATCTCTTCACCGCTGCCGTTAACGTTGATAAGTTCAATTTTCAACCATTACCCAATGCATTCGAGGTCTTCGGTATCGACTTCCTTGTCGATGCTGAATTAAACTGTACGTTGCTAGAGGTCAACTCGTATCCAGATTTCAAACAAACTGGTGATGATTTGAAAAAGGTAATTTATGGATTGTTTGATGGTGTTATTGATAAGTGTGTCGTTCCATTTCTACAAAATGGAGCAGCCATCGAGAATGAAAAAATGGTTGAGGTGTTGAATCTCAGTACGAGTGGTGCCTGGTGAGTTAGACGTAACATAATAGATTAAACTAATAATACAAATTAGAGGAAAATCAAAAAACATAACGGTTCAATTTGTGAGCAAGAAGAGAAAGGAGGAGTGAATATGTGATTTATCTTTCATTCTCCAACGTAGTCGCAGCAGTTTTCCAATTAGTGCTTGCAACTCCGCTCACATTGGTGGTCGAGCTCGAACCACCAGCTCCATTCTCAGTGGTTGATCCAGTACCATTATCCACGTTATAACTATCGAAATCGCCATTCATCTCCTTACACCACTTGTGAATGTTTTGCTTGAACTTATCAACTTTAACACATCCATTACGCAATGTTGTAAGACACCTTATGAACTCCTGGTTTCTTTGTAACGCAATTTGAGTCAACTGTCTCGTTTCCTCTGCGTCCTGATTGTTCAATATTCCAAAATTGATATCTTTGACAAATTCTGGTAATTGAAAGAAAGGATCTTCAATGAGCTTATTTTCTGGATTAGGAACAGATACTGAATTTACTCGTTTCTGTCCATCAAGTTCATTTTGATCCTCTCCATGTGGTGCTTCTTCCTTTTCCTCTTCCTCCTCCTTTGTATCATCGGCGTCTTCGTCATTGTTCATTTCTAGACGCTGGCCGATACTAAGAGCCTTGCTTGTACTTTCCAAAGATAGTTGATGATCGTAGTCTGGTAGCTTCAAATTATCTGGTAGCAAATTGTGGTAATCATCGCCCAAGAACATATTCATCAATTTTGAAAGCTGAACAACGTTTTCTTGTTCCTTTTCTATTATTTCAATCGTATCATATGCCAATTTCAACAAGTGGTTTCCCTTCTTTTCTGGATTGAAAATTCTACTGATTGACGACTTGGTGATCACATCCGATGGATGTTGAATCGGTGATAATATTTCTTCCAAATTTATTGATCTCAACACATTTTCCTCTTCGTCAGAGTCCTCGTCGAGCTCATCTTCTTCCTGACCATCCCCCTCTGGCTCCAATTCTTCTATTTCCTCGACCACTACCTCTTTGCCACTGTGGTCCCTGTAGTTGAACAGCTTGAATTTCTTGCTGCTCCGGTTGTAAGTATCATCAATTATCAACTGCTTTTCATTGCTGTGATAGTTGAGAAGCTGCACTTTCAAAGATGACGGGTATGATTTCAAGTTCCCTAACTGCAAGTCCGAACACTCCTTGAATAGCTTATTACCTCTGTTTGACATTGAGTTTGAACTTGCATTGTTCAAACTTGTATTAACCTCAAGTCCACTAGTCACCTCCTCAAAAGACCTCTTTCCCGTGGATTTTGACGCCAAGTGCGCTTTCAACCCTATTATCGTGTTCACTGTTGGCTGATCGGTCATTACTGCTATATCTATATGGGCATATACATATATTCGCTCAACAAACCTGTCTAAACATCCAATAACTGTTATCTTCTGTAAATTTGAGCAAACTGGAAAACAGCCCGAGTGTTCTTATTCACCCGTTTAATATGTCAAGAGGAAAATGACAGAACCGCTAACGCGTCTTTTGGTTTTCCTGCTTCAGACGTGTTCTTCCCTTTATATCAGCTACTCATTAGTAGGTATATCAGCAATAGTTTGATCAAGAGGTTTCAAGATATTGTAAATAATATAGGAAAAAAAAAACAGGAAAGCGAGCATAATGTTGGAAGGTAGATTTGATGAATCATCGTTGATGAAAAAGGTACGTTTTCATTTTGGATGTGATTAGATGTTTTGAATAATTGTTACTAACGTTTTGGAACCCAACCAATTGGGAGAAACACGCATATAGGTTGTTGATGCAATCAAGGATTCTGTGAAGTTGTGTAACTTCAATTGTACGGAGGATGGTATCACAGTTCAAGCTGTTGACGACTCAAGAGTGTTGTTGATTTCGTTGCTTATAGGTGAAGCCGTGTTTGGTGAGTACAGATGTGATAGACACATCACATTGGGTATCGACTTGGAAAGTTTCAACAAGATCATTAGAAATGGTAACTCATCAGACTTGTTGACAATAATTCTGGAGGACTCGCCGGATAACGTTCTTATTGTTTTTGAGGACAAGAACAAAGATAGAGTTTCTGAGTACAGTTTGAAGTTGATGGATTTGGATTCCGACTTCCTTAATATCGATGAGATGGAATTCGATGCCACAATAACCATGCAAGCTTCAGAGTTTGCCAAGATCACAAGGGATTTGAAAACTTTAAGTGAGTCTTTGCAAATTGTTGTCACAAAGGAAAATGTCAAGTTCATCTCGGATGGTGATTTTGGTAGTGGTAATGTTGTTTTGAAAAGTCATGTCAATATGGAGAAACCAGAAGAAAGTTTGAAGATTGATATGGGTAAACCAATCAACTTAACTTTTGGTGCCAAATATATCAGTGATATCGTCAAGGCAACCGCTTTGAGTGACACGGTCACCATCAAGTTGGCTGAAGCAGCTCCAGCTTTGTTCGAGTACAAGTTGTCGTCTGGTTATTTGAGATATTACTTGGCTCCAAAGTTTGACGAAGAAGATTAATCTTGTCACATTTTAGGCTCTTTATTTACTTCAACTTTTTGTTTTTTTTTCACCGTTCTCAAATATAAATCATTATTCAAACATTTAAACTACAAAACAATTGCAATATCGTCGGGATCTAATGCTGGTAGAAAAGCGGATCGAACTGTAGACTTATCACTAACCGGTAATATCAACCTGTATGCATCGTGAGTGTTTAAATAATACCTGAACAACCGTTTAACTCTTAGAAATCCAAAATTTTCGTACAAGCTCAATGCTTTCAAATTGACAACCTCAGTCTCTAGAAGGATCTCGTCAACATTGTAGTCATTGATCAAACAATCGATATTCATCTCGATCAATTTTTTAGCAATACCGTTCGACCTATAAATCGGATCAACCACAAGCATCCCAATATACCCTCTGATCCTTGAGTTTCGATGATGTTCAGACTTTGATATAATCAGCCCTATAATCTCTTTAGTGGATGCTAGTCTCACTATATGGCATAGTTTCGGCCAGTTATTGATGAAAAATCTATAGACGTAAATCGAATATGGTTCCGATAGATGTTTTGAAATGAGATCCATTATGGTTGATAAGTCATCGTTTTTGTTTGTGATCGACTGAACATCTAGGCTATTTTTCTCAAATTCATATTGATGAAATATCAAGTCATTGTCCAAGTCCACTTTCTTGGCAATGCTGGCTTCTACTTCTGACATTATTGCAGTGTTTCTTGCTCAACATTCAATTATCTTCAATCAATTTGTTCATTTTTTTATTTTTTTGCTTGTTTAGTTTTCGGATTGTAAACGCAAAACACACTTAGTGTTAACAGATCACACAGTCTTCCATAACAACCTATTGGTTCGAGTATATGAAGTAGTGATTGCTGAGTCCTTTGTTTGATTCGTACACACTAGAAACGGACCAATTGCTCTGATAATCAAAACAACAAAGTCAGGAAAATTTCAAAAAAGAAGAACCACTAAACGTTATACAAAACTCAAGAAGGCCAAGTAACCGCCAAAAGAGAATTTTATTGCCACCAAATATTACACATCATAATTATTACCATCAAATACAAGTTTGAAGGCTAGTTGAATCATTGAATGTTATATTATAACATGCTCATAAGATGAATAATAGAAAGAGCAACAATACCAATAACAGCTTGATATCATCGTATATTTTGAACCAGTCATCAGCTAATATGAACTCAAAACTACCCACAATCAAGATTTACAACTCATTAACTGGGTCGCATATAGTAGTGAACACTTTCAAGTTCAACACCTTGGACTCGTTGAAAAAGTACATATCGACATCCTTTAACATTCCAACAAACAGGCTATTTATCCTATCACCTTTTGGCTATAAGTTGAAGTTTTCGATGATTTTACATGATCAAATTAGCGAAATTTACATTTTTGATAGAAATTTTTTCAATTTGAACTACTTGAATACAAGCGATGACACTTCTGAAGTGTTTTTTGAGGAGTTCAAGTATTTAAAACCACATGATTCACCAATGATCGGTGTCGTTTTTAAGCAGGAGAATATAAAGGGGAATTTGAATGTTTTGAAGAGAAACTCGGGTTGGGCCCTGGCAATTGTGTCAGATTTCAAGAAAACATTGAACGATAAAGATTCTGATCTTTTAAAAGATGTTGAAGAGGACATATCAGTAATTTTGAAGTCATTTAACGTTTTGATTCAGTACTTGAACTTGACATTTTCAACGTTGGAGAAAACATTCAACGAATCGATTGATTACTTGATACTACTACAAGATCACTCACTATCTCAATCATGGACCTCGCATTATAACACTTTAAAAAGTTTGGATTTTGAAATTGACCATAAAAAGATTAACCTTTCAAGTTTGATAAATGAGGCAGAATTGATAAAAACTTCTGGTGAATGTATTAAGATGTATACGACAGTCAACGAACTATTGATTGAATTGAGGCAAGAGATTGATAATGATGTTTTGGCTGAGAAGGCGAAGTTGATCAAAGAATACAACTCTTTGAAGGTCGAGTTCGAGCAGCTGATTGAGATCAAAGATGATGACAAAATGGAGGATAAACGCAGCTCACAATTTGGACAGCTTGAGGAGGTTGTGGGTAAGATGATTGATGAGGTCAAAAATCTACCGTCAACTGAGCAAACGGATTATCCAACCATCATAAACAGGTTGTACCAAACGCATCTCAATGATTATTTACCGCAGATCAACAAATTGTCAAATGAGTTATATTCGAGCAAGTTGAACCAGTATAATAGGAAACGTGACTTGCAGCAGAATTTTGTCAAAAGGTTATTCAACAAAATTACTCATATCCAGGTAAGCTTAATTCAGTTGTCGAAAAAGATATCAACAGATTTAACATCAGATTTACTTTTTTTACAGAACTCGGAGATCAAACTTTCCATCGTTGTTGATTTGCCGTTGATATTCGGTGTTTTAATGATCAACAAGCACAAAAACCTGAAATGGTTCCAGAACTATAAAAAGCTATGTTTTAAGACTAATGAAATTTTCGAAATGCTAAGAACAATCGAATTAAATTCTAGAGAAAAGTGGATCTCTAGATTTATCAATAAGAATTTGACTGAGGATATACTACTTATGTTTAAATTTGATAAGGATTCGTTCATCAATGAACATATGGCTCAAATCAGATTAGACTTGCAGTATGTTGACAACCATTCATCGAACAAACAACTAGTGATCGACACATCGTCTCAATCGGTTGTTTTACCAAAAAATGTCAATCCCTCTTCAAAGTTCAATAGAATTTTCAGTACTATAAGCAATAATCTAAATCAGCAGTTGAATGAAAACTGGTCGGGTGGGACCAGTAATTGTACAAACAGTAACATTGAAATATTGTCAAACTTAAGTGTCTCAATCAACGATATCAATAATTACATTTCAAAGTTGAGGGACTTGAGAGCTGACGAAAAGATTATCGATAAGTTGCAAAAGAACTTGGTTGATTCTAATTTGGATAGCAGTGATAATGAAGATCTTAACTATCTAAAGTTTTATCAATCATTTGTTAAAAATTTCGAGAATGTAAACGTTTCAATTAATTCTAACGAGGAAACCAAAGTTGAAGTGAGCAAGATTTTGAATAATGATGAATTAGTCAAAGGGTATGAGCTGAGGATCAAAAAACTAGAGAACTTGTTACATCAACAGCAATTTTTAGAGTTCACGAATAAGTTCCAACCTCCGACTTCAGGTATCAATAGTAAAAAGATATCACCAATAAATGCGCCAACTTTAACCGACGGTATTTTGGAGACAAGAAAATCAATTGTGTTACCTTCCAATAGAAAATTCAACACCCCTGACATTGAAATCGAGGAATACAGAAAGCAGATTGAAGGCTTGAAACAAGAGATCCTAACCTCAAATCAAGAAGTCCATAATTTGAATGTCAATGTCAATGATTTGGAGATTCAGTCGAACAAAAATATACAAGATTTGAATTTTGAAATCAAAGAATATAAACAACTCATTAAAGAGTTAAATTCAGATAATGATGAGATTAGGAAGAGGTGTGACACAATTTTCAGAGATTTGGAAGATTTGAGAAAGTCGAGTACCAGCAATAAATTGGTGACTCAAGAAAATGAGTCGTTAAAATTGGAAAACGAAGGATTGAGGAATCAGTTGGAGAAGGCTAATAATGAGTTGAACATGTTGAGAAGAGAGCAAGAGATTCTCAAACAGGAAGCTCAATTAGAAGCTTTGAATGAAGCACAAAATCCTGAGTCTGATTTTATCGAATCTTTGAAGTCTGAAAAACTTAACTTGCTCAACAGTTTGAAAGATATGGAAGACAAGCATGAATCATTGAAGATTGGCAATGAAAATTACAAAAGACAAGTCGAGACTATATTAGTTGACTTGAATGATGCAAAAGTCAAAGTATCAGAGTTGACTAAGGAAAATGAAAGCTTGACGACTGAAAATACCATCTCTGTCAAAAACTATGACGAGTTGAAAAAGATGAAGGATGATCTATTGCATAATTTATCATCTATGGAAAACGACTACAAGATTGAGTTGAACTTGAGTAATTCCAAAATTGAGTCTTTGAGTTCAAAGATCGATGAATTGACTTCCCATAATGAGAGCTTGGTAGTTTTGCAGAACAGACTTACTGAAAATTTGACTGATAAAACAGGTAGTTTGTGCTCCTTAACAAAAATTGTTGACTCTATGTACTTGAAATTGAAAAGGTTGAGTTCAGCATTATTTATGGATATTGTAACCTTCTGTATCATTCTAGAATCTATTGGCTTGTTGTTGATAAAAGATGATTTGGAAGGCTTCAAAATAGTGAGAGTCAAAGGATTGCGAACTAAGCATAAAAAAACCAAAGCAAGTGAAGTCCTCGAAGAAATTGACGAGGCTACTAGCAATGAACCAATCAAAAGAATCAAGTCTAAGGTTGTCCAGGATATTGAGGCTTATCTTTATTGGACGGATTTATCAAATGGTACTAACACTGATTATGACGATGATGATGATGACGAAAAAGAGGAAGACGATGATGTAACATCATCTCCAATTGAGATATCTGAGTTGGAAATTCACTCAAAAGAACTAATTCATAAATTTGCAAATGAAGTGTTTGAATCGAATTTCATCAATTTTATCGAATCAACTGACTTAAGCGGTAATGATAATGACCTTTTGACCTCAAACATTTCCAAAAGGTTCAAAGATGTCGAGAATTTGGCGAGGAAGTTTCAAAAGGAGAACAACTTCAAGAATGTTGAGATCAACCAGTTGATAAAATCAATGAGTAATAAGATTTCCATCAACAACTTCAAAATTAACGATTTGGTATTATTTCTACCAACTAGGGAAGACTTATCGACAGACTTGTCTTCATTTGAACAACCGTGGGCAGTTTTCAATATTGGTGCACCACATTATTTCTTCAAAAACAAACCCACAGTAAACCGCTCACTTTCGGCAAGTGCGATTACCAATCAAGAAATGTTAATATCATCTTCGATAAATTCTTTGTCTCCAATAACTTCAAACCATCCATCCGATGGATTGAGACGGATTGATTTGGATAAAAGGGATTGGTTGTTAGCAAGAATTTGTAATATCGAAGAGCATAAAGTTGAAGAGATAAATCATGACGATCTGATTATGAATCCATTCAAATTATCGGTTGGTATCGTGTGGTTTTATGTTGAGGCAATAGAGGAAGAATTGGAGAATATCGTTTGAGAACCCCAAAGGGTGTGCATTTTTTTTTTTTATTTGCTTTTTAACTAGATTTTTCTGGGTGGGGGCAACTGTTTCTTCAATGGTTTTGTAGGAGAATGCTGGGTATAGGTTTAAGTTGGTTTATTTTAAATTTCATTTAACTGAAGTATCAGTTCTATATTTTTATGAGGCTAGTTGGTGTGTGGGCTTGACCGTAGAAGACGCGTTTAGCGATGAAAATTGAAAGCTTCGTGATAATTATTAACAATTATTTGAGTGAGTGAGTGACTCAGCGCTTATAACAATTGCATATAAACCAGTAACCTTGAAAATGTCTTTATGGGTAGATAAATATAGACCGAAGACTTTAGAAAAACTTGATTATCATGATGATATCTCGCAAAGATTAAAATCATTGGTATGTGATCTTCTGTAAAACATTCGAATTGATTTGAAAGAATTCAAGACATTAACAACAACAAATGCAGGCCTCGTCTGGAGACTTCCCACATTTATTGGTATACGGTCCTTCAGGAGCTGGGAAGAAAACAAGAATACTAGCAACATTAAGGGAATTATATGGATCGAGTGTTGAGAAATTGAAGATTGATGTCAAAACATTTACCACTCCTTCGAACAAGAAGCTCGAGTTTAATGTCATTTCATCGCCAAATCACTTAGAGATTACACCAAGTGATATGGGTAATAATGACAGGATTGTCATTCAGGATTTGTTGAAAGAGGTTGCTCAGACAGAAAGTATTGACTTTTCCAGCATGGGTGGCTTCAGTTCAATAGCAAGTAATAAGCAGACGTCACAGACACCAGCAATAAGAAAGAATAAGTTCAAGGTTGTCATTATAAATGAGGCCGAATTGTTGACAAGGGATGCTCAAGCCGCATTGAGAAGAACCATGGAGAAGTACTCTTCAAACATTAGATTGATTTTGATTTGTAATTCAACGTCAAATATAATTGGTCCCATTAAATCAAGAACATTGTTGGTTAGAGTATCAGCTCCAAAAAAGGATGATATCTTAAGAGTTTTTGATCAGATCATCAGGAAGGAGGACTTGAAAAGTGTTTTACCAAAGGACGATCTGGAAAAATTAATTATCTTGAACAAAATCATTTCCTCAAGTGACCGAAACTTGAGAAAATCAATATTATTGTTTGAATCGATGTACAT
Organism: Peterozyma toletana; assembly: GCA_003706045.2. Classification (NCBI taxonomy): domain Eukaryota; kingdom Fungi; phylum Ascomycota; class Pichiomycetes; order Alaninales; family Pachysolenaceae; genus Peterozyma; species Peterozyma toletana. The sequence goes on along the minus strand of PPKG02000028.1, from coordinate 88,927 downwards.
GAACAATGACATTTTGACTTCAAAAACACCAATGATAAAGTTAGACTGGGAAGAGGTGATTGAAAATTTAGCAGATTCAATAATGGCTAACAGATCGATTTCCAAGATACAACAATCAAGATCAACATTGTATGAGTTGATTACTCATTGCATACCTTCAAAATTAATATTGGTAAAATTGATCGAAAATATTTGGACAAATTGTAACATTCCAAAATATAAAGTGAATGACGTTAATGATGTTAGGTTGAAAATCGTTGAGAATGGCTCAAAGTTTGATGAGAGGTTGAGTCTTGGTACCAAAGAAATTTTTCATTTGGAAGGTTTTGTTATTGGTGTAATGGTTATCTTGGAGAATGATTCACAATAGTCAAATGTTTCTTCTCTATTTGTAATCATTAATATATATATATATACACGTTCCCATCAATTTGAAAGGGAAATTTGAATAGCCTATTTACTCTTTCTGCCAGTAAAATCTTTGAATTCAGGCAATTTTGACTTCTGTAAAACGCTAAACTTCTTTGTTGGTTCCATTTTCAATTTTTCCAAATAGTCAACTTTCTCATCCAAAGGTTTAATAGATTTCAATCCAACTCTTGGTGCAGCACCTTTCTTGACAAACTCAAAAACACCTGGTAATTTCTCACCAGCTTTTCTAAAAGCATCCTTTGCTACACTTTCATGTAATGTACCACCACCACATTCAAATATAATTTTACCAGTTGGGACTCTGACTGACCAATAATCAAAATCACCTTTACCTTTACCCATACGAGTTTCATTACCCTTCGTGCAAACCGCAATATTGGTGCATAATCTTCTCCAAAGTTGTGCTCCTGCTGGTCTCATCAGTCTCATTATAACAATATCGGCCTCCTTCAACTGATTAGCGCTCATCCTTACACCTTCTGACTTTAGCCTGAAACCATAATCACCAAATTGGATTACAGAACCCTTTGATGAACCTCCGGTTCTTACAGGAATTCTACCCTTGTGCTTTTTCCTTTGCTGTTTGAATCTAGGAGCCAATTCATGTGAAAAACGTTTACCAAAACTTGAGGAAAAACCTATGGTTGGTTTAGCCAAATTAAACAACCCAGTTCTACCTATCATCAGATTAAACATTATATGATGAACTTTGATATACAATTATATATCTTAACCCACTTTATCGTGTATTCAAATCAAACCAACTGTGCTATAAATGAGTTGTTGTAGTAACATTGTCCATTTTTTTTTTTTTTTTTCATCCACTTGGTTATGGAGCACTTGTTCTTCGGTTTTATTTTTGAGAAGTCAACAAGCTCTTTAATTCTTGATTGATCATAGGACACCATCTAAGAAATTGTCAGGAATTGAGATGATCTGTAAATCAATATTGGCCAATAGGCCGATACCTCAAGTAATGAGGAGCTTTGTGAGAGCAATTTCCTCTCAAAAAGCAGCAACATTAAGCATAAACGGCAAAACGTACGATACAGATTCATGGACAAATGTACCGGAATCAATCGTACTGTTGACTGACAGACAGCTTCATTTGGATGAAAATCATCCAATAGGTATACTAAGGAACTTGATCGAGAAAAGATTCAAGAATTTGGGCTATACTTATTACAACGATTTCAAGCCAGTTGTTTCAACCTTTGAAAATTTTGATGTATTGGGATTCCCAAAAGATCATGTAGGTAGGTCGAAATCAGATACTTATTATGTGAATGAAAAGACATTGTTGAGAACACACACCTCAGCGCATGAATATGAGTGTTTCAAGAGCTGCAAGACACCTGGTTATCTTATCAGTGCTGATGTTTATAGACGAGATGAGATCGATAGAACGCATTATCCAGCATTTCACCAAATGGAAGGTGCAAGAATATGGAAGAGGTCAAAAGAGTTTGAAAAGCAGATAAATGAGGATATAAACTCATTGCCAAAAGTTGACATTATAGTTGAAGACCCTACATCTCCTTTCAATGATCAAAATCCAAAGCAGGGACACATGACAGATTTGGAGACAGAATTGGTTGGAAAGCATTTGAAGAGAACCATAGAGATCTTGGTTAATGAGGTCTTCCAAGAGGCTAGAAGTGCTGCCGTCTTGAGCGATTCTAGGGAGGAATATCTCAACGAACCTTTGAAAGTTAGATGGGTTGAACTGTATTTCCCATGGACATCACCTAGTTGGGAAATCGAGGTTTGGTGGAAAGGAGAATGGTTGGAGTGTTGCGGGTGTGGTATTGTTAGAGAGCAGGTTCTAACGAATTCTGGAATAGAAGACACAATTGGTTGGGCTTTTGGTGTTGGGTTGGACAGGATTGCAATGTTACTCTTTGGTATTCCTGATATAAGATTGTTTTGGTCGAAGGATGAAAGGTTCAAAAACCAATTCAAAAAGGGCAAGATTACAAATTTCAAACCATACTCGAAGTATCCAGGTATTGTAAGAGATACTGCATTTTGGTTACCCCAAAAGTCCGGTTTGGTCTTGCACGAAAATGACTTGATGGAGATTGTTAGAAATACAGCTGGCGATTTGGTTGAAAGTGTTCAATTAATCGATGAGTTCAATCATCCAAAGACTGGAAAAAAATCTCAATGCTATAGAATCAACTACCAGTCCATGGACAGAAATTTGACAAATGACGAAGTCAACGAATTACAAAAGACTGTTGAAGGTATATTGGTCGATAGTTATGCTGTTGAGTTACGTTAACACCCTGTATATAAGCTTGTATGTTCAACAACGAAATGAATTAACCTTCTTGAAGAGGTAAAAGGTCGTGCTTTGTATTTTCTCTTCCTAAAAGAGATAACATAACGACAAATATTTCAGATTTCTAGAAATACCAAGTTATTCAACGAAAGGATAAGTGAATTGTTGGAGTCTATGTGCCATTTAGTAAGCTAATATTGATAAGATGCCTAGATCAGTTACGATACTTTATGGTTCGGAAACAGGAAATTCCCAAGATTTTGCAGAGCTATTTGCAAAACGATGTCAGAGACTACGGTTTGAAACATCTCTATCGTCATTGGATGATTTCGATTTGAAAAGGTTGCTAGATATCAAGGTTTTGATAATAATCTGCTCAACAACAGGCCAAGGAGAAGTACCAAGAAATGGAAAAAAGTTCTGGAAGTTTTTGTTACGTAAAAAGCTACCGAACGATCTATTATCGCACTTATCATTCACAACGTTTGGATTAGGTGATTCATCATATCCCAAATTCAACCATGCTGTGAAGAAGATACATACAAGAATGTTGCATTTGGGTGCTGTGGAGATTAGTAATAGGGCGGAGAGTGATGAGCAAAGTCCGGAAGGAGTTGAAGGTTTTTATGTGGAGTGGGAAAAGATGTTGATCAAAAACTTGAATCTGAGATTCCCATTGCCGTTTGGCGTTGAAGAGATCTCAAGCGATGTGATATTACCCTTACAAACAAAATTGGTAGTTGATCATACGAACAAGTTAGCGATATCATCTCTGGATTCAACGAATAGAACGGATTTCACATTGCTAAACGGTAATATAGTCTTGAACAAGAGAATTACATCAGACGATCATTTCCAAGATGTTCGTCACTTGATCATCGAGTCAAAGCATGAGTTGGACTACCAGCCAGGTGACACGCTAGCTCTTTATCCTTCTAATGATCCAAAGGATGTCCAACTGCTTATTGATTGTCAAAGGTGGAACGAAATTGCAGACTACCCATTGAGAGTTGAAGGATTATTGAAAAAGATTGAAGGTGGCTTGGTCCAGAACTTAACTTTGAGAAACTTGATTACGCATCACTTGGACATAATGTCAATACCAAGAAGAAGTTTTTTCAACACAGTCTGGCATCATAGTAGTGATGAAAGGGAGCGTGAAAAATTGAGAGACTTCTCCAAGATTGAGGAAAGCCAAGACTTGTACGATTATGCAAACAGACCGAGAAGATCAATTTTGGAAACCATTCAAGAATTTTTTTCGTTAACATTACCGATCGAATCGTTGCTTGAACTAATCCCAATCATCAGACCAAGATTGTTTTCAATTTCATCGTGTCCGAATAAGAATGTAGTGGAACTTACAATTGCAATCGTTGAATATAAGACAATGTTGAGAAGAATAAGAAAAGGGTTGTGTACCAGTTGGATCAAGACTTTGACAAACGACTCATCTATAGTTTTCCATATCCATCAGCAGAATATGTCATTGGGTGTCTTGCTGGAGAATAGACCAATTGTTATGATTGCTCCAGGTACTGGTATCGCACCAATGAAATCATTGATCGAATCAAAAATCAAACAATTTGAAAATCCAAACTTGTATCTCTTTATAGGTAATCGATATCACGATAAAGACTATTTGTATGGTGATACTTGGGATTCTTTGAACAAAATCGGGAAGTTGGTCAAATTGGTCAAAGCTTTTTCAAGAGAAGGCGGAGGATATGTTCAGGATCATATATATCGTGAAAAGGCTCTCATCAATGACTTGATATTGAATCAGAACTGTATTTTTTATATTTGCGGCAGTTCTGGTAAAATGCCTATTCAAATTAGGTTGACCATCGAGACCATTTTGACTGAGTGTAATGACAGTATTGATGAGTTGAGAGCAAAACAGATCTTGTTAGACTTAGAGGATTCCAACAGGTATATTCAAGAAACTTGGTAGTTGGGTTGTGTAGAGTGAGTGAGTGTTCTTTTTTTTCCTTTTTTTTTGCCCTAACAAGAGTCATTCAGTCGCGTAAACTTGTCCAGATTCAATTGACCTGAAAAGGCAAACAAACACTGCAAAACATTCTGGAGAGAACCATTAGCCATAACTGCTTCAGTAATACCTCAGTAGAATCACCTTCACCTGTTTGTTTCATCACAACTGAGGGGTTTTATCAAAAGAAAAAAGAAGGAAAAGGGAAGGATCTACCTCAAAAGATAAGCTGATTAGACTATTCCTCCCTTGCTATCGAAGATTTGAAATTTAGGTTGAACTAAAAAAAATTAATTTGTGGTACTCAGTATGCGCTCTTTATTTTAGTGGCATCACTTTGATCTGAGTTTGCACTTCCTCATCTCATCTATTGTTGTCAATTATCTAAGCTTATCTGTTTTCCGTACCTTTGAGCGCAATCACTTTTGAAGATAACACACGAACAATACAAATATTAAGAGATCGTCATAGCTATCGAGGGCGAGCACCAGTCGTATAAAGGCCCTAATAATACCAATTGTTGAAGAGTCCCAGGAAATTGTGGAAGAAGTGTGAATACTCAAGTTGATTCTGTCAAATATAATCGCATCACCATAACGTCACGGTAGAGTTCGGGAAAGACAAACTTTCGTGCAAGAGAGATCTTTTTGGAGCTAGCCCAGCAGCCTCAAGTGGGATTTTTGAAATCCCCGTCGATTGGAAACAAAAACGCGAAACTTATCATCGCCTAGTAGTGAGTGATTCAAATTCACCCAGAAGCACGAAAATGTGCACATATGTCGCCTGACCACCTTCGAGAAAGCCCACGTTGATTATTAAATATCGCACGAGGGAAGACAAGCAAGCAAGATTTCTGAAACAGAGACAGCACAGTCTCTTTTCGTTTCGGGAACTGTTCCATTTGTTTGCCGGTGCTAATGATCATGAGTCTATTGTTTCTCGTTCTTTTACTTGATTTGACAACCAGACGCCAAACAAATACAACAAGTGAGCAATGCTGTACGTATATTTTCCATTCAAACAAGAACACTCATCCACATCCTGAAGATTCAAACTTCCGTCCTATTGCAACCCAGCTGCTTGGGTCGGGTCACCAACCCAATTGGACATGCATTCATATGCTTGGATTAAATCTCCGCTTTGGACTCAGACTTAAAGACTAGACATTTGGTTTTTATTTTTTAGTTTCCCATCGGGACATTCCAACACGCGAAGAAAATCAATCGTTAGATACATGCTTTGCGATTGTGAGAAAACTCGGGTTTCTAGTATATGCCAATTTCAGTTAAGTCTGAAGATCACTGGCTAGTCAGCCAACTCCAAGTTCCATGAGCCGGTTCTTTGATTCCTCTTGGTGTTCGCTGAGAGCTGTTTCGGATGGTCTGCGCGTGTTTTGCAGGCCAAAATATCGATGGCATCGTTTTCTCACTAAAGTAGTGTTATTTGTTTTTAACGTTTAGCCTCAATGGCTTGTCTCAAGAATTATCTACGGTATTGGATTTTAAGCATTCGATGTCCGAAATACCACGAAACGCCATTCTTTACTGGGAGTTCTAGAAATGAGAATGGAGAACCAAAACGATTTTTATTTTTTCTTCTCAACATTTTTCAAAACCCGTAGGTTATCGACCCTCTTTTGACCTCTTAACCCCCCGTACTTTGTAACCAGCAAACTAAAAGAGCAAATTGGCTTTATCCCGAGAAACCCGGAAGTGAAACCATGTGTTTTCGAATAATAAGTTGGAGCATTGTGCATGTGGGTTCAGTTGACCACTTGAGAGGAGGATGGGGTTTTGGATTAGAAGAAAGTGTCAAATCTAGTTTTAGACTTGACTTATAACAGCATAGATTCAGAGGCGGAAAATGGTGTATTGCAACCTGCAGCAGATCAGCTGGATATCATCTTTCCTCGGTTCTATCAAAATCCAAGAGGTGATTCTACGTATCATCTTCTTCTTGGTTTGCATAATCAGGATCTTCCTTAGTGAACGCAATTGTGATTCTTGAGCCATCAAATCTTGGCATGAATGCCAACAAATCCCTAAAGAAAGCTATGTCACCATACGTCTCAGTCATATTTGTTGGTATTCATCAAAGCATCTTCTGTTTTTGGGAAACTAGAAAAAAGTGGATTCTAGTTGCAAGTTGAAGATTTGGAGAATCTTTTCGAATCAAAAAAAAAAATTTTGGGTTTTCAAGTTTTTTTTTTTGTTTACAGGGTGGTAACCCTAATAGATTTCAACCTCGAGAAACAAACCACGGAATAAAAGAACCAGAACCCAATAATCCAATTTGTTGTAAAGTTGCGCGTTCAACTTCAAAAGTGTTCCACATGGAAGCAATGTAGCAAGTGAGCTGGTAAATTATTTGACATACGTTATTTTGCGGGAGGGGCGTGGATCTTTTTTTTTATTTTCTTTCAATGTCTTTGCTTAAGTGTCTTGGATTGAGCTGGATTTTGTTCAAACACTTTTTATTGGATACACAATCCATACTGTCTCCTGTTGAGCCCTGTGGTTTTTTTTTTTGGCTTCTGTGTTCACCAAAAACAGCATCTGTTTTTGTGTACGAAACATAACCTCAAATAAACTATGTAGAGATAAATAATTAAAGGAAAAACAGAAAATAAAGAAAAAAACCGTTTTCGAGACTTGAATATTTTTCTGCGAGACCAAGAAAAAGTCTACAGCGAGACACTCGGGAGTTTAAGAAGACTTTGGTTCTACACTACAGAACAAATGAGGGAAGGGCTAGATTTGAGAACAGATGTATCTATCTCGAGAACTAAAAGAGAAAAAATAAAAGAATAAAAAGAACCACTGGTTTCAAATGATGTAGGTCTGTATCTAATACCAGCCAACCGCCAGCGAACCAAACCTACCCTTTTAAAATTTGGCTTGAAGCAGCGCTTGCTGGAAACATATGTTCTAAAAGGACGTGAAGTTGGCCTGTTGGGAGGGAATGGGGACTAATAATACCTTTTTTTTTCTATAATGAAGATCATTTAAGGACAGTAAGTGGACAGAAGAGATAGGAGGAGAGAAGGAAAGGACTGCAGTGCAACAGTCCTAATGGAGGTTTCTCTTTTCTTTTTGTTTTCTTGTATTTTCCCTGTCATTTGTTTCTTTCCCTTACCAGCTCTCCAGTTTCGTATCTCTTTGTGTATCCACCTAATCAATCTCGCTGCACTTTTAGGTTATGCTAACACTAGCCTAAAGCTACTCGCACTCTATTGAGTGTGTTGGCTCCAGCTTCCATCGTAAGATACACCTCATATAAAGGCAAGTTTTCTTCGAACAATCGGAATTTTTTTTTTTTTGAGTGAGATTAATACATGCATATCAACACATACATAATACAAGGCCACATACATACACAGTTACATACATTGCTTCCACTCCGGAAAAATTGCAAAACGCAAAAAGTTCACAGCTTGCACGACCGAATATGTGAGTAGACTTCCAAAAGAGAAACCAAAAAATCCTAAAAAAAAAGATAGATGCAATCTAATGCAGGCTAATGCATATGCAATGATGCATTGGATTTAATGCAATTTGGAGAGGAGGATGAACTTATAATATCGTTCTAATTATCATCAAACCATAACTAGGGTGGGTTTTTGCTGGTATTTAGGGTAAAATGTGTATAAATAATATGGTAAATCCACATTTGTGACGAAGGTTTGAGGTTTGAGCAACCCAAATTTTTTTCTCTTTTATGCCAAATACCCCTCAAGATTGATTGATTGATTGATTGAAAATACCAATGATCAGTAGCTCCAACATATATCCCACGACCCCAGTAATGGGCGACTTGTCCAGTGTGATTCCACTCATCAATTACCGAGGATACAGTTCAGCACCAGCTCAGCACCAGCAACTCAGCACTAGCACCAATAACAACCAGTTACAACTTTCACACCAATTTAACACGGTCTACTTCAAGCAGTCTCCTGCTCAGAATGAAGATAGCCCAAAGCAGCCACGCTTGATAAGAACAACCTCGTTATCCAACGGGGTGTCTTCCACGTCGTCATCGTCATCATCTTCTTTTTCTTCGTCAGCGGATGGGTTGTCAAGGGTAAACATCCAAATAAACGGCGACTTGAACTCAATGACTTTGAACTGGACAGAGGAGGAGTTCCAGAACAAAAGGCGGTTGGTCAAGTTTGACTGGAGTCAGATTAACAATGACTTGTACGTTGAGTTCAAACCCATTTCACAGTTGGACTATCATCCAAAGATGTGCGTTATATCCTGTATCTACGACGAGTCAAACAACAAGTTCTTGTTCACAAGCGTTGACTTTATAAACCTATTTGAAGAGTTTGTATCGTCAAAGTTTCAAATCGACGAGAAGAACAGAATCAGAAGAAACCTTCAAAGTTTGAAACCTTTGACTGTAACAAAGCTGAAAAATCAAAATTTGTTTCAGTTGATCATGGATTTCAATTCCCCAAAGCCAAGAAACATTGAAAAGAACGTTAAAGTTTTTGGATGGATGTCTTTCCAGCATGCGTTGTTGAAGATAATGAGCAAATATTCATGTGAATACATCAACCATAATTTCGAAAACGACATCCCAACAACCAAAGAAGAGGATTCGATGTTAAACTCATTAATAATACCATCACCACCACTGTTACAAATACAGCCAGCTTTTGATACCAATTCCTTGTCGTCGCCATTATCGGTAGGCTTAATTACGCCTGAAACTTCACCTTTGAACCCATCGTTCTACCTGCCAATGCACCAAAACCAACAATTTTACAACCCAATCTCAATTTTATCATCACAACCAGACCAGTTTGAATTTCTCCAACCTTCAGATATCACAGAGGGCAATAACTGCTATTATCAACATATGATCATAAACCCACAACAAATTCAACTGACAACCCAACAACAACAGTGGATTATTAATGGTGGCAGTGGTAATAAGTTGTATAAGTTTCCAGCAAGTACAACTACAAACAAGGCTTTTTGATGCTAAGCTATCTCTCTGTTTTAACATATTTTTTTGGTTTGGTTTTACGTTTTCTCTTAAGTTTTTATTCTATTTCTATTTCAATCATGGTTGGTGTCTGGTACTAATGGTCTTTTTTCTTCTTCTTTTTGTTTCTGTTATTTATTCTCTCCCTCTTCCCTCTCCCTTTCTTCCTTTTACCTTTATTTGGACTCCTGTCTGTCTCAAAAATTTTAAAGGAGTCCTTGCACAACTCGGATTGGGGGGACATCCCTCTTTAATTATTTTCGAAGGTTTCTATTCTCTTCTTCTTCTTACCCGTTTCAGTTTTTTCCCCCTTTTGTTTGGATTCCTTTATCGCAGTATTGCTGTCGGTGCCCTATGTAATTTTATATCAGATCCATGCTGGCTCAACTAGCTTGTTTCATCTATCGAAAAGTCCAAGTAAGCATTAGATTGTCTATTTTCTGACTGGCGCCCCAACGAAAGGGAAAAAAAAATCTGAAAAAGAAAAATAGAAAACCGAAAAAAATTCAGTTCATATAATTCAGATTATTCAAGTATTAGTGTTATATAGAGCTCAACAACGTTCAAGTCTCCACCACATAGATATATATCAACAGCAAAAATGAAGTTTCTCACCACCAACTTTGTCAGATGCCCAATAAAGTCGTGCGATACATCGCCAGACTCGTTTCCGTTGATATTCTCGGAGACCAAGCTCATCCAAGAAGAACAAGATTTCAACCCCAACTTCATCATATCAATATTGGACAGATTGAACTGGGATGCTTTGTTGAAGATTGCATCGAACTTGGGAAACGAGTCGTTGCCAGCACAAAAGCCAGAACTCTTGGAAGGCGTTGAGGTTGATGATGAAATTCTACCTCTTTTGAAAGACTTGCACGTTTTGTTGTTGGAAACAAAGATAGTAGAAGGAAATATGACCTGTGGTAACTGCAAGCATATCTACTACATCAAGGACTCCATTGCAAACTTTCTTTTACCGCCTCATTTGGCCAACTGATGCCGGAAAGTGATGCTATGTTTTTTCTCTTCCCTTGTGTCAAGTTTTTTCCCTTTTTTTCAACCTTTCTGTATAACTTGAATATGCCCTGTATCAAATAGACCCAAGAGAGATTGAAGATAGTCAACTGATCGTTAATTAGAACTGTCGTAGGCCCAATCCAATCATAACACCTTGAACCACGATCCGCTAAGCCCATACACCATACCATCCCATTTAAGGGCTCCAACAGATAGATTCGTTGTGTGACATTCACATTTTCATTTGGAAAACTCAACAACAATTGTATCTTATTGTTGATGCGAGACAGATTATACAATTCTCTAGATTGAAAAGGGAATCAGTACATGAATTTATCAATCAAGTACACGAAAGTTGCCCTGAGACTCAAAACAAAGTAGATTGCTGTCACCAGATCCCAAAAAAAACCTCATCAATCTCAACAGTTGATGATAACAAAACCATAGCCACGTTTTATAGAGTACCTTTGCAAAGCGATCGATAGAGATGACAAGCATAAACAACATCAGCAATACCTCGAATGGTAGTTGTGGGATACGAAATAACTTATTTCATAATGGCAACAATCTTGAATCACCAGAACCAGTGCAATCGCCCACTTTCAGCTCGTTCAATGATACTGTTCATCTACTAGACAATGACCACGCATCACCATCGCCATCTTCGCTGACAGCCAACTTTCACCTACTACCAAGATCAAGATCGCTGAGCAGAACAAGGTCAAACTCAAAATTGGGCAAGCTCTTCTCGTTCGGCCACAACAACACCAACGAAAGTAACGATGACAATTTGCAAAAAGTGTCCGAGGATATAAATAGTATAATATACAACGACTCAACTATAAACCTTGACGAAACGACAAACCCATTTGAGAAATCACCATCATCTCCAATGCAAGCCCATTTCAACGATGATGTTTTTTTAACCCCACCTCCACCTCCCTTACACCAATTTGACAAGCAGGACGTTTCAAACGCCGAGATTGATCTCTATAATGACAAGGAACCATTTGTCGAGAAACTGGATAAGAAAAGATTCAACAAGATCAAAAAGATGTTCAAGAAAACAAATAAAGATGATGAAGAAGAAGAAGAGGATCAGGCAGATTATGATGATGTAGTTTTCAACGAAATTCTTGATGTTCCGTCTGAAGACACATCAAACTTTGATGTTATAGATAATGACGAAGTTGTTCAAACACCTCCTACATCATCTTCAAGGATGGCATTCTTTAGAAGAAAGAGATCTGTTTCCAATCCCAAAAGAACAATTCAAGATTCAAAATCACTGACAGCAACTCTTCCCACAACTGTTGATGAACCCAATAAAAATGAGATCATTGGATCAAATCCATATTTTCAGCATCAAGGTCTCCCATTACATGCAACACAGGATTTTGATCTCACTGATGAAGATAATGGTAACTACTCGATGAAGTTGAAACATGATTATAGCGTCAATAATTCCAATTTGTCGATCAACAAAAACACACAGCAGCAGCAGATATTGGAGGATACAATACATGAAGGCCAAGTAGCAGTACCCGTTATCGAAGTCCAAAAAGAATCATCGAAAACAAATTCAATTCAAAAGAGGCTAAGAAGGGTTGCATCTGCTCCATTGGTGAAGATTGTTGGTGATAATAACGGAACGCCACTTAAACACCCAATTTTGGAAGATGAGTCCAAGTTAAACGCTTCAGAGTTGAAAGATTTGAAAGAACATATTGGTGAGTTGGATATCCCTGTAAGACCAAGAAACAAGTCTGTTGGTAGAACATACTCCTCTAATTCTGTCAAAATTTCAAATGTTGAAGTTTCACTGAAAAATTTTGAGAAGATCAAGTTATTGGGAAGAGGGGATGTTGGTAAAGTTTATCTTGTCCGTGAAAAATTGACCAAAAAGCTATATGCAATGAAAGTTTTGACTAAGAAAGAGTTGATCGAAAGAAATAAAATTAAGAGAGCGTTGCTGGAGCAGGAAATCTTGGCAACTTCGAACCATCCATTTATAGTGACATTATATCATTCGTTTCAATCCGACGATTTCCTTTACTTATGTATGGAGTACTGTATGGGAGGTGAGTTTTTCAGAGCATTACAAACGAGATCATCGAAATGTATATCCGAAAATGATCTGAGGTTTTATACAGCTGAAGTCACAGCTGCTTTAGAATACTTACATCTCATGGGCTTCATATATAGAGATTTGAAACCGGAAAATATTCTTTTACATGCATCTGGCCATATAATGCTATCTGATTTTGATCTATCAAAGAGATCGGATAATATCAGGAAACCAGAGGTATTGTTGAACAACAGTAGTAACAAATCATCAATTTTCAACCTACCGTTAGGTATTGATACAAAAGCATGCATCGAAGGTTTCAGAACAAATTCATTTGTTGGAACTGAAGAGTATATTGCACCTGAAGTTATTCGTGGTAAAGGCCATACAAGTGCTGTTGATTGGTGGACATTGGGTATATTCATCTATGAAATGTTGTATGCAACAACTCCATTCAAAGGCTCAACAAGAAACCAAACTTTCTCCAACATCTTGAAGAAGGATGTCTCTTTTCCTAGTAAGGATATCTCGTCAAATTGTAAAAATTTGATAAAGAAGCTATTGATCAAGGACGAATTGAAAAGACTAGGATCCAAGAGCGGTGCTATTGAGATCAGACAACATGTGTTTTTCAAAAATACACAATGGGCATTGTTGAGAAATCAAAAGCCTCCAATGATCCCTATCTTCAGCAAATCACACAACAAACCATCAACAGAGAAGAGAAAACCAGATAGTGAAGACGATAGTTTCAAACTCTCGTTTGACATACCTGAATCACTACGCAGCAAAAGCTCATTACTGTTAAACGTCTCGAAAACTAAGTCAACTGACCTGAAAAAGAACAACAACAACACCAAAGAAGCTGTAGCTGAAGAAAATCCATTTGAAAATTTCAACTCGATAACATTACATAGGGATGATGAGGATGACGAAGACAATTATTTCCACGGTGAAGTATTTGATGACGAGAGTTTTGGTGATATCGCATATACCGTAACCAGTAGAAGTAGCAATGCTGGAAATAACGGAAACGGGAATAAAGGCTCGAAGTTTTTAAAGAGGTAAAATCATACTTGTTTTCAATTCTCATTTTAATTTCGCTTTTTCTTCTGAAGTTAATTTACTCTGCTCTTTCTTTCAAATTCACTTTGAGTGTTCCTTTTTTACAAAAAATTCATTTTACCTGCTCTTTCCTCCTTTACATAAGCATTACTTTAATCTATACGAATGCATTATCAACTCTTCCCAAAAGATAAACATTAGTAACTAAATGTTTTCGATCAATTCATTCAATTTCTCTACAGCCTTATCCTCATGACCAGTCAAGACATCTTTCAAGTAAAGCCTACTCTTCAAGCCCCAATTTTTCAGCTTCAAATCTTCGATTCTACTCTTTAATGAATCAGACTTGATCCTTGCTCTACCAACAACTTCCAAGGGTAATTTGGCTAATTTGGCAACATTTAAGCCATAAGAGTTCTCGCATACACCATCTGTCAACTTGTACAAAAAAGTCAAGTCGTCGTCTTTATTGATCAAATAGTTCATGTGAAAGTTCTTAACTGTTTGATGATATTTGCTTTCGAAGATCTTCAAGCTAGGAAAATGTGTGATGAAAAGAACAAAGGGCTTGATATCAGTACAAAGATAGTCCAACACACTATAGGATATTGATAAACCATCAATTGTGGATGTTCCCCTCCCAATTTCATCCAATATAACCAACGACCTTGAATCACAATTTTTCAAAATCTTGCAGCATTCCATCAACTCAATCTGAAAAGTGGATTCACCCTTTAAAATGTTATCCTTTGCACCCATTCTTATATGAATTGAACTAAAGATTCCAATCTTACCACTGGAACAAGGTATGAAGCATCCAATTTGGGCCATAATCACAAGAATTGCGATCTGTCTTGTCAATGATGACTTGCCACCCATATTAGGTCCGGTTATAATCGAAATTCTGTTTTGCATTTGAGACATGTTGATATTATTGTCAATGTATCCTGATTCTGTTGAAAGTGATTCAATTATTGGATTTCTGCTGTTTATCAAGGATATACATGGCGTGTCTACCAATTCTGGTTTTGTGAACTTGTAGGAAGTCGCAGCTAACGAGAGTAATGAGTCCAATTCAGCGAAAGTTTTGATAAGTTTGTTCAATTTGAAATACTCTTTGTCAATTTCAGCAAGAAAGTCTAAGAATAGTTTATCATTTAACTTTATCAACAAGTCTTCATGATATTGTAATAATTTGTGTAGTTTGATAACATTTGGTGGTTTGAATCTTGCTACTGATTTTGTTGAGTTTATCCTCAACCAGTCTTTAGGGATTCTAGAAATTTCAGCATTTCGAACTTCAATAAGCCATGGTTCTTTATTATTGGTGATATACTTCAACTGTGGCCGCCTTAAGAGTACTCTTATTTTTTTCAACTCTTCCTCTAAATCTTCTTCAATCTCTTTCATTTTTGAAACTTCAAGTTCGATCTCCTCGTACTTGAAGAACTTCGAGTTAAAAAAGTCAATTTTAAATTTTGACACATCTAGCTTATCATCCTTAGCAACTGTTGAGTTGATCATGTGTAAGAATTTATCAAAACCAAATAAATCATTCTTTGCTAATTCATTCAATTTCAAAAACAAGCTCTTTAAATGGAGCGAACCAAACTTCATAAATTCAAAGGAAGTGGTTCTCAATTCTCTACTAAACTCCAAGCCTTTATTGATTTTCTGTAACACAAGATAAATTTCTTTTCTAGATGAAAGACCATAATGAACTCTTACAAGACTCTTTTCCAAGTCAATAGAACTTTTCAAAAACTGGATAAGTTGTTCAACAATGGGAACATCATAGTGCTTTATCAAGTCCTCAATGCATGATTGCCGCATAAGAATCATTTCCCTACTAGTCAATGGATTCGAAACCCAGCTTTTCAAAAGTCTAAAACCATATTTTGTTCTTGTGTGGTCCAATAACCACATCAAGGAACCTCTTGTTTCCCCATCAGTCAAATTTTGAAATATTTCTAGATTTGTTAACGTATCTGAATTCAATACCATCGAGTTTTTGCTATCGTTAAACGACTTAAAATTGTCAACCAACGAGAAGATGCTGTCCAAGTCAAATTCTTTCAAATAATTTATCAGCTCAAGTAATAAATGTTGAATGGGCTTCGTGAAATCAAGAATTTTGTCCAAGTCATCATCTTTGTAAAATTGTGACAAACCATCTAGACACTCTTCATATCTTGTTCCAGTTCTCCTGATCATCCTTAGTGTGGTCTGGCTATTATTGAAATCTTTTAACATATTTTCAGTTTCTTTCGAGATATTGTCAATCAACAAAAATTCAACGGGATCAAGGTGTAGTAACCTTGTGTGCAACTCGTTTCTAATAAATTCATCTTCAAATTCGTCATATATAATCTCACCTGTGAGCAATTGAACAGCAATCATTGAAATTTTCATCTTGCTGAACTTTTCATTTATCTTTATGGTACTCTCACAAAGACAAATTATAAAACTTCCATTCTTGTTGAAAACTTCATCATTATCAACATCATCTAAATAAGTCGCCCTTGTGTAAACTTTTTTCAACTTTCTTTCAAACAACGAATTTTTGTTCGCCAGCATGCTCTTTATGGCAGCAGTATCTATCTGTTCGACGACTCCAATTTTTAAACCATTGTTCAACAATCTTTTGAGATGAATGTGTAGCCTGTTTTCAGGAACAGAGCAGTATGCAAACTTGTCATAATCGTTTTCTTGCTCGATCAAATCTATCGAAAACTTACCAGGAATGAGCATTATGTTCAAAAGTTTGGAGGCAATTATTGCATCTTTGCCAAAGAACTTGTACTTGTAACCAACCTGAATGAATAATAATTTATCGTCATGCTGCCTTTTCAACATGACAAATTGTTGATCCAATGGTGTTAGTTGATCAAATGGAGATTTCTTTGATCTCTTCTTTGCAGGCCCCTCGTCATCTTTGGTAACTCTTTTTGATGATAATGCTGATTCAAATAAACCCCTCCTCACTAGTTGATCTGCAGTTACTTCAGCCTGTTGATGTGACTTATTGAACTTGAATGTGGATAACTTGACTGACTCTTCTTCAACACTGAGTACAACATCTTCAACTGCCTCATCTTTCACATCTTCAACTGCCTCATCTTTCACATCTTCAACTGCCTCATCTTTCACAACTTCAACTGCTTTAACATCACTCACAACTTCAACTGCTTCAACATCCAGTAGGTTTGCATCAACCTTGTCGTTTATGATGTCATCGGCTTCAGCATCAGAACTAAGATCAACAAATTCTGCCTCCTTCTTTCGTTCTACAGGGCTCGCTTTCTGGAATGAAAAAAACCGACTTATTGTTGGTTGTTTCAGTGGTGGAGACTTATCCACATTTCTCCTCTTCATTGCCTTTATAGAAAGTAGTTCAAACGTAAAGTGTAACCTAGATCTTAGAATACTTTCAGTGCTTGCTATTAGCGCGTCATTTTTCACTTTCAAGTAAGTGTCAGTGAAAAATGCATGAAGCGCTACAGAGAGCAGGAATACTTATTTCCCCTTCTTGAAATTGGTTGATAGAAGCTTGAATAGTAACAGTAAGAAGCTTGAATAGGCTCAATAAGAAAATCAAAGATCAACCATCTTTTGGATCTGCTTCTTCTTCCCTCCCCCCTTCGCCGTAAAACCAAAGAAGATGAAAACCAATAAATACAATTGTAATTATACAAAAAGAAGAATCACTAATAAAACACTTAAAAATACACTAAAATGTTGAAAGAAAGAGAAGCCATTAACAATACACAAAAGGAGAAATCAAAATAGAAAAGCACAAAATAGAAAACATGAAAAAAAAAAATTCAGTTCTTTAACAGATTTAAAATCTCCAGCATCTGTCCCTTTATAACCTCGACATTTTCCTTGATCAACCGAATATCACTTTCTAACCCATCAATCTTTGAGGTCATCGTCGAAATCTCACTGGGTAGTTTGAAGTGAACCGTAGCATAACCCGATGTCGTAGTTGGCGTCTGCTGTTTATTATTGGTAGGATAGCCACCACTTTTCTTCTGCTGTTGGTTTTGTTGACGTTGCAGTTGTTGCAGTAATAGCAGCAGTTGCTGTCTCTGATGTTGTTGTTGTTGTTGTTGTTGTTGCTGTTGCAGCTGTTGATGGTGATGCTGATATGACTGTAAGAGCGGGGATGAACCATTATTAGTATTACTGTTGACACCGTTATCAACAATTGACTGATTCGATTTTTGCTGTTGCTTCAGACTCAAATTGAGAAACACGTCACCCTCATCATCGTCGTCTTCATCGCTTATACCATCCTCATCGTCCTCGTCGCTCGAGTCATTCTGATGTTCAATTTGCTGTTGTAGTTGTTGCGTTTTGATCCTCTTTGGAGTCGACTCCAAACCAGCAACCCTTTTTCTGACAATTCCGCTGCCATTGTTGATATTCCCATCATCATCGTGGAACTCTCCATGCTTCAACTCTTTCAACTTGATATCGTTCAAAATGAGCTCTAGATCGTTCAACTCATCGATATTTTTGTTGTTTAGATCGGAGAGAAACTTGCCGTACAACCTGAAAAACTTATCTCTTATTGTCCTCGATTGTTTGATCTTGTACGTTCCATTGATATTGTTGAAGAACATGTTGAACTCATCCAAAATCTTGTTCCATATCGAGGTTTTGGATTTGATAAGAATGTCAGGCATATAGTTTAGAACGTTTCGACAGAGGAAGAGTTCCTTTTCCCTATTCCATGTCGAAGTGAACACTCTTGAGTTTGCATGCTGGTCTATAATTGGTTCGTTTGGCATGAATGCTGGATCGATATCTACATGATGTGAAGACATGATAAACCAAAGACCTTGATCGCTTTTTTGCTCTCGTACGTTAACAAAGCTATCGGGAAAGAGCTCTATTTATCTTGACTTTGTGTATTTTCTTTCTGATACTAGAATAAGCAAAAAAAAAAAAAAAAAAAAAAAAAATCTCGAAATCGCAAAAACCTCATTTCTGAATTATATTTCAATTATTGCATTTAAAATTGTCTCTTGTCGTTACACTCTTTAGCCATATAGATCCTGTTTACCCAACCTCTCCAAGCGATCATTCAACTCTTTCAAACTAGCCTCATCACCTTTCAAAAAGTCCTTACCTATTTTGAAACACCAACCGAAGTACAACCAGACATAATCATCATTGATTATGGAAACGTTTGATTCCTTTTCTTTATTGTTCATATTCAAAAACAAGGTCAACAACCTCTTTGCCATGTGTGAAATCTGATCTTTGATGAATTTTTTTGAATTTGAAGTCGGGAGGTGTGGAATGGTTTCATTGTACCATTTGATAAGCCTAAAGTTCAAATACGAGTCACCTTTCTTTTCCAGATCTACCAGTTCACCATGGTTGTTCTTGTGCAAACTCAACTTGAAAAAAGAGTCACAATTGTCAGGTTTATTCAATTCACTTATCAAATAAATCGAATGGTGCACAATATGGATCAATAACCCAATTTCATTGCAAAATTTAACTTTGGGGAATGGAGGATTTGAAGAAAGCTCATCGTTTTGCAGATCTTCATCTCCTATATTTGGGGCATTCATATTGAAGGCTATCATCAGTTGTGTCGCAGATGTCTTTATAGGACCGATTGATATCGGGGAGAACGTCACTGGTAAAGTCTTCTCAAAGACTGATAAGTTTGCACGCAACTCAATCCAAATCTTCTTAATGCTTGCTGAATCTGTTATTTTTGATGATTTGATATCCCATATCAATGAGTTCAAGCGTGATAGTATGTTTAAAGTTATTGATAGATAATATTCATCTCTCAACTTACTCATCGTTGAATCGTCGTTAGGATCAATCCTTCCCATAATTGAGTCGTCGAAATCATCCAACAATGATGTTGCAACGAAGCTTGAATTGGACGACAAGGAAGACAAAGATGAAGTTGACGAAGATAATGAGGATCCAGCAATCAATCTGTCATTCTCTTCAACATCACCATCACCAGCTTCATCGTAATGCGATTTGAAAGTATTCGTGAAATGATCGATAATTTTGGGATATGGAATCAATAAGTTTTTGAAATATCCAATAGAGTTGAATTTGGTCAATACCGGTTCCTTGGTATATATAATGGATGAAATCAAATCTATTAAGAATATTGGATGTGAGCAATTTGGTATGATTGGATGTTCGGCAATCAAAATGCTGATGGATTTTTTTTGCTCAGTTTTCAATTCAATCAATTTCTTAAACTTTAGCAAATAACTATCAATCTTGTTCATTTTGATCAGGGAGAACCTCTTGTCTTCATTGAAGAACTTTAGCGATTTAGTCAAACAGCCAACCAACGTTAAGGCTAAGGTGATCATAAGCTTATCAAAAGAGTGACTTTCAACATTCGATTCGACCTTCTTGAAAAGCTGATCAATGTATTGGTCTCTGCTTTTCACAAGCTCAACATCGTTGTCCTTTCCCTGTAAAAACATTGAGTTTTTGAAAACTACATCAGAAGTCTCAGTCTTATGGAAAAGAAAGTTTGGAATCAACTGTTCTCTCCAAATATCTTTTATAGCATACTTTCTTCGATTGTTCGTTACTGAAAACATGCCATCCATCAAGTCCAAGAACCACGTAGAGCTTTGGAAATCTTTCAACAAACTGATCTCCAAGTCGTCCGATAAAGGTTTTCTCAAAGCACCATTGGACTCATCATATTCTGATATATCCGTCGAGCCATCATCGTCACTGTCGAATATGTAATAGTCTAGGTTCAACGATGAGACGTCATCCTCGTCTTCGTCTCCAACTTCATCACTGTCGTGATCGAAATCGGCATCCTCATCTTCTTCGTTGTTATCATCGTACTCATGTCTGTCATTAGTCTTTCTTTTTATCAGTTCCTTTTTCTTCTTATCGAATATCTCATCCTTGTTGTCGATTATCAAATCCGAGGGCTCAAAGAAATGCATCAAGCCCTTTGGCGGGTTGAAGTAGTCAACCTGTTGCTGATCGCCTTCCAAAGTGGAATCTGACATCAAGATATCACCATCAATGTCAGATTTCATCAACGAGGACGACAACTCCAAAAGACTGGAGAAGTCTGCAACTGTGGATAGCTGCTGCTGGGAATTGTTGATCTTCAGATCCAACAACGTCGAAGAAGACCTGCTCGTAGACAATTTCCGAGGCGACAACTCTTCTTTGAGCTTCGACCTCTTTGCCTTTCTGGCGTTGTGAAATGGCGTCGACGACTTCGTCGACAATGACGACAGGGCAGCAGTCGCCGCGGTGAATGCCAGCGTCCCTGCTGGTATGCTCACGTCTAGACACTGCTTGAAATCCAACTCTGCTTTCTTCAACTGGTTGGTGGATAGATACTTCAAGTACGGCCGGTAGTTCTCGACCCCATTCTTGTAGTAGCTCGACGTCACGAACGACTGGTCCAAAAACGATATGGTTTTGTAGTCCTGGCACAGGTTCCTCGTCAACCGGTGCACATTGGTGTGGATGAACTTCAACCGAACGCCACGGACACAGCTTTTCTTGGACTTGGAGCAGTTTCTGCACACAGGCTCCAGTTCATCGCACTTCAAATGGCGGTCCCTGCACGTCAAGCACCCGTTTCTTGTCCGCTGCCTCTTCTTTGGCGCTTGCAGCGCCAAAGAAGACACACTAGAAGGCGAACTGGAAGACGCCGGCGGCGACGGAGACAACGTCGACCGCTTCTTGCTTGTACAAGACGCTGCTTTGCCCACGCTGCCCGCTGCTCCCTTTCGTTTCGCTAAAGATGCCTGCTCTGCCATGTATCGGTCAAGGTCCTGAGCTGAAAACAGAAGTACACAAAGGCTAAATACAAAAAAAGCGCTCTTATCAAACCAGATCCGATGCCCAAACCCACTGTTTTTTGTCGATGCCAACCTTGATCCATTTCCTGGTATTATTCATAGATACCGCTTTCGCTACACACCCGTGGGTGAAAAGCGAAAAAAAAAAAAAAAAAAAAAAAAAAAAAACATCAAAAAAACCAAAAAGGGCTAATTCCGGACGTTTCCTCTTTAGGAAGTCAAAACCTGCGTTCGGCTCTTGTCCAGATCTCCGAAATCCAAAAAACGGATTTTACGAAGCGAAAAAGTGGAAAAAATGCTGTTGGTGGTTTGTGGATTGAGGGAAGGAAGGAAAAAACAGAAAAAACTTTCACAATTTTCTGATTTGTATATGAGCAAAAGCGAGCGTTGGTACAGTTGTTTAGCAGTGAAGGACGACGGATTTGAGCGTGTGAGTGATCTGCACCGGTACAACAGCAAAACCAACTATTTGGAGCGAAACAAGCGAAACCCAAGGAGAAAAATGAGTTCAACAACATCTTCGGTGTCGGAATTTCCGCCAACGCAAAACGAGTGGGAGCAGCAAGAGTCGCAGCTGGTGGCGGCCGATGCCGCCACCAACAGGACGGAAGAAGAGGCCATCGACAACATGACGAGCAGGCCCAAGGGCAAGAAGGAGCCTCGCAAGAGGAACAGGATCCCTGTTGCCTGTAGCGTTTGTCGGAAGAGAAAGGTCAAGGTGAGTACTGTTGTTTTTTTTTGATTTTTTTTTTTTTAATCCCCGATATAATCATTCTTCGACGCCCACCACCATGGACTTAAGAGAATGGACAATGGGTTCTTGATTAAAAGCTAAGAAAAGTGGCAAACAAACCCGGGCGAATCGTCTGGTGGATGCTGAACATGTCTTTACTAACAAGCTGCTCGAATTTGTTCTGGCCCTCAGTGCGACCGAGGCCGTCCACACTGCGATGTGTGCAAGCGATACAACGTTGCCCACCTCTGTCTCTACCAGGAACCGTCGTGGGGGAACTTCGAGCGCTCCTCCGAAGGTGCAGAGGTGTCGGGCAAGCCGAAAGAGTTGGAGATGTTGGAGCGTGGTGGTGACGGTGATGGCGGCGAGCCAGGCAAGGAGTCTGCTGCGGCTTCGATTCAAAGCTCAAGCACACCACCAGTGATACCACCACCAGCAGCTGCTGCTGCTGCTACCCAAGCTCCTCCAGCCACCAAGAAATCGTTCAACAACAACATCAGCAGCATCTTAAACCATCCAACTATCACCGACAGTCACCATGTGTTGAATTTCCAGCCTTTCAGAAATATAAGCCCGGCGCAGTCTAGCGAAAGAAGTACCTATCAAGCATCAAGTGTCAAATTACCCCCACAGCAGTTCACCCAGCTACCACCGATCAATCCGATGAACATACCGCACCAGCAGTATTTGAACAATAATAGCAGCAGTAGCGGTAATAATGGTAATTTTGGAAATGACAAGATGCCTGTGATTTCGGAAATTGAAATCATGAAGCAGAAGATCAAAGAGATTGAGGCCTCGATAACGCTATCAAAGACTTTCCAATCAGAAACCGACATCAATTCTCATCAACATCACCATCATCAGCAACAACAATTTGCTCCTTCCCCTGTGTCAACAGTGTCGAGCTACATTTCCCCCCAGTTCAACTACCAACGCTTATCAATAGCGCCCCAACTGCCACTGCCACTTGTTGTTGTGGGAACCGAGTTCGAAGGCGGGTTATATGTGAACCCGAACGATCGCATCAACTTTTACAGTGGATATGTCTCTGTCCATACCAGGAGATCAAGAGGAATGAATAATGGTCCTTTGAATTGGTTATCCATGTTAAAGAGGGATAACTTCTTGAAAATCGTGTGGATGAAACTTTTGGAGAGCAAGATGAAGAAAAAAATTTTCCCTCATGATACAGCAAAGCGCAAAAGAGAAGATGAAGATGACGAAGAAGAAGAGTCGGATAGCGCTGACAACCCGACAAAGTTGACCGGTGAAGGAAAACACAAGAAGAAAAATGGCACTGACTTTCTGAGATCAACCATTTTTGATTCGGCTGAGGATAAGCAGGAGAAGGAGTTTCGTCAAAAGTTGTTGGAAAATGAAGGTTTTGTTGACATTCAACCTTACAAAAAAGGAAAAATCAAAGAAACACAACGTTCAGGAGAGCCATTGCCTTTGGGACTATCCTTGAACAAGCATCACTTTGAACTCGAGTTGATCAACCATATAGAAAGCGCTCTTCCTAACAGGAGAACAATCTGGTTATTATTGGACCGCTTTTTCAAATTCTTCTATCCGTTTGCACCATTCATTGATCAAGAATCTTTCTTGAAAGATGTTGTCATGTTGATCGGAGAGAGATCAATGGATGAAACAAACGTAAAATCGCTAAACATTGAAAAGAGATTGGATTTTGCTACTGTTGGAATTTTGTTGTTATTTCTCAGGTTTGGAACATTATCTTTGATGAATAATAACTGTCCGAACCAAAACTATAGCCAGTACATAGATGACGACTTCACTTACCTCGTTGATCATCCATTATCTTCACAGGTACCTATTATCACTCAACGTTGTTTGAACCAGTTCAAATTGTTGAGAAAGACAACGTTGAGCATCGTCCAATTTGCCATTTACATGAGATTATCTCACAAGTATTTACCCGAAGAAGGTGATGGTGCAGACGGTGGAGATTCTATGGTTTTCACGGGGATGTTGATTCAGATGGGTATATCGCTAGGATTGAATAGGGACCCTTCCAATTTTGCTAAAGTGTTGAACTTTGACGAAAGGCTTTCCAACACATGGAGAAAGTTGTGGTTTTGTCTTGTCCAATTTGATACTGATCAACTGGTTGTTTATGGTAATCCACCAAGTATACAGTTGCAACATTTTGATACAAAGTTACCTCAGTTTACTGAGGAGAGCTCCAACATTGAAGACTTAGCTTTGGAAAAGTTGGTGATTGATGAGATCTGGAGATCTTCCAATTTGAACGAAATTTTGAGATCCATCACGGATTTGGTTTTGAACATGAGGGAACCATCAAAGATTATGGACATCCAAAGTAGGTTGTTGAACTTGCAGAAATTCATCAACATCGAATATGGTTCAATTGATCAAATAATGACGTTATATGATGGTAATCATTATCATAGTGTTGACAAGGTCCACAAGCTTTTGGGTTACATGAATTCGATAACATTGCTCCACACATTGTACTATCATTTGTTTCTCCATTTTGAAGAGTTGAATTCGCAGAAAAGTTCAACCTTTTTCTTGAAAAAACTGTTGAGTTTGATCATGGAAATTGTGTCAAAATTTTTGACTTTGTTGAGATTTTCCTCGAAATTCATAGGTATGGGTTTTGATTTCTTGATTACTCCACTGATCGAAACTGCGATGCACAGAACTTTACAATTGCAGACCGCATTGATCATAAGGTCACATCATTTCAAATGTTTAAAGGATCAAGTTTTGGAACCCGAGTTGAACTCAGCTTTGGATGAAATGTGTGATTTATTGTTGAAAAACCTTGATAAATATCTTTCTGGATTGCTGAAGTTGTCCCACAAGTACTACTACGCATGGAGAATGGGCAAAGCACAGAATTTTATTTTCGAAACACTCAAGAAATCATCATCGAAATATTTCATCAAAGATCTGAATGGCGTTATTGAAATATCAAGTGATTATAATGGGAAGTTGAAAGCACCAATGACAAACATCTTTGACCAGATTTCAAAGGCTGAGGTTGCTGAAATTTTGAAAATTATCAAAAATGATGCAAGACTGTTACCGGTGGTGCCTCTTGAAGAGGATCTCCAAACTTTAAAAAATGATCCAGAAGTTGACAATATTTGGTATTCACTAATGAATCAGAAACAAACAGAAAAACCAGTCGAGTTTCATAATAACAATTTGGAAAATATTGCCAAAACTGATAGCAATGGGTGTGGTACCATCAGTAACGTTTCACCATTGAGTTTTGACAATGAGTTGGATTTGGAACAATTATTTGGTGAGATCAACTCAAACTTTGATTTTTTTGGTGATGGCGCTGGATATCCTGTCACTTTGGATACCTCTTCTTTGTTTTCATGAGCTTTCTGTATTTTCCTCGAATCTCACTTCTCATTTATTATATATTTCCTTATCTTTGGCATTTTAATTTTTTTTTGAGTGTATTATTATCTAGATATTTTTTCTTATCGTTCTTATCTTCTGTATCAATACTACCAACATACTTTTATGGTTATTTACTGGCATTTTCAGATGACTGTCATCCACAGATACATGAAAGTTTAACATGCCCTAGAATATGAATGATAAAAGTATTTTTGTGTATTTATTCCGACTAGCAGATGTGTTTTGAGCCAAAAAAGAAATGGGAAGTTATAAAAATCTATCAGCTTATAAAGCATCTCTTGGTCTTAAGCCACAGAACCAGTTATAAGCATAACCACCCTTAGCTTCGAAAGTAATAGTACAGTCTTTCTTGAAGTACAAGACATCACCAGGTCTAGCACTGATAGAATAGCCGGTTTCGTCGGTGACGATGAATTCACCTTCGACTTCCAATACAACCTTCTGTTCATCGTAAGTGTAAGTGTAGACCAATTTTTCACCTTCGACTTGCTTGTAGAAACCACATGAGATTTGGTGTTCTGGGTCGGTTTCTGATGTGAAGATGTCACCCAAGTATGATGATGGAGCGATCTGTTTTGGTAAGACATCCTTACCTTCTGCGCATGGCTTGTATAACATTGGCATCTTGAAGTGAGTATTTTTTTTGTAGCTGAGTAGTCAATTGAGATTGAATTGATGAGTCTCTGCTGTTTCTGTTGGTTCTGTAATTCGAAGGATTCTATCAAATATTTATATTGATTCAAAAGGTTGTATTGGTGAAAAGTCTAGTAGAAACAAAGAGGGTTTCCTAATTGGGTTAATCTATCCATAGCTTTATTTTTGTTCATCGTCACTCTTTAAAGAAGCTCTTTACTACGTGCAACACACTATCTGAAAAAATGGAGAATCTGGTAAAGTCAAACGCTGGAAATACAATCTGAAATGTTCAGAATGCTCGCTCAACACATGAGATTTAGCCAATTGTTCTTCATTTTCAACTCAAGTTCCCCTTTCATACTCGAGATAATTCGCGTTACGTAAGCGTGTATCTAAAGCTGAAAAGCTTTGCAAACGACAATTTTACACAAATGAACAAAATACACAGAGGAATAGGGTAACGAAGATAGCTGAGTTCTTGAGCTTGATAGATATTTAGACTAAAACAGGAGCTTGATTACTTTCACTCCATAGGGACACTTAATTCAAAAGCTACAAAAAAAAAGAAAAAGGCTAAGAGCAAAAGCAGCACGCATTCGAAAGATAACCCACCCACCAGCTAAAAGCAATCGCCAAAGCTGTTCGAAGCAGGAAGCTCTATTCTTGATATTTGGAGGCATGATTTTTACTCTTCGATAAACATTGCAAACATAAGATGCCCTGCATCATGACTTTTTTATACTTTTGCTACTTTATTATATAAGACTGAAAAAAAAATAGGAGTATTTGAAAGACTTAAGCAGAATCAGCTGGTCTCAAACCACAGAAGAAAGCGTAACCGTATCCGGTGGTTTGGAAAGTGATGGTACAACCCTTCTTGAAGTAGAAAACATCACCTGGCTTGACGCTGACCTTGTAACCGGTTTCATCAGTCAAAGTGTATTCACCTTCAACTTCCAAGATGATCTTCATTTCATCGTAATCGTAGTAGTAGACCAATGGTTCACCTGCTTCCTGCTTGTAGAAACCACATGAGATTTGCTTGTCTTTTTCAGCATCTGATGTGAAGATATCACCCAAGAATGAGTTGTTACCTGGGGATGGAATTTGAGGTGGTTTGACATCCTTACCTTCTGCACATGGCTTGTATAACATTGGCATCTTGAATTGGGGTTTTTTATATATGGGTCGGGGTAGTATAAAACTGTTAGGTTTACTATTTGTGATATTCAAAAAGTAAATGCATCTTCAGTAATTGAATGGGATTCAATCGTTATTTATATCAAATATACTTCAATCTGGTGAAGGTTTCGAGACTACTGTTATCAATTGTTTTTGTTTCCTAAAAGGGGTAAAATTTACGAAGTTCTTTGTAGGCACCCAAAATTTCCAGAACCATGATCTCAAAATATTTCAAAACCAGAACAAGGTTCTGATCCTAAAAAAAAGCATTGAAGCATTCATTCAAGGTTGGCTTACAAATTGTAGCACGCTTAAAGGTTCCAATTTGGAAAGGTAATTCTGTCTTCGATCAAGTGAACAAATAAATACTGATTATGTACACTGCTTCTGAGGCGGACTACTTCTTCCTACAACAAACTTATGAGAAGCTATTGATAACAAGAGAAAAAATGTCTTTCAAGAACTGAAAGACGGTCTTTAGAAACTCAAATAAGCAAGTTTATCATATCTGGTTCTTTCACTTTATTGCAGCCTCTTAGAGGATGGACAGTGGCCACACCCAATCCAACCACACATCGCTCTCCCTAAACCTTCCAGCTTCGGTCGCTACCACCAACTTCGAGTTTCAACATTCTGTATGTCACTCAACCCAGAAAATGAGTTTGATGAGTGGAGTGAAATTTTGCGGTGAACAAAATGACTAATGTGAAATGACAGTTTCCTGGAAGGGCATGAGATTTTTCGATTCTTTCTATCCTCATGTTTGTCTGCACCTTCACTTGCTTTTGCGAACTTTCTCAAGGCTTTAACGGGAGATGGAGTATGTGATGCTAATAACTCTAGTAATCTGGAATTTGAGAGTCTTAATAGCTTAGCTAAAATCAAGTAGGTTGCTTGAGCGGTTATAAGCTTCTCCTCTGAACAGAACTATGAACTGACTCTGAGGGAAGCTGACACAAATCTTGGATTTTTTGAAAAGCCAAAAGTAATCGTCTTAGAAAACCAGGAAAGCTTTGTGAGTTCAGAATTTGAGTCTTGAGATATTCTCAAAAATTTAGCATTCACGCTACAGGCTATTTTGCGATGGCCAATTTGCTCAATTCTCTCAAGACAAAGATGAATAGACAAACATGGATTTTCTTCACCAACTATTCAGGACCGCAACTTCTTTCTTACAAACGCTAGAAGCCGTTTTCATAGCAATCGCCCAAAAGCTTATCCATTCCATTCCAGGTCGGAGTTGGCATTTGCTCAAGAACTAGCCTCTTTCAAAAATCATAAACCAGTTCCAAATAAACCACAAGCAAGAAATTCTCCGTGTTTCAACTTGTTTGGCATATACTTTGCTTCAGACATATCTGCATTTGCAAACACAAATATTGCCAAAGACACTCTCAGTCATGTTGGTCAGCTGCTGTCGTTTCCCTATTTTACAACATAGAAAACGAGAAAGAGGCAAACGAGCTTCATGTAGGCATGAGCATATACTTATGTGTTTACTGCTTTATATAACTGATTTTGATAATTGCTTCAGATAAATTCTTTGCTTGTTAAGTTTGTTGATCCAATATCTTACTTATCTTTGTACCAACTTAAGTATAACTAACTAACTAACGCGTATCATAAGAAAAAACTAAAATAACAACAAAACGAAAACTTTTTTACATTAAAATATTGATCGAACTGTGAAAGTAAGAAACAGATTCAATAAAGTAACATCAACTGTATATCTGTATATATCACAAATAGGAAAAGGTCCACCTTTTGTATCATCAATCTCAAAGGAATTCAAGTAGAACAAAAGTCAATATCTTTCATATCAGTTCAATCAAAGAAGAAAATATGACATCATTCAATTTCAAATATATTTTGAATGATCCATTCATAGCAGCCACATTATCGATATCATTGGCTTCATGGTTCATTGCATTTATTGGTGCTTGTGTATCGGGGACAAACTTTCCGACTTTCTCGTGGTGGGGTATAATGTTTCAGTTGGTGGTCATCGTATCGATAATCATTTTGTATTTAACAAACACTGTCCATTTCTACAGAAACTTGTTATGTTCTTCGATTGCAATTTGCTTCGTTTACAGTTCTAATAGTTCGAACTCATTGGTATATTCAACCGCATCATCAAAAGTTGCTGGTGCCGCTGGTTTCATATTATTATCAATAATCAATATATTTTGGTTATTATACTTTGGTGGCGATTCAAACTCACCAACGAATCAATGGATCGACAGTTTCAGCTCCATTCAACATGCACCAATGGACAATGACCCAAGGATGCAACAGCAACAAAGACAGTCGTCATATACAAACAATAATTACAACAGCAACAATAACTATGTTGAAAAATCAATCTATGGGCAACAGCCATTCTTATCTTCAAACGTTCAATTGAACGGATTGGAAAACAGCGAGGAACCAATA
Source organism: Peterozyma toletana (assembly GCA_003706045.2). NCBI lineage: Eukaryota > Fungi > Ascomycota > Pichiomycetes > Alaninales > Pachysolenaceae > Peterozyma > Peterozyma toletana. The sequence goes on along the minus strand of PPKG02000028.1, from coordinate 58,819 downwards.
AACTTTGGTAATAACAGTACAATTCCACATTTGAATGATGGAAGTAGTGATGTTGACGACACCGATGACGACGATGACGAAGAAGGACTCGCAAACGATGCGGAGAACTTTCCCTACGTAGTTAAACTGTTGTACGATTATGAAGCAAATCCAGATGATGTCAATGAGATCTCATTCACTAAAGGAGATATTTTAAAGGTTAAAGACATCAAGGGTAGATGGTGGGAAGCAAAGAATACTCTGGGCACGGTGGGAATATTGCCTAGCAATTATGTGGAAATTGTTGAAAGTTGAGAAAGATTTCAAGCAGGTTGCATATAGCCTTTGGGTCTCTTTATAAACATAAATACCCACTCCATTCCTTTAAAGTGTTTGCCTTTTTTTAAAATTTTCTTTTTGTTCTTTGACTTTTTGTATCTTTACACAATTCCCTTTTCATAGGTGTTATATTAGCTTTGTCAAACGAACTTTTACAAAATTTGAATCTGTATTTAGCCACCAAATTCATCGAAACTCTATCCTGCCTTCATCATTTGCAATGTGACAACCTCGGTTGTTTACACTGTTTACACTTTTTCAAAGCATTCATTCATTATATAAAAACAAAACAATCCCACAAAAACTAAATCACTAACTATCAGCACAAATCAAAACAAAATGACACAAAAACCAATCAAACATGCAAATCCTTTACTTGAATATCAAAAGAGCTGAAAAAGAAACCAAAGGGTTGAACCCATTTCACACTGGGCGTTTGTTTCTGCTATTAACCGTATTGCACCAAATAGGTAACAGCGATTAGCAAAAACCAAATCGACACAAAACCTATCTCATCTCCAGAATCTTCCTTATCAGAAATGGCAAACTCCTCACCATCCACCTCCTCAAAATGAGGCTTATTGTTTTCTTTGATTTCATTATTATCGTCCATTGTGTAGTAATAATCATCCGATAGTAGTCTCTTCCTTCTAAACGTCGAACCGCGGCGATGTAACATGAGATGATGGTGATGACTGCCGCTGTACTGGTGGTGTTGGTGAATTTCTAGCTGTGGATAAATGGGAGATGGTGGGTAACTAAACAAGTCTGGTTGGATTAGCACTGACATCAATTTGTTTTCAAAGAGGGTAATTGAGGTCTTTTTTTAAGGGGGGGGGCTAACAGTTTCTCAAGTTTTCAATGCTCTTTGCTTGCAGCTGTTGTTTGTCTGACTTTATAACCAAATGCTAAGTATTCACCGGTGCTATTAAATATCAAAAACCTAACTAGTCTAGGCAAGTATCTCCAAAACTCGATTAAACTGTCTCTCTTATGAAGATTATAAGACAGATGGAAGAGGCGGAAATAAGGTGATGTTTATATGGTTCTTTATCAAGTGATAATTATTATTTAGATCCCAATAACTATTATTAATAGAAAACCTCAAACACATAAAGAAGAATTGATTATTATTCATCTCACTCAAGTTCCACTTGGTTATTGACGTTAATTGTAAAAAAGTGAAAAAACATCTGATGTTTTTTGGTGACGATGACAATACGATAAAATAAAGTACGCAATTCTACTATTGTTCAATCAAATTTAAATTGCCCCATTCCCTTAGTATCAATGTTCATCAGCCGATATACTCTAGTTTGCTAATATAGTTGTTTCAGACAACTGACGAACTTTATCAGATCATCAAGCGACTACTCACTTAGCCACAAAGTTTAAAACCGGCACCAGCCACTATCTTACTTACTTCCTGATGTAGATATGAGTGGCTGGTAATCATAACATGAAAATCAAAACAAGATTTGAAATCACAGAGTTTGAGTGATTGATGTTTGATCAACTTGGGGATTTCCATCGAGAGTTTATAATATCAGAAAGGGAAAAGGGTATTTAGTGATCGGTATCATGAATATCAATGATTGTGCAATATTGCAGTTAAGATCAACCATTTTGTATCTATTGGACAATGATCTTCTAGAATCCGCTGAATTTGCATCAGAGCGGTTAATCTCTCAAGATCCAACCAACCTAGATTCGATCTATCTCTACGGTTTAACTCTATACAAGAGGAGAAAGTTCAAATCATCTTATAACTTGACTGCAAACAGAATGAATGTTGGCTGTTCCTTCGTCTTTGCGAAAAACTCATTGGAGTTGAAGAAGGAGAACGATGGTATCTATGCTTTGCAGTCGACGATGAAGCTTTGGAACAACAACAGCAGCTACGACAAGGAATCTCGCACACCGGACGCTGCTTCGATGTTCACACTATTGGGAAAGTTGTATCAGTCGATCAAAGATTACAAGAACAGTGCATTGAACTATTCAAATGCATTGAGGCTAAACCCTTTCATCTTTGAAGCTTTTGAAGAGCTTTGTAAGATGGGCTGCAAAGTCAAGACCAGAGCCATTTATAAAACCAGAGATGGTAGCAGTAATAATAACGATGATGACTATACTCTATCCTTCAATTCCAAAGAGAAAATATTGTCAACACCAAATTTGAAAGTACCATCCTCCTCATCATCCTCGAGTTCAAACCCATCATTTTTCTATAGACCATTATCAACGCCAGACCACAATGTGATATTGAACACACCTAGAATCAAGCAACCAGATGCACCAATGAGAGCACCAACAAGGAAGACTTCAAACCCCAACTTTGATACTTTTACTAAACCTTTGGATACAATAAACAGAAGATCGACAAGGCTTACAGCTTCAAAAGTTACATCAAGATTAACCTCTCAACCTTTAACCAATTTTGCTGGAAGCTTACAACAGCAGCAATCACAAATACCACTACAAGAACATAACACGTTGAAAAGGGGAAGAGTGTCGAGCATGTCAGCAACAAATTCTTCCTTACAGAGTATTAATTTGAATACAAGTACTGGCGACAGTTATTTGATGAATCTTTACTTGTTATTTGCAAGAACTTATAAAGCAATGTGCTTGTATGACTGCTTCAAAGCAATAAGATTGTTGGATCTTTTATCAGAAAATGAGAAAAACACACCCTGGGTTTTGGGTAAATTGGGAAGATTGCACTTTGAAATCGTTAATTATGAGGAGAGTGAAAAATACTTTCTTAAATTGAGGCAGTTGGATAGAACAAGACTTGAAGATATGGAGTACTATTCGACTTTATTGTGGCATCTTCACAAAGAGTCCGATTTGAGTTTCCTCGCTCACGAGTTGCATGATATTGATCCATCAGCCCCTCAAACATGGATAACAATTGGTAATTCATTTTCATTGATAAGAGATCCGGATGAAGCTATAAAGTGCTTTCAAAAAGCGACACAGTTAGACCCTAGCTTTGTGTATGCGTACACATTACAAGGCCATGAATTTGTGTCGAACGACGCTTTTGAAAATGCTTTGGAAAGCTTCCGTTCTGCATTAGCTGTAGACCAAAGACATTACAATGCATTATATGGTATTGGAATGGTTTATCTCAAGCTAGGTGACTTCAATAAGGCTGAATATCATTTTCAAAAAGCTTTAGAGATCAATCCGGTGAATTGCATATTGATCTGTTGTCTCGGTATGGTATTGGAAAAATTAAACAGAAAAGAACAAGCATTGAAGCAGTACACTTTTGCTTACAAATTACAACCATTGAGTGCATTACTGTTGTTCAAAAAAGCTCAATTGTTGTTTTCTATGGAAAGGTTGAAAGAGGCGTTGACAGATTTTGAAAAATTACAGGAGTTGGCGCCAGATGAAGCCAGTGTACATTTCTTACTTGGTCAATTGTACAAGTTGAATAAAAGAAAACATGATGCTATAAAACAGTTCACGATTGCGTTGAACTTGGATCCAAAGGGATCGCATTTGATAAAAGAGGCCATGGAGTCTCTAGGTGACATAAATGATGATGGAGAAGAAAATAAGGAGAATTAGCATTATTTTACTTTTTTGATGAAGCTGATGGGGGTTCCCTCATGTTTTCTTGACTTTCGCTTGCATGCTTATAAATCATAGGTAACTTGGACCTTATCAGGTACTCAACAAATCCCATTTGGCAAGGCTTCAAAAATGAACAACTCAAAAAGTGTCTCTCAACAGACTAGGCTTGATGATTGCTTATAAATATCATAGTAACCTTATTGACTAGTATTGAATATTACAGTGTTGAGAGTCATCCTGCTTTTGACTTTTGGTATAAAAGCTAAATTGAAATGGTATCATCTGCTTGTAAAATAGGTAATTGGTTTCGGTCAGGTGGGCCTGTGGTTCTGTGAGGAGCTGAGGAGCTGAATGGTTCAGTAGAGTACATTTTGAGGCAATATATATTAAATATCTTGTCTATAATCAAATTGAACTACTTCATTTGAGAACTAATGAAATTGTATAAACTGGAGAACTACACTCATTAGACTGAAAACAAATGATCGAAAACCTTATTATTAATACAAGGGAATTGGATGAACGAAAACATTATGAATGGAAGAAATAGAAAAAGAGATTATTCAAGGGAAGAAAGCTATTGAGTAAGAAAAAAAATACAATGCACTAGAACGATGGAGGGAGAAGAGCAATTTGGCAAACCTTACAAATAAGGAAACCATTTGAAAAGGGTTACCGAAATTGTTCTTGTTGTGGCTGAAATCCACCATTAATCATTAATACCAGCAGCTGTTGTTGTTGTTGTTGTTGTTGTGGCTGCAGATGTTGAAATTGGTCAAAAAGATTAGACTCATCTTTATTACTATTATTACTGATCGAAAGGTTTAAACTTGTCAAAGGTAGCCCATTTTGTTGCTGGCTTGAAATCTGTTGCAGTTGCTGCAGCTCTAATGCTTTCAACTGTAACTGATAATCTGATAAATAATTAGAGCCGTTTGGATTATGTTGTTGTTGAGGTTGGGAAATAAACATTTGTTGGGGTGAGAAATGTGGCATTTGTTGCTGAATGCCCATCGATGTGGATGACGATGAAGTTGTTGGGATCGAGTTATTGTTCGGTTGAATCAGATGGTGTGAATTGTTCGAACTCATCATCATCAGATTCAACATTTGCTGCTGCTGTTGCTGCTGCTGCGGTGTATTCCCGACAGAAATTCCGTTATTGGTATTGTTGGCGTTCATCATCATCAGGTTGAGCATTTGTTGTTGTTGTTGAATGAAAAGCATTGGGTCCACTGACTGCTGTTGTTGTTGTAGGGGTTGGGGTTGAGGAGGAGAGGCACTAAACATCATGGGACTTACAAATGAAGGTCCGTGCTCTATTTGTTGTTGGGGTAAAGACATCTGTTGTTGTTGCTGTTGCTGCTGCTGCTGTTGTTGTTGTAGGTGTAGTTGTAATTGTAAATGCTGTTGTTTGAATGCCTGTTGCTGTTGAGGCTGTGAGCCTCTAATCAATGAGCTGGAGAAATTGGGCTGCCAGGGTTCTTCCTGTTTAATGCTGTTTTCGGCAATCGACTTTTTGTTCAATCTGTTGAATTTGGGAGATATTTTATTTTTATTCGGTTTGTTTATCTTCAACTGCAGAGATGGTGTTGGAGCTGGAGCTGGCGACGTGAGCGAGTTTTCTTGAAGTTTATAGCCTTCCTGATCCAACGAGCCATGGAGGTCCCACAACAACGACCACCATTCCAACAAGAATGAACCTTCGGATGACATGAGCATGTTCACGTTTATGTCGTCGTCCATGTTCAACTCGTCGATGTTCAACTTCGAGAACTCGAGTGGAGTGAGCGGCACCTCGCCGTTAAGAGTGCTCGAGTCCTTGACCCCAATGGACAAGTACTGGTGGCCGTTGGTGAAGTTCTCGATCATCAAGGTCTTGGCGGTTTCGTGGTACCCATTGATCATGAGGTAGTTGAAAAGATGGGCAAATAGAAGCTGTTTGGAGTTCTTCGCTAGCGAGTCGGATATTATCAACTTATCATCCTCTCCTAGCATTATTCGGTTGATTGTCAGGTGGGTGCTGGAGATGTGCTAATGAGACGATGTAAAACGGCACCTGATGTCTGTCTTGGGTTGTATGAATGTGTTTCGAGAAGGGCTAGACTGTGTGAGTGTGCGATGCTGGTTGTATGTGTGGCGGTCGAACTTTATCTATATCATGCTAATGGCCCTGGGCGTTCGTTTGTCTTGGATACACAGATGTATATATTTTATATGTATATATATATATCTATACCTGGCTCTTTCTCTACAGATCGCTAGACCATATATATGGTTACCAGACTAATGATAGAAGAGATGCTCGATATTGTGTCACCCAAACCCACTGCTTCTTTGGAAACTGGAATGCCTGAAATGCGAAAAATGTTGAGCATTTTCGGGCAATTCAATTTTCAACTAAATTTTTTTTTCCCTGTCAGCTTCCATAAATTCTATTTGAGGTGGAGAGCTTGTCCAATGGGGGTCTCTTTCTCGTCCTGCTTTCACATGTGTCATGTGTGCTTTTTGGGAGCTTGGCTCACTTCTACAAGAGCCTTTTGTAGCATCAACTCGAGAGTTTCCACGGCAAAATACCGAACAATCTCAGGTCTCGAACACATTCTTTTCCACTCGGAACGCACCTTGCAGTAAATACCAACAAATCAGAGAGGGCTGGTCTGGAGGTTTGGCAGCTGGTGGTTTGGCAGCCATGTTTGCTAACGTGGTCCGCCTTTTACGATAGACACCCTGCCATCGCCATCTGGAAAACTAGAAGGACGATCTGCCCAGATGGAGATTTGATCTAATCTTTTAGTGTGAAACGAAACAGGTGTTTAAAACACAGAAAAAAGAGAGCAGAACATGTTGCACTAAAAAAGGTTCGAAGTTGCTAGACTTTGATTGTTTTGCACAAAGTCTTGGGTGTTTAGGTTGGACTTGCTTGCTCACTTGCTTCCCCGATGAATCAGTTTGTCAGAAGCTATTGTTTAGCGCTTTTGGTTCTGCATAAAATTTGTGTGCTTCGGCAACACAATAGGAAAGACTTGGTACAGACTGTCTATGTGTTGGCACAAAAATACGAAGTTCCAGTTTTCTTCACTACGAAGGCTACCTCTGATGAGCGTCCAAGTGTCGCGGTAACAACAATGTTAGCGGAACTGGCACCGACCAAACCTGAGCCTCTAAACTCTCTCTCTCTCTCTCTCTCTCTCTCTCTCTCTGTGCAGCAGCTTCAAGTCTTCGCTCCACACAGCTCGCTTCGTTTAACTTTGCTCTACGGTATGAGTGTCTGGGTTGGGGAGGGAGTCACTTCACTTTCCTGTTCGCCAGTGAGTGAGAATGTGTTTTAGAATGAGGTGAGTGAGGCTCGACAAAAACAGTAAAATATCCACAAATAAGATCTACAGCATCTCTGATTCTCGCTAATTTTTTATGCTGGATAGATATTCATGCCCTACGCTTGCTCCCTGAATAGGTTATAAAGCGTGTAATCTGAATAAGTCGGACCTCACAAGCCCAACTTTTGAACAGGTTGATCTTTTGCTATTCCAACTCAAGACCCACACACCCCATCGGCGCTTAGGCTTCGCCAATGACGGAAAGCTCAAATATTTGCCCATCGGACATTCAGGTCTTGACGGCCATGTTCAATAGGGATGCTGGGGGGATAGCTGCTGAGCGTGCGTTTTTCAAACTACCAGAATATTTGAAAGACATCTCGACGCTCAAATCAGATCAAGGTAATGAAGAGACTTTTTTGAGAGAGAGTGGGGTTTTGATCGATGATTCCTTACCTTATGATAAAAATTTGACAGCAGAGAAAGGTTTCGAGTTTGCTCATGTGGAAAAGGATATCTTCACGAGTTTGAACAGAAAGGTGTCGAGCATTTCGTTGGACCTGACACAAGTGGAGAGCCATGAATTGAAAATCCAATATTTGGGGGAAGCTGAGCTGGAACTTTATACCAAGATTCTCAGCAACGGAGATGGCCAATTGTATGCTTCAGCTCACAATAATTTGGCACAGTTGATGAGGTTGAAGTTGCAATTACAATTACAACTGACCCCCACCGCACTAATTTTGGAAGATGAGATAAAACTGAAAGAGTTCAAATGTGAATCGCTCCTGATGAGAGCAATTGAATTGGCAACACCCCCAAAACAATTGAACCACGAAATTCAGTTCAGGATCTCCAAGATGCAATCTTCGGTTTTAAAATCATCGTATTCTCAATTGGCTGCAATTTCAGCAGACAGAGTGGCCAGATTGGAAAGATTGATTGATCAGCACCGCTTGGACATTTCTTCACTGCAAGGACATACAAAAATGAACAAATCCAGTTTAGGTCTGGGGGAAAAATTGCCAGAGCTCAAACCCGATTCGCAGGTTCAAGTTCCCGAGGAGGAGTTTCAAGAGTTTGAGAAAAGCTTGCGACTTAATGAGGAACTGGTTAGCCATTATTTGATGATCTCTGGAGCATTTGGTGGTGACTTTGGTAGAGATAATGCCGCTATGTTGAACCCATACGCAAAGCTATGCGGCAATATGGTCAGATCAGCAATCATTGATTCCATGATTAGAGAATCATGAGTCAACAACACAAACCCCTTCTTTTCTTTAACCTTCTCCAGTCTTGTTCAGTTTCATATGGTTCTTTTCATCCTTTGCTATCTGTCTTCCTTTCCGTTTGTGGCCTAAGTAAATATCCAAAAATGGAGTTTTGAGATCATAATACACTACTTAAACTTTCCCGCAAAGAAAAAAATAGTGGACACGCAGTTTCAGTAACTTGATAAAGATAAACAGATGAATGAATGTAAAATCGGATTAAAAACAAACTTACAAACATATAGTAGTACGAGTGATAGAGGAAGTCAGTAATGTCGGATCAATTTGCAAGTCCTGAAGAGATCAAAGCCGTTTTTGGTAAATTGAAGAAGAATCCATCGAATCAGACATGTTTTGATTGTTCTCATAAGAATCCGACTTGGACTTCGATTCCGTTTGGTATCTTTGTATGTTTGGACTGTTCCGCAAATCACAGAAATTTGGGTGTTCATATCACGTTTGTCAAGTCAGCTGTTTTAGACACCAAATGGTCATACAAACAATTGAGATCCATGAAATGTGGTGGTAATAATAACTTCAAAGATTTTTTGATCAAAAATGGAGGTTCTTCATACTTGACTGTCGATCCTAAGGAAAAATACGATTCCATGATTGCCAGAAATTACAAGGACAAGTTGGAGTCCAAAGTTTTGTTGGATGAAAAGAACCATCCAAATGTTTTGGATAGCGATGATGGAACTTTGTTGGAAGTAAGTGCTGACTCTTCAAAAGCAAATTCAACGGATGACTTTTTCAACAATTGGCAGAAACCTACAGCGTCATCCAACTCAAGCTCACCTTTATCTTCGAAGTCAGTGACCCCACAATCAACGGGAACTACATCGACACCGGTTGCTAAACCAAGAACAACGACCACTACCTCTTCATCAAGATTGAAGACCACCGTAGGCACTAAAAAGACAAGTATCTTGGGATCCGGATCTTCATCTTCAAGAAGTAAAGCAAGATTGGGAAGTAAAAAATTGGTGGATGTTAATTTCGACGATTTCGAAAAGCAAGCAAAGGAGGAGGAAGCTGAAGCAAAGTCATTGGGAGAATTGAGAAATAAGAAGAAGGAAGAAGAATCAACCTTTGGCAAACCAAAGGTCACAGAGATTAGAAAATCCTCGGTCTCTTCAACCAGTTTCGCATCTGCACCATCTGCTCCTGTTGAAAAAACCACCCAACAGTTTGCAAAATTGGGATTTGGTATGGTTTCTGGAACCAACACACCAGCAACAACAGCAAAGAAAACCTTCTCACAAGGTCCTTCGTATACAGGAGATGTTGCAAAGAAATATGGTACTCAAAAGGGTATTTCATCTGATGAGTTCTTTGGTAGAAACACATACGATGAAAGTTTAGCATCTGAGGCAAGATCAAAGCTACAATCCTACAATGGTGCTACAGCAATCTCTTCATCGTCATACTTCGGCGAAGAGAACGATCAACAAAGACCAACCCACGACGACGACGACGATTTGGAACAGAAAATCACACAATTTGCCGAGAAGTACATCGGTGAAGATATGACTGCTCTCAAGGGCATATTGGAAACTGGTGCGACGAAGTTGGGAGATTTCTTACACGATGCATTAAGAAATTAAACTTCTGTCGAGTCTGCTTCATTTCAACCTATTTTTATTTATCTATTTTCAATTTCTATTGAGGTGTTCTAGTTTTTTTTTTATTTGAGACATACTATTCAATCATCGGTTTTCTTACATGTAAAACTAATTGTTTTTCTTTTCTTTTGCTTATAAACTGTCTTTTTTGCCTTTCCATCTTTATGATTTATAAATACTACAACAGTTTATTGCAAACAGTGAAGAATGGTCATCGACAATATGATTCACTATCTATGTGTAACCAACTCATCACCCGACAAAAAGCGAAAAAATGAAATGATTTTTTTTGTCCAGGGAACGAAAAGTATGCCGCCAAACGAGTTATAAAAAATGGTTCTCCCGTACCATGATTGCCATTGCTAAATCAAATAGTTTGGAGAGAATTAAAATTAGTCCATTTTAGAAATGTCATCCAATCCCAAAGATCAAAAAGTTGCGGTAATCGGTGCTGGGCTTGTTGGTTGTCTCTCTGCGTTGGCTTTTCAAAAGGAAGGCTATCAGGTTGAGTTGTTTGAGTTGAGAAACGATCCAAGATTACAATCAACGACAGATAGAAATTTACGTTCAATAAATTTAGCAATTTCAGATCGTGGATTCAAGGCTTTGAGGTTTGTCGATGAAAGTTTGGAATCTAGAATCATGGATAAGATCATCCCCATGCATGGTAGAATGATCCATGACTTGGATGGGAATCAAGAGAGCCAACTATACGGGCTATACGGCGAATCCATCAACTCCATAGATAGAGGCTATTTGAATGAAGTTTTATTGAACGAGATAGATGAGATCAATAAGGCTTCAGATAATAAGATTGTTGTTTCTTTTAATGAGAAGATGATAAATTTGAAGTTCGAATCCGAGCTGGATGATACACCAATTGTAGCTTTCACTAATCAAATAACAAATGGTAAGTCTGTTCAAAAATTTGATTTCATAGTTGCTACCGATGGTGCATTTAGTGCAACTCGTTATCACATGCAAAAATATATAAGAATGAACTATCAACAAGAATTCATCGACACATGCTATGTTGAGCTTTACATACCTGCAGGCCCGGAAAGAGAATTCAAATTGAGTCCAAATCATTTACATATTTGGCCTAGAGACAAATTTATGTTGATCGCATTAGCAAACCAGGACGGTTCATTCACTTCGACTTTTTTCGCACCATGGGGGTTGCTGGAATCTTTGAATTCTGATGATAAAGTTTCTAAATTTTTCACCGAGAACTTCAAGGATGCTGTTGATTTGATTGGGGAGGATGAATTATGCTATGCATTCAAAAATCATCCAAAGGGCGCATTGGTTCAAATCCATTGCGATCCATACAACTATAAAGGTAGGGCAATCCTTATCGGTGATGCTGCCCATGGCATGGTTCCATTTTATGGGCAGGGTATGAACTGTGGGTTTGAATCGTTGAGAATTTTAATGGAAACTTTGAAAAAAAATGAGTATGCGACTGAAGCTCTGTTTGACGAATACTCCAAGATCAGGAAAAACGATTTGGATGCTATATTAGAATTAGCAATACAAAATTATAGGGAGATGTCACATGGTGTTACAGATGTGTTTTATTTGATGAGAAAGTCAATAGATGGAGTCTTGGGCAGGATCTTGAAAGATAAATGGTTGCCATTGTATACGATGGTTTCATTTAGAGGTGATATTCCATACGCAAAGGCAATTGCAATCGAAAAGAGACAGAAGAAAATTATTGATAAGGTTCAAATAACAGTCTTGTTGACTTGTATTTTTGGAGCAGTCAAACTTTTGAAATTCTTGAAGCCAGTGTTAGGATCCAAGAAGTAAAGATAATTAATAATAGACTAGATGTAAATATATAACCCTTTTATTAGCTTTTTCAATCAAACATTTATGCGTGTATTTATGTATTTATGTATTGGAGAAATCGATCCATGGAGGTGACCTTCGTCAAAGTCATATCAATAAACTGAAAAGAAAAGCGACCAAAACCGATCCAACTATACCTGAATCAGCTCTCAAACTATCAGCAGATCCAGCACTAGATGTACTCGAAGATGAAGTAACAGCAGTGGTGGTTGTTAAAGTATATTCACTTGCCTCATTCGGTGTGTACGACGAGACAGTATCACCAGTGGTATCCTTGGCTTCTAAAAATAAGACATACGATTTCGACAATGTACTTTGGTCTGTTCCCCAGTATAAATCGTACGTGGTGACAGCACTAATTTCTTCGAGATAAAATGATGCACTTCCGTTGTAATATAACTGGCTCTTATAGACCAGAAAGGGTGTACTAGCGTCTGATGAGGAGGTCGTGAGTGTAACCCCACCATTATCCTCATCAATATATAGATATGTTGCATCTGTGAAATTCAGACCTACTGTTAACTGGAACTTACCATCGTCCAAAATCTTTCCTCCGAACGCAACTGCTTCGGATGATGAGTAAACACCAACGGTATCGCCCGCATCCTCGTCATAATACAAATAGTTTATGTCGTCTAAGTCAGACGGAGAATCGACAAATGAAGTGATGAAACGGATGGTTTTCGAATCTGCCGAAACTTTAGACAAAATTATAAGTGAAGCGAGTAAACCTGATGATGATAAAAATCTCATATTTTGTTGTCTCTCTGTCAAATATCACCTAAAACAAAGCTAAATTACTCCAGCCATATTATCACCTTTTGAACATGCAAAGAAAGCTATATATAATTTCCAAGAACGCTTTTGGAGATGGTAATTTTGGACAAGTTTTGTCTTTTATACGAACACTGACCGTTAAATCCCTTTTTGATAGGTGAGGCCCCATTAGGAAGTCGTGTAAAAGATGTCAAAGTAAATCCCATTTTGCACCAGAATTTGAGGGAAAAGACCCTTAAATGTATATTCAATGAATATACGAGACATAACCTTAGATGTATCCTCAAGTATATTTGAATAAGAGCTAAATGGACGATCCATATGAGGAATTTGAGTTTGATTTGGCCTTGGTATGTAAAAAAAAAATGAAGTATAATCTTGGACTTCCCACTATCACCAAATTTTGAACTAACAAGACGGGAAACAAACCAGGCGTTGACGATACTCAAATCAAGGCATCATTCAAGTATCAAATATCAGACACTTCAAGGTAAATAATACCTAAATCTTGGTTCTTACCTATGAGAGGATTGGACGTTTTGAACTAACAATCAATTTGCAACCATCAAAATTGATAGAATTTATCGAAAAGGGGTTGAACAAGGATAAATGCTGTGAACAACTACGTCTTGAAGCAAACAGTTCATGTAGCACCAAGGGTGCAAGTGTTAACTTTTTTTCCAAGGTGGACAAAAAGGCCCAAGAAATCAATAAAGTCACATCTGTTTTCAAGAAAAAGCCTGCAAATGAACTGAATGGTGCATGCGATCCATCAAAGATGGACAACAAGAACAAAGATCCATCTAGTCTGAATAACAGTTGTTCGATAACACAGACTGAACTAAGTGCTGCATGCGATCCATCAAAGATGAACAACAAGAACAAAGATCCATCTAGTCTGAATAACAGTTGTTCGATAACACAGACTGAACTAAGCGCTGCATGCGATCCATCAAAGATGAACAAAAAGAACAAATATCCATCTAGCATGAATAGCAGTTGTTCGATAGCACAGAATGAACTGAGTAAACCTATCTCCAAAGCCAGCTTCAAGCTCAATCTGAAGCCTAAGAACCAACTCAAGTCATTGCAAACTTTAAGCAAGAAAAGATTACCAAGAGGTCATAGCTGTGGGCATTTTAAAAAGTTATTATCAGATGTATTGTCATTGGACTATGATAAAATGAGCTCATTTGATCTAGTAAGTGTGAAGCCGAATGTTATCAAGCTGCTAAAGTTATTTGCAATGGGTGAAGTCAATTCATTATTGAAAATATTCAGATATTTTATCAAGCATGAGAATACTGCGAAGAACGTTCAGTTGTTGAAATTGTTGATGAAACTTTTCGACCAACTACCACTCTCAATACTCAACTCAAAAAACTCAAAGATTATTCTTGATGAGTTGAAACTTTCACTTATTGAGGTTTTAAAATACGAATCAAACTATGAGTTTAGCTCGATTCAGGAGTTGAAATTCAGAATTGTTGTTAATTTCTACATCTCAATGTTCAGAAAGATCACGAGGATTTCTGAAGGTGATTTATGTTCCGGAGAGTTGATTTCTATCATAGTGTTTGTTGATGGATTGGTTGGAATCAAAATTGATAGATCACTGAAATTTGAAGGACCGAATGAACTTTTGAGTGATGTTTATGAGAGGTTCTCCTTTCAACAAGTATACATGGAGAAAAACGACCAAAAAATCTCCAAGCTATTAACTAACTTGATTCATTCGTTAGACAACAGTGATTTCGAGTCAGATTCAATATACTACATCATTTTCTATACCTTGAAAATTTTAAGAATTCTGATCGATGAATTAATCGAGAAAAACGTCAAGTTTGATAGGTGCTTGGTGAGAGGGTCAATAAAACGATTATTAAGCTCGTTAATAGTGTTAGATGATATGGAAATCTTGGAGTTGTATAATGGAATCAACTGGAGACAGGTGTTTGTTGATCATAGCGCGGAAACTGATTGGTACTAAAATTTGCCCTTTTCAAAAATCTACTGCATTACGTTAGTCAATAAAACTACTAATACATTAATTTAGAAGAAGTTCCCACTATAACAGCATGAAATGATAGAAACCAAATAAACAAAAATTCATAAAAGAGTAAAGAAGATTAAACACTTAACAAAAGTACCCTACAATTTCCCATCAAAGTTATTTCATCATATTATATTTTCCCATACTCGCCGTCTCTAATTGGCTTGAAGTAATCATGCAGCATTGCCTCTTTTGCAGTCAATCTCTCCTGATGGTCGTATCTCAATAGCTTGTCAATAAAGTCCAAGAATTCAGGACTGACAAGGTGTTGATTAGTCTGATTTACAAATCTTGCCCAAGGTCTTTTCACAAAGTGTCCCAAGTCGTCATATTCAGCACTCAATTCCAATCCATACTTGGCAAGATATTTGAACAAGTCATCAGTTCCCAATACTCTTACAATCTGAACCAACTGATCAGTATTAGATTTCCCTTGAAAAAATGGTTCCCTTTTGAAAACCATCGACAGGAGCATTGCACCAAGTGACCATAAATCCAATGAATAATCGTACATCCTGAAATCCACCAATAATTCAGGCCCCTTGAAATAACGTGATGCAACTCTTACATTGTACTCAGTTCCTTGATGATAAAATTCCAGTAATCCCCAATCAATCAATCGAAGTTTATGATTTTTGTGATCAATGACGATGTTATGAGGCTTGACATCCCTATGCATGATACCCATAGAATGTGAATAATCCAATGCCTTTAGTAGCTGATAAATGTAAAATCTTATGTCTAGATCTTTGAAAGTTGGATATAATACTCTAAAGTCTATGTTTTCAATCGATTCGAAAATCAAAGCAGGGGTCTTAGAAATTGGATCACGCACAACGTCCAACAAGTTAACAATGTTAGGCCCACCAGATAGGTTTTGTAATATCTTGATTTCTCTCTTGATCTTCTTTCTCTTTATCGGCTTCAAAGCCTTGATGACAACTTTTCTGCCAATTGGTAACTCATAACCATCAAACACCTCCGAATATTTACCCTTTCCTATTTTCTTATTGATTTCATACTTCTCCTGGGATCTCCAAACAATCGTCACATTATCATAATCCCAGTATTCAGTTGATTTTTTATCCAACGCATCTGCATAAACTCGACTTATTGACTCATACGTTTCACTCATTATCTTTGACTTTCTGGATATAGATGCATACAAGTTGCGATTTTTTTTTTTTTTTTCAAAAGATGGAATTGAGCTCAGCAATCCATAAAGTAATATATAAGATCTATATGTACCTTTATATATAACGTTCACCTTCAATACGAACTAAATAAACAAACACTCACAACAAATTTTTCCATCTGTGTTTGCCGCCTGTAATCAACAAAAACCTAATAGACAAAAATGGAAATAGCCAAATTAGGAAGTCTACAACACAGACCTCTTATAAGCCTTGGATTCCTTTAATGATATGACTTTGTTTCAGCTTGTCATCGTTCAAGTCGCTGATCAATTGGGTTGTTCTCAAGTCACCGATAATGTCTTTGGTTTTGCCAAAATAAACCTCCTGCAACATATTTCTCAATTTGTACTCAATGTCCTCAACCATTGAACCAACGTTTGAGACGTGAGAGAATGAATCCGTGAAACTTATCTCTTTCTCTGTTTGCCTTGTCAAATTTCCCGACAAATCAATTTTCAAGTCTCCATCTGAGGATAAATCCAAGATGATGGTGGATGTGATTTTATAGTTTGCCTTTGAGTTATCAATGGCTTCGATTTCGAAAACGTGAATTGAGTCCCAGGCACCCGAGTTGGTCTTGGATGAGTCGATGCCCTTTTTCAACAAAACAACACCAGCAAAACCGTTCACCTCGTCATCTTCGGTGTCCCAGAGATAGACAGATGATATACCACCTTCGTAGTACAAGTCCCTATAGATGTCAAAAGAATCATTGGCGAACTCTTCCAATTTTCTTAATGACTTGGAGGGATATGGCGCATCGTCATCTGTGGCAGGGTAGTAGTCATTCGACCAAGGCGACCTGAATGAGTCTCCATCTCTGTTGTAATCACATGTGAGGAAGTTCTTACCTGACTTCTCACACCTCTTTATCTCTAATGGGGTGTCAACCGAAGACAACAAATCTTCTGCAATATCAGGCGCCAACCGACATATGTTGCTCAAGTTGCTCTTTATGTTCTTCGGATCCAACCTTCTCAATAAATCTAATGATGCATCAAATGACTCGTCTGACTATCAAACATTTACAAACAACACATAAGTGGCCTGTTGTTAGTGACATTGAACCTCATAGATATTAACATACACAATCACCACATATACTCACCATTTTATAAACCGATTCAACAAACAGTTCTTCCTATTCAGCTTCTCAATGCAACCCAGTCCAGTTGTAATACACTTCTTTTGTGTTGTACTCAGTTATGTCGGGCTCTTAGTCCAAAGTTTTTACAAACACGACCTTCATTTTCTAGTATCGAAAAGATCAACAAAACATCAACCTATTATTCCAAATCATCTGATTTCATTGGAAGCAATTGATTTGGCACAGCAAGATAGCAGGATCATCATAGTTACAAGGCTATAGCATCACTAACCATAAAACACAACAATGAGCTCATTTATTCAATCGATCACCCCTTCGCTTCCAGGCTTGCTTCCAAAATGGGTCTACTTCATCTCTGTAGTCTCTGTTTTCAACTCAGTTCAAACCTACATTAACGGTACCGCATTGACCCGTAGAGTCTACGAGGGAAAGCCAGAGGAGGTCACATCATTGTCGGCCAGAACATTTGGAACTTGGACTTTGTTCAGTGCTGTGATTAGATGTTATGGCTCGTTTTACCTCAACGACGAACATGTTTTCAACATCACATTGTGTTCGTTCTTGATTGCCATTGGCCATTTTGGTATGGAGTGGTTTGTCTACAAAACATGCAAGTTCGGTAAAGGCTTATTGGGTCCTTTGATTGTAAGCACCTCATCGATAATCTGGATGAACTTGCAGAGAGATTACTATACTTCATTATAAGCTTAGTTTTTGCAAAGATACCCCAAGGACAGACTGCACTTGTATATAATAGTTTTCTTCTCATCTATAGCTTTTCGGCTTTGTTCTATCGAGTAATCCCAAGAGGAAGCACAAGTTTTACCTAAGGAATTCTATTATCTTCTATCTGCTAGCTGACGTTCGCTCTCAAGAGTTGAATGATTTGAATGTAAAACCGAGCTACAACAAAGGTTCACTTTAACGGAATTAAAAACTATAAAACAAAGGCGAACGACAAAAATAGTAATCAAGAACAACAGAAAAACAATACAGATAAACACAAATCGTAGATCGTGATATAGGCAAAAAAAAATCAGTGGTGATTTGAGGCAGAAGGGTACAAAAAGTCAGAGAAACGAAGCATGAATGTTAATGTTGGGTTGGATCTTGTTGTTTCAAAACATCCTCAACGGCTGGACCTAACAATCTTTCGAATCCAGATTTACCCAAAGTTACAACTTTAACAGTAGTAATCAGCTTGACAGTAGCCTGTCTTGGTAGATCGTTCAACAATGCAACCTCACCAAAATAATCACCTTTACCCAACTTTGCAATAACACCTTTACCAAATCTCGAAACTTCCAGTTCACCAGTCTCGATGATATAGAAATTTTCACCCTGTTCACCTTCAACAACAATATTTTCATTTGGTTGAAAAACTTGAGTATGCAAAGCATCTGCCAACTTGTTCCTTTCATACGAACTCAAAGGTCTCAAAATTGGTACGTCTTTCAAAAATTCTTCATACATGGATCTCTTTTTAGCGGTACCTTCCAACAAAATTCTTCTGAAGGTCAATCTATCTAACGCCCAAACGATACACTCTGTTGATGCAACAACAGTTGCTGCTCTTGGGGAGTTGTACATCAATGCTAATTCACCAAAAGATGAACCTGAGCCGCTTTGATTGACGCATTTACCATCGACATAGAATGCAACACTACCAACTTCTAAAACATAAAAAAAATCACCTTCATCACCTTGCTTGATAATCTCAAACCCGGCAGGAATCAGTTTCTCCTCTAGAGCATAAATAACCGTAGTCAAACTTTCTTCGTCTAGTGAGTTGAATAAGAAGTTCTTGGCTACAGTTTTCTTCAATCTTCCCAACTGTTCATCTGTTATATTATGTCTTGGTGGCTTCCAAGAGTCGCCAATGAAGGTATCTGGATTTAAGATTTCTGCACTGACTGAGATTCTACGATGTGCATTAAAGTTCTTTGCTGGAATTGGTGTGTTTTTGGAAATGTTTGGACCTTGGCTGTGCTGTTGTTGTGGTTGTGAAGAAGATGAACCAGGATCACTAGGATCAACCCCAGATGAAAACGAAGATGTTGGCTTGTAAGCAGTTCCAAATCCGCTTTTGAACAAGTTTTGGGATGGCTCTGTATCTTCTGGTGGGATGTCTTGTGTTGAGTGGAGAAGTGGATCCTCATTGGCACCATTCAAAGGATCATCCATTGAATGTGGATCGTTATCGGTGA
Organism: Peterozyma toletana; assembly: GCA_003706045.2. Classification (NCBI taxonomy): domain Eukaryota; kingdom Fungi; phylum Ascomycota; class Pichiomycetes; order Alaninales; family Pachysolenaceae; genus Peterozyma; species Peterozyma toletana. The sequence goes on along the minus strand of PPKG02000028.1, from coordinate 39,496 downwards.
ATGGAACTTTGAACGCAAACGATGATTTTTGCAACTTCTCATCTTCCTTGGTCACTTCCAAGCTAGGGAACAAAGTGATACCACATTGGTCCAGCTTCAACTTCTGTTCCCAGAGCTTGGACCTTTGCTGCTCCAAGCGTCTATTGAAGTAGTTGGCACAAAACTGGAGAATATCAGTGGGGTTCTTACTTTTGACCTCCTTGTCCAACTCAGACAATTCTGTCAAATAGTCAGAATGCAATGAAGAGGATGACATTTTGCACTTCTTGAAGGGTGATCGGATGGTGTTTGACGAAGCTTCACAGGTGCTTTGGTAAGGTTGAATTGGTTGAATTGGTTGAATTATCGCTGGTTGGATGACTCTCTTTTGCTCAACTTGAAATAAAACTGGCTTCTATTTCACCCGTTCAAATCAAAAGACTAACTAGAATGTGAAAAGGGAAATGATAACGAAAGAAGCTGCTTCAATTGATCTGGCAACTCTTGAATGTATTATTTACTTCAAAGCTTGATGTATTCTATCAGATAAAGAGCAAAAAAAGAAAAAAAAAAGAAATAAATGTGTCTCCATCATCTTTCAAAACTATTGACACGCGAAATATTACGTTTCACGTAAAATCTGTCATTCGGTGGGAATGAGCACGACCATGACGACGAATCATTCCTCCATTGCATTGATGGTTTCGAACAATGCGATGTTATCGAAGTGTTTTGAGACTTCGTCGCTTGTCTTCTGATACGCCTCTGGTGTTCTGTCAAAGATTTCTTTAAGCTCGTTTTTGTTCAACAAATAGGGATCACCTTTTGCGCCTTTGCCGTCAAGCTTTGCGTTTTTGAACAAGTCTGCCTTTAACAATCTACCCAACTCATAAGCCAATTGATCTTGCTCGGTGTGAGAGGTCTTTTTATTGCTTGCCATTGAACTACCTTTCGACAATTTGAACAATTGTTCGAACTTACCCATTGAAATTACCAATTTTTCCAACCTTCTCTTCGAGTCAGCCTTTGTCAACAAGACCTGTTCGATGGAGTTCAACGTTGCCAACCTGTAGATTAGGACGGGTTTCATTTGGCCAATTCTGTGAACTCTATCCATCGCTTGTAGATCTACCTGCGGGTTCCAATCACTGTCGAACAATATTACTGTATCAGCAGCCGTCAAATTCAATCCTAACCCCCCTGCTCTTGTTGACAACAAGAAAACACATCGATCCTTCAATGAGTTGAAACTGTGAATCTCCTCCAGCCTTGTTTCCTGGTCGGTGGATCCATCTATTCTGCTGGACTTGAATCCATTGAGTTCACACAAATCTTCTAGTAAGTCCAACATCTTTGTGAACTGACTAAAAATCAACACCTTGTGGCCCTCTTTGATCAAACGAGGTAAAATTTGGTTCAAGATCCTCATTTTACCGGAATTGTTGATCATCGAAATATCAACCTGATTTTCATCAACCCAGGGAAAATGGAATAGGTATGGCGAGTCACAAATCAACCTCAACTGCATCATCATGTTTTGTATTTTTTTCTTTTCAACTTCTTTCTTCACAGTAACCCAGACTTCATCCAACTCCGGAACATTTCTCTTTATCGATTTTGAAATCTCCGTAGGTGTTGAGCGTTTGACAGGGATAGTTCTGGTACTCCTGCGGACAGGAAGGGGTGTTTTCTTTTCTTCACCAAAATCATCATAATCGGAATCAGTCTCAATGAAATCGGAATCTTCACTACCTGAATCGAGTTTAATGACTTTATTATTTCTGGTACTTCTCTTCTTGGATCTGTCATACACCAAAGAGTTCTTGATGAACAAACTAGTACTCTTTGTCTTTATCTTCTCATTTTTGAGTTGATCGGTGATATACTCATCTAGAAACAGATCATCAACACCTTCGAAGCTAAGACTATTAGCACGTAAGTACTCCTTGAAACATGTACCCATTAAAACATCTTTCAAATTCTTCTGTAATGCACTTTTGTATAACTTTTTTTGCTGCTCAGTAAGTTTGCTGTAAATAATATATTCTCTCTTGGGAGGCAAGCCTTTGATAACATCCCTTTTCAATCGTCTTAATAAAAATGGTTTCAAAACTGTATGCAAGTTGGTAACCAAGTTTTTTTCAATTTCTATATTGATTAGTTGGTCTGTTGCATCGTCATCGTCATCTGTACCAAGCTTGTTTTTAGTCTTGCTGAAATCAAACCATTGTTGAAACAATTCAATATCATGAAAGATATCCGGCAATATGAAGTTCAAAAGCGACCATAACTCATTCAAGTTATTTTGTAATGGAGTACCTGTCAACAATAATCTATTTGAAGTTCGGATTTTTTTCAACTCTTTGATCAACAAACAGTTATTGTTCTTCAACCTGTGTCCTTCGTCAACTATCAAGAACTTCCAGTCGATCTTATCGAGAAACTTTCTATCGCGAATAACAACTTCGTAGCTGGACACGATAATAACAGGGGTCTCATCGCCACTATTCTTTCTGTTCTGTTTCTTTCTGGTGGAATACAAGTCGCCGAAAAAGCGATCTCTCAAATCCAGTCTGTCCCCTTTCGCGCCACCATACTTCAAAACAGGAATATCGGGAGCAAACCTGTGGATCTCGTTCACCCAGTTGCTAACCGTCGACAACGGACAGGTGACCAAAAACGGACCTCTAATCCCCTGTTCGAAAAGAAACGCTAGCAACGAGATCGACTGGATGGTTTTACCCAACCCCATCTCATCTGCCAAAATCCCGTTCAAACCGTTCTCGTATAGTGTGATCAACCAGTTCATACCTTGCAACTGGTAGTCCCTCATCTCGCAGTTCTTGATGTACTTGGGCTGGGGAATACGGATGTTCGCAGACTCGAGCTCTTCTTTGGTCCTTTTGGAGTCGACAGAAAGCTCCATCGGCTGGAACACCTCTGCCTGTTTCTTCTCGCCCCTTCGCCTTCTCTTCTTCGGCGGCTCCTCAACCACCAACTCGTTTTTCCTCAACGTCTTTGCGAACAAAGTGTCCGAGATGATGTTCGAGAAAACCTTCGATTGCTCCACCAACGACGAGAGCTTCAGTAGCTTCGCATCCTTGTTCAACGCATTGAAAACCTTCTGCTCGTCCGTCTCCGCCTCAGCGCCGTCCAGCTGCTCGATGATCAATCTCTCAATAGCCTCATCCTCCTGGTGCTCGACATTTTCAACCGGCGATTCGCCTGCTGTTGTTGGAACTGTGCTCGGCGTCAAGTCCTCATCAGAGGAGATTTCTACAACGTTCATGATTAAGTCCCCACCTCGCTGGCCTCTTGACCAGCTACACACCCCCGGCCCACGCCCAGCAACTCTCCATTTATTACCAAACCCGCCCATACAAGCTCCAATTGCGCGTCCAGTTCAAGGTTTTGGTGGAAAACGCGTTGCTAGGTGGCCTCAAGACAGCAATTGGCACAGTTCTCCCATCATTTGCAACCCCACGCGACCCAGCAGCTGCTCGTGGCCACCATGAGGAGCACACAGACACTTACCGCCCATCCACACCTAATCTGCCCTCCTGTGTCGCCCTCCAGGCGCTGGAATCAGACCGTTTTACAGATCGCAGCCCAGCCAGCGCATCCATACACCATGGTTATGGAGCACTTACCATAGTAAAGGCGAAAAAAGTTTTTCCTTTTCGCTCCCTGGAGGATCTAGGTGGTAGAAAAACACAACAATCGATAGCCAGCGTGTGTTGGTGTGGAGAGGGCGGTGTTTGTTTTGTTCAATCATTGAGTATAACACAGAGATCGACAGACAGATCCAGCAAGCAGTATTCACCAGGCCTCGAGTTGCTAAAATGTCCGAGTCACTTTCGCCAAAAGCTGAGCATTCGAACGACGAAGATGCGTTGGAAACAAGAGACGTTTCGCCAACCGCGGAGCCTTCAGTCGAACCCCAAGACGAGGAAGATGAAGAGGAACCAGCGGTGGACGCGGAGCAGATCAAGATACATTTGGAGAGGGAGCACAAGCAGTTGGAGGAGAAGCTGAAAAACTACCTTTCGCGCCAGACGAAACCAGTCATCATTCCCTCGTTTGCGAAATGGTTCGACATGAACAAGATTCACCAGATCGAAAAACGGTCGCTTCCTGAGTTTTTCAGCAACCAGTCGCGCTACAAGACAGCCAAGGTCTACAAGGAGTTCAGGAACTTCATCATAAACTGCCACAGGTTGAATCCGATCGAATACCTCACTGTGACAGCCGTTCGAAGGAACTTAGCCGGTGACGTTGCCTCGATCATCAGAGTCCACTCGTTCTTGGAGAAATGGGGGTTGATCAACTACCAGATAGATCCAAAGACAAGGGCCTCGTTGATGGGCCCTCAATACACCGGTCATTATCAGATCACTTTGGATACTCCAACTGGTTTGGCTCCATTCATTCCTGAAAATGCTGAGATTATTGCAAAGGACGAAGGCACAAACTCCTTCAAGTCTGAGTCGAATAAGGAAGATCTGTTAGCTCCAAGGATCTCTTACAACTTGGAGATCCAGAAAAACGTTTACGACTCCACACAGGATGCTTTTGCGTTACGCGACGAAGATTCAAAACAAAACCCAAACGGTCTAATCAACAAACAGTACCTTTGTATGACATGTGGTAATGATGCCACCTCGGTAAGGTATCATCATTTGAGATCAAAGGAAAACATCTGTTCAAAATGTTTCGAACAAGGTTCTTTCCCATCAAATATCCAATCAACCGAGTTTATACAGTTAAAGTCGGAAAGATCTCAAACATGGTCAACTCAAGAATTGATATTATTGTTAGAAGGTATTGAAATGTACGGGGACGATTGGCATCAAATATCGGGCCATGTTGGAAGTAAATCGAAGGAAGAATGTATCAAGAGGTTCATCTCAATGCCAATCGAGGATCGTTTCATCAATCGTCAATTGAGTAAACCATCTAACTCAAACTCAGATCCAGACTCAAATTCAAGAATTGATACGGAAAGCTTGATCAAATCATTGTTGAACAATTTGAACATTGAAACTGAAGAAACAATCAAGCAAAAGTCAAAATCAAAATCAAACGAAGTTCTCAAACAGTCAAATGAAATTTTACAGAAGATAGTCGAGTTGGAGATTTCAAAAATCGATTTGAAGTTGAACAATTTTATCAAGTTGGAGAAATCCTTGGATATCGAGAAGAAATTGTTGATAAAGCAAAAACTGGAGTTCAGAGGTGAGTTATTAGAACAATCTGCAATCCAATTCAATAGTATTGGTGATGAAAATAAGAAAGAAGGAAACGGCAATGTTCTGGAGGATGAGATGCTTTTGGATGAACCACTCAGTAGAGCCATCCCAGAAAGTTACAAATATTGGTCAGCTTGAACTTTTTTTGCCCATTAACAAAATGTGGATGAAAACGATGTGTATTATTTAGTTTTGTTTGTTTTCTTTTTTACTATTTTGCCCTTGTCCCCTTTTTCTTGTATGTTGTTGTACATTTGTCTTTCACGTTTTTACTATCCTTTATTGTGTATATTACAAAGATTCTGTTTCTTTACTTGCTCTTTAATCGCAATCTTTCATAAACCAAAAAAAAAAAAAAAAAAAAAAAATCTATTGAAAAAAAAATTTACGAAGGTCAAAAGCAAGGTTTGTATCATTCGAATATACCATACCGAAATACTCAAAAAGATCTTTCAATCACCTCCTAATTTCAAGCTGTTTTCCAAAGACTTTTTGTTAAGGTTATCCCATAAAGTGACAAATTTGTTGACACCGAAGTCGAAGATTTTGCGAAACATGACGGTAATAGAGCATCAAAATGAGACAAAGAAGGTAAAACTCCAAGGACGTGAGTTGTTTGAAAGTATTGGAAAGCCCTCAAAGATAGTGGCACCAATGGTTGATCAGTCTGAGTTGGCATGGAGGATCTTGTCAAGGAAGTATGGTGCAACACTATGCTATACACCAATGCTCCATGCAAAATTATTTTCAACACAAGAGAAATATAGAAGGGACATGTGGTCCGAAGCAGATGGTAATGTCCAAATGGACAGGCCATTAGTTGCCCAATTTTGTGCCAATGATCCTGAATATTTATTGGAAGCGGCAAAATTGATCCAGGATAAAGTTGATGCAGTAGATTTGAATTTGGGATGTCCACAAGGTATTGCCAAGAAAGGTAAATATGGTGCGTTTTTGATGGATGATTGGGATTTGGTTCATAAATTGATCAGAAAGTTACATGATGAGTTAGATATACCTGTAACCGCTAAAATAAGGGTGTATGATGATTGGGAAAAGTCACTAGCATACGCTAAGATGGTATTGGATGCAGGAGCACAATTCTTGACTATTCATGGTAGAACAAGGGAGATGAAGGGACAACTGACGGGATTGGCAAACTGGAAAATATTAAGATATTTGAGGGATAATTTGCCAAAAGACACTGTTTTTTTCAGTAATGGTAACTTATTATATCCTGAAGACATCGATAGGTGTATTGATGAAGTTCAGTGTGATGGTGTCATGTCTGCTGAAGGTAACTTGTTCAATCCAGGAATTTTTTGGACAGAAACCAAAGACAATGATAAAAGATTTCCAAGGGTTGATGTTTTAGCCAGAGAGTACTTTGAAATATTGAAAACAACCCCAGGGTTTGCATCAAGACATGCTTTCAAAAACCATCTATTCAAATTTTTAAGATCGTTCTTACCTAAACATACAGACATAAGAGATCAGATAGCGAAACTTAACTCCAAAAATGACTTTGCGGAATTTGAGAAGATCGTAGTAGAGATCGAGAAAATTGTCGGTGAAATATACAAATTGGAAAACATTCAAGAACTAGACTCAATCACGGTTGGTGAGGTGGAAGCATTTGGCGGTAGGTACTATACTGTGCCATATTGGAGGTGTCAACCTTTCTTCAGACCTGTTGACGGTATTAGTGGCAAGGAAAGGGCAAAGGAGGCATTGAAGAAGGTTGAAGAGAGTAATATTCACAGCAACATCAACAAGAGAAAGGCCGATGATGAGGCAAATGATGGTGAAAGAGAGTTGAAAATTACAAAATAACTTTGAGGCCTATATTTAATTTATTTCATGAAACTTTATACAAACAGGCTAAACATTTATAAATATAGAGGTATCACTTCTATAAAAAATCCTTTTTGATTTTGATTTTGATTCTATTTTGCATTCAAACAACTTCTCTTTGAGAAATATCAATATAGCCAGTCTTTTCGTTGTAGGTCAATATAGTACCCCACTCAGTTGAAGCATCAGTCAAATATTGGGCAATTTCCTTACCCACCTTGGCATCGACCAAAAACGGAACACCACGTAACATTCTCTTTGGTCTTTGCAAATCTAAATCTACTGGCAACAATCTGAATTGTAAGCTGTCATCCTCGATGTCAAAAATTGCAAGACAGTTTCTTGAAAAGATTGGGGAACTATTGAAACCAGTGAACTTACCAGTTGCATCGTTTGCTCTCGAACGATGCAAATCTGAAGGTCTTGAATCGTTTGGCAATGAGTATGCATTATACATCTCTGGGGAAATAAATGATTCACCAACTTCGAACTCCATCAACAAAGAACCCAAGTTGTAGAAAATAGGTTTACCTTTGTAAATTTCAACACCCCTCATGAAATGGGCACCATGACCAATTACAGCATCTGCACCCTTATCGATAGACTTTCTCGAGAACTCTTGGACGAATTCTGCAGGAATTGGGTTATACCAGTTGTTGTTGATACCTTCGTGAGTATGCAAGCTGACAAAGTTGAAGTCTGATCTGTAGGACGAATCGACAATACTTTTGAAAAGGGCATCTGCATCCTTCTCATTATAGAAAGTACGAACATGTGCACTTTCGCCTTCTGAACCACGTTCAATATCCAAATTACCTTCAAACAATGACCCAAACTTAAAATTGTTCTCACCAAACTTTGGCTTGATTTCAATATCGTTACAGATCTTGAACGCTTCAGCAGTCCCCAACATCTCATCGATTTTTTGCAATTGTTTGTACTGCTCATCTGGCAAAACGTACGCCTTACCCCATCTCAACGGCGCAATACCAGGTCTCGGTAAAGTGCCGGCACCTGCACTGGATGCCAACATCATCTCCGATCTCGTTGTGCTGGTTGCAACACACCCAATTCTACCGTGTGCAGTATCGATAAACCGTGGCAATCTCAGCTCCTCCAAAGATCTTCCAATACCACAAGGAATAAGACCTCTTTTCTCAGCAGCATCGAACGTATGGGCCAATGCGGCGGGACCAAAGTCTGAACTGTGATTGTTTGCAAAATTCACCAACTTGATGTTCAAGTCCCTTAGCTCATCTAAGGTGTGTTCTTTGACCGAAGTGATATACAACCTCCCAGCAGCTGGTGGGTGCACCCTTGGATCTGGGCATGTGAACTCAGCGTTAGCAAATACCGCATCTGCATTCTTGAGTTCCTTGACCAATTCTGGCTCTAATCTTTCGGCTAAATTTCTACTGGAGAAAAGCAAATCACCACCTGCAACAAAACGCATTTTCTTTGATTATTATTGACTTAACCACTCTTGAAACACACTACGAGAGTAACATCTACCTGGACAAAGATCATCAGATTTATCATGGTGAAAATTTTATTCAGAATTCAACTTGTTTTCGGATCTACCTATCTCTAATATCCTTAACCGTTGGGATTAGCCACAGTTTGTGTTTCATCATGTGATTCGGCCAGAATTATGCGATTTTTCACCTGAATCCAACGGTTCTGGTGCGATTATTGTTTGTTGAATATAGTATTTGATTTAGATTTTGCTTGTAGACATGAGAAATAATATAGTTAGTTGAGTGTGACAAAGGGGGAACAAACGTTAATGAGATAGGAGAGAAAAAGAGTGATAAAAAAAAAAAAGAATCATTTTCATTACAACAGATCGATCGAGTTTGAAAAGGGAAAGCTCAGTGGACCAACCTAATGTTCTTCACCCTTGTGATGACGTAAGTGGAAGTAGTATTCCAACGAGTAGCCCATTGTCAAGATGAACAAGGCGTAGTGGAATAATGGAGCACCTGATGCATTTTCACCATCGAAATACTTGGCTCTGTATTTACCAATTGGACCTGATGGTTTGGCAAATGTTGCTTGGCCTTGTGGCAACTTCTTGTAGAAGGCAACAACTTGTTCCATTCTCTTTGCTGTTGGGTTTGAACCCAAGTTCTATAATTGCGAAAAAAAAGACAGGCGTGTTAGTTAGTATTCGGTTTTCCTTTTGGAATTGTTTAGCGTGTTGGGTGCTCCCCCTGAACTCCTTGGTCAGAACTTCTTTCCTTTTGGTATTCGTTTTGGCTGTTTTGTTTGGAATGTAGATTTTGGGCAATCAGATGAGGATCGCCAACTAGATGGTGCACGTTGTCGGCATCACTTGCGAAACACCCGCTCTTTTAGAAGCAAGCTTTGTGAAGGGTACATTGATGTTCCTGAGCCAATTGGCTAATAGAAGGAGAAGGTGTGTTGACTGGCCAATGCCGGATGCGTGTGCATCTTGCTTCATACTGGTACTTTTATTTACCTTTTCAGGACTTGTGCGAAAGAAGACCAACATCCTCGATCCAGTTACTTCCACTTCCCGTCATGCTCTCAACTACCAAGCGGTGCCTCCAAAAGTTGAACATACATGATCGATGAAAAAAAACTCTCAATGCTTCCCCATAAGAATTACGTGTTTGGAAACGAACTTCCCAACTGAAAAGGTAGCAGCAACACTGCTAATACGTGACTCAAACATACCTTAGCTGAAGCGATCTTTGGTGGGATCAAAGTTGATAATTGACGTCTAGCAATGAATGACATTCTTGAAACTGATTACTTCTATTGTTATTATTTGCAACTTCAACAAAAGGTATACTATGTATCTATATCTAATTTTTAACGCTGAGATTTTCCTTGCGACAATTCTAAGGAGAGAAACACAAAGTTTTAATTGGCAGACTATTGGCACGCAAAATCGTATTGGCAGACAGCTTTACTACGGGCGGCACATCCCTAAGAACAACGTTTTTGTATTTGCAGTGCGCAGTATATCAGGGACGAGTCCCATACACCACGTAAGTGTTCTTCACAACGGGTGTTGAGCAATGGATTTATTATACAAAGTCATATCATTGAAGGATATATCTAAAAAAGAGTGGGTAAAGAGACGCAACGGCTTTTATACAGCCGAGATGTAAAGGACTAATCAAAGAGAAGGAGAGAAGCGGAAGAAAGTGCGGTTGTTAGTATTATGCTGAGAAGCAAGAGAAAAGAAGAATCAACATGACGTACCATTATTACCTCTGATGAAGACAACACCATACTTTCTGATCATTTCACTTCTTGAGAACTCTTCGGTGTTCTCCAATACGATATTCATGTAGCCGTCGATGCTTTGTAACAATCCTAAGTGCATGCACGGTGAACCTCAATTCAGCCTCTGTTAGTAAGCCAGTCCTTTCTACCTCTGGAAGTCCCTTTCCACTCAAGACGGATACGTACCATGATATTCAATGCCGTTTCTCAACTTCACAACAACGTTTTCACCGCTGATTTCTGATAAGAACGAAGATGGGTCTGATTTTGTTGGTGGAGCTGTTACTGCTTGTGCTACTTCTGTGGACATATTTGCTCTGTGCTATCTTAATGTTCCTCTGTTATGAATATAGAGATATCTATGTGTGTGTGATGATGATAATATTAACAATAATATTCAATTGAAGAAGCAAAGTTGAACTTAATCAACCTTTTTTCAATTATGTCTTTTTTTCTGGATGTTTTTTTTTCAGAGTTTTTTCGAATTACAGTGTTATTATAATTCCTTGACTTCAACTATATACACAGAAAAGAAGATGAGAATATATAAAATAAACCAATAGAAGTCTTATGCAGTGCATGGTTGTTCCTAGTGTTGACCATCCAAAACAAACATCTCCTGAGCTTTTACGCCTCTTCCTTTTCTACCTCAACTCTTGATCGATGCTTAAATTTTGCCTCGCCAAACCTACTGGCATAGTACTGTACATCTGAAGGATTTCCCCAGATCAAAATCTCTACTGTATCTTTGTTCAAATTCTTGCTGGTGCTATCCACAACATCGATTCCTTCCCTTTTCAACTTCTCCAATTTATCGTTCACCCCGGCTTGGCCTGTCTCGATAACAATGTTAAACTTTTTATTGAAGTATCTCCCGTTTCTGAAGTTGAGCTTGTTTGATATTCTCAATCTCTCGTAGCGATATGATGCATCGTTCAAGGTGGCTTTGGCGTCAAAATTCCTGGAATACTTGATGACATCTCTGTACTTCGTAGTCGACAACAAGATCAGGTTTGTGAATTTGTTGATGGTGTCCAAACTGTCGCTTTCCACCATGATCAACTTCTCAGAAAAAAGCTTGAATCTCAATCCGTCTCTGACAAACTTCTCAAACTCAGGCTTGGTACCATCTTTGTCGGTTAACATCGAAGCCGGTAAAAGAAACCTTGGTCTATAATGCTCAATTGTCACGCTGTCCTTGATCTTCAACTTTTTTACCAAAGAGTTGTCCTTATCCATCCTATGCCCCAATAAATACGCATTTATCTTCTCATAGCACACTTTGACATTGGCAGCTTCACCACTAATCTCCAAAAGCTTCAAACTCAACTCATTTTTGAAATCTGTTTGACTTACCCGAACATTGAAGAAGCCAAGAAAGTACTTCACGATCTGTGGATACTCGAAGTTGATATTGGGAACTACTGTTATCAACTTGATAATCCTGGGCAACTCTGCATCGTTGAAAGGGTATGTCTCGGTTTTGGGATTTTGACCTGCCGCTCTTCCACCTGAAATCGTGGATTGGTATCGCAAGAGCCTTAGAGATCTTGGAGCTACGCCAAATAGCATACTTCTGACAAACATGCCCTCTTAAATAGCTATGTATTGTTACTTTTTGGGGAGGAAAGTCAGAAAAAAAAAGATTTTCAATAAAAACGTTTGGACCCAGTGAAACGCGGTAGAAAAAAAGTGTTGATTTACGAGTTAAACAGCCATTGAATGAGTTAAACGTTATTAAATTGAACCCAACCATCCACAATCACCTTCTTTCTTTAAACTAGATATTTCTTCTTTTCAAATATCCACTCCGGCATAACCGTGGCCCGAAAAAGTCGAAGAAAAGCAGTATCAATAGCATTATTTATCAATTATGGATCAAGAAGATATAAATAGAATATCGGATCACCCACCATCTTCTATCTATCCTTCTCCACATCACTCTTCGGAAGAAGATTACAATTCAAAAAAGGATGCGAAGGACGATGACCTTGACGATGACCTTGATTCGGATAGTGAAGACTTGAAAACCAGTGTTTGTAAGAAATGTGATTTACCAATCAATGAAGGTCACGCATATGAATTAGGAGGTAAGTTTTTAGTACAATCTTTTTGATTCCTTTTGAGATGCACATTCTAACTGTTGATTGAGGGAGTACTCGCTGAGTTTTTTATTTAGACGACCATTGGCATATTCACTGTTTCAAATGCTCAAAATGTGACAAGTTACTAGGCGTTCAGAGCAATTTTCTAGTCTTGGGTACAGGACTGTTGGTCTGTAGTGATTGTTCTTATTCGTGTAAGAATTGTGGTAAGAAGATTGATGATTTGGCGATACTAACAGGGGATCAAGCATATTGTTCATCTTGTTTCTGTTGTCGTTCATGTAAGAAGAGAATTGAAGATTTAAAATATGCGAGGACCTCAAAAGGTTTATTTTGTATGCCATGCCATGAACGGTTGTTGGAGAAGAAAAAGAGGCATGAGATGAAGAAACTGCAGCTAAACCAGTTAAGTGAAAAGAGACAATCAACATTACAGAACAAGAACCTCCCGGATATACCCGCATCTGACAGAGACTCGAGAACAGCATCACCAAAACCACCACCATCAGCAGAAGTAGAGCTACCAATCCCAAACAAGGCTAGATTCTCAGTACTTGACAAGGTCAAAGATGAGTTTGAAGTCCCTGAAAGATCAGCAAAGAGAAATTCAACGTTGTTAGTTCAACCAAAAGATGATGAAAAGGAAGAAGAGTCAGAAAAACCATCAGCTGCAGAACTCAACGATGAGGATGACATAATAATGGCACAAACATTGATAATTGCATCTCCTGAGAGAAAATTAGAATCAACTTCGGCTAGGAGTACTCCTTTGTCGCCAAATAATGCAGGCAATAGAAAATTGAAGATAATGGACTCAAACACTAGTTCGGTAAGCTTTATATCTTCTGAGGAAAAGGCTAAGAAGAACGATGATTTCTTATTTCCTCACGAGGTTCCACAACAGAGTATGAAAGGTTTGAACATTGACAATTTGACGTTTTCCGAATCTCTGCAGACAAAATATAATGACTTTGGCGCAAATCAAAGCAAGCAATCACAACATGAATCTTCCAAGCAGGACAAACAACACCCTTCAACAGATTCCACACCAGTGAGAAAATCAATCACAAGATCATTATCGATCAAGTCTCCAAGAAGCTTCCTCAACAGACACAAAAGAAGTGGTAGTAACTCTTTAGATACAAATAATAGCACCCAAAACCCTTCAGCTTCGCCATTACTATCACATCTGAGAAACCCTTCTCTACAAAAAAATCTTTCTTCACCTTTTCAATCGATCAATAGCACGCCTCCTTTACCACAACAATCCATAAATGGTCACTCAAGGGCAATTTCTGACACTTCAACATATGACACATTAACGCATCATTCACAATTGGAATTGGAGTTAAGATCTTTGAAGAGTGAAATTTATTCTCTGCAGGTTTTGAAATCTAAGTTGAAGGATGAACTCGTGCATTTGAATAATGATAAAGATTCAATTAACCTTGAAATTGACGAGTTAACCAAGTTTTTGGAAAGTTTGAAGGCAAGTGTGAATTTAGAACGTGAAAACTTGAAGTTTTACCAAGAGAAACCATCACCGACATCATCAATAACGGAAAAATCATCTGCTTCCATTATCCCTCAAATGATAGAGACACTGAACTCATCAAGCACAGTTCCAAATAGTGCAGTGTCGACATCTTCGTTGGATGAAACAACACCTGTTCTAGTTGAAGATGTTGCAACATCTTCCAAACCAAGCATAAAGACAAGGTTTTGGAGAAAACCTAAACCAACTTTGAAAAAAGAGATGATAAGTTCACCATCAACCTACTCTTTGAACAAAAACCCATCGATACAAGAAGAAGATCAACAACAATCGGTTACAAATTTGGAAGAACCACAACAACTGGGATTCTCAGTTTCTGCAATGATCAAATCAAAGAGTACCAACTTCTTGGCAAGAAATAACAATTTCGCCAACCAACAGATCGAATCTTTGAATGCATTACCACAGATTGATTCGAACGGATTATTTGGAAACTCCATTCAATCAAGGTGTGATATTGAGAAAAGAGATGTACCTTTCATCATCACCAGATGTATACAAGAGATCGAAAGAAGAGGTTTACTCAATGAAGGAATATACAGAGTCGGTGGTAACAACACTGAAATCGAAAACTTGGGGAACATCTTCAACGGCTTTGCCCCATTTCCAAACAAGCAAGACTTGATGAAAATGGATTCGATCTTAGAGGCAACAAGTATTGATAACGTTTCCTCAATATTCAAAAGATACTTGAGAAAGTTGTCCAACCCAATTATCCCATTCGAAATATATTCAAACTTCATCAGAATTGTGAAGTTGGACGATAAAAGAATAAAGATTGATAGATTTTCAGAACTTTTTCAAGACGAAACATCACTTTCCAAATATAACTTTAAATCGTTAGTCTTGATATTGAGGCATTTGAAATTGGTCACAAAGAACGAAGCTGTCAACAAAATGAGTGTTGGTAATTTGGCTGTTGTATTTGGGCCTACTATCTGTAGGGATATCAACCCCGAGTCAGAGTTGATCGACATGGGAAGTAGGACCATGGGTGTTGAGTTTATCATCACCCATGTTGAGGAAATCTTTGGCGACATTCAGCACCATTGATTATTATTAATGAGGTTTTTTTTCTGTGCTTTTTCATTCGTACTTTTATTCAAGTGATATCATTGCAATTCCGCTCGACTTTTGTTGCATTTAATTTTGAACTTTAACATTCGTTTATACTTTCGTTTTTACACTCTTTACATATTATTCACTCTTTCAAGCAAGCTATTCACCTACTATCTTTTATGATTTATATACTCTTTTAGCTTCTTCCTATACTTCTACCGTCTATTACACATTCATTTCCCCTAATCCCAGATCCAAATTAGGAAGTCATAATTCTTATCTCCATAATAAGGTGACAAAAAACGAGCGAACAACACCACACATGTTTATGACTGGTTGAACTAGCTTTTAGTTGAAGGTCAAAATTGAAGTGAGATTTTCCAATTTACCAGATACTGTAATCTTCAACAGAATACCAAACGCTGCCCAATAAAACAATGTCTGAACTTTCACAGTAAGTTTCTATTTGCAAGATAAGTTGATGTTGCTCTTACTAACATTGAGCGATCATTCAAAGATTTGTTAAACAAATTCCACCAGTAACAAGGATCTTGACTTTGACTTCATTAGGAGTTGCAGGATTATTCTCGATCGATGTTCTTGATCCCCGTCTTTTGACCTTATATTGGCCATTTGTAACCTCAAAGTATCAAATTTGGAGAATATTTACTAGTTTTTTTGTCTGTAATATTCAGGGACAACCAATGCAATGCTTGATGGATTTGTATCTGATTTACTCGTATAGCAAAGGCTTGGAAGAGAACAAGTTCAGTCATTTCGTTGACTACGTCTTCTATTTCATCATCATCGTACCATTGATTTTGATTTCAACAGTTCTGACAAGTCTGATTTCTTTGCAGAGTTCATTGTTATCTTGCTTGGCATACACTTGGTCGATTTCGAACAGAAACTCACAAGTGAACTTTTACTTCATCACTATGAAAGCTGGAATTTTACCACCCGTCTTCTTAGGCTTTAGGTTGTTGTTGAATGGTAAATATGACTTTTATCAAGCACTTGCCGGTATGTTGAGTGGTTATATTTATACCTGCCTCGAGACAAAAACACTGGGACCTTTGATGAACTTATTTCAGAAACAACAAGTGAAGACCACTAATAGAGTAGGAACTTTATATTCATCAGTCGAAGAGTTGTATTACGATGGCTACTTGTCTGCCCCAAAATGGCTCTATAAGTTGATAACTGGTAATTCCAACGTTGCATACGTGAGATCAACAAACAGTTTTCAACTGGTGAATAACTTTAGTAGTATGGATGGTGAGTCAAGAGGGAAAAGTACCAGTACATTTCTCACAACGAAGAGTCAAATGTTCAGAGGTAAAGGACATAGGTTGGGACTGACTGACTAATTTCGTGTATACCCTTAGCTTCTCTTATCAAGCTTATTTCTTCTTCTATCTTACTTACATTGCGGTTTCGTCCCTTTTGCAACTTTTATTGTTTGGAGAGCATCGCCCAATTGAAAGGATTCTACAGCCAACTTCTTGAAATTCCTCGTAAATTACACAATGCTTGTACAGATTTTACGGCATTAACTTCTTCAGGTGGGCTTGTTTAATATACATATACATCCAGACCGCCCAATCGAAAGACTACTACGTTTCGCCGATAAACTCTTAACAATAGGTGTATCTATGGCACCTTTTTTGCACACGACTAGGTTTTCGAAAATGGAAAAAACTGTTTGAAAAAGATTTGATTGTTTCTATGGTTGAATTGCAAGCTGTTTGATCAACATTTGTATAAAAAGTGCTCAAGAGTGATAGATAAATGGGTAATCTAATGTCAACAAGTTTTGCTCCGGAGTGTAACCAGCTCAAAGAAAATTATGATTCATGTTTCAATAATTGGTATACAGAAAGTGGGTAAATTTCACAACCATTTTTGTAATCACTAAAGGCGAATTTTACTAACCAGAAATTCTTATTTGTTAAAACTGACTAGAGTTCTTGAAGGGAAAAAGTGTAAGTGTGTTGTTGTGGAATTCTATTTCCTGTCAATAATGCTTTGAATACTAACGGTATGGAACCTTCTTTTTTGGGTATTAGCTACATAATGAATGCGAGGACCTCTGGTTTGATTACAAGGAATGTGTTGAAGTAAGTTTATGATTTATTTATTCAGTGCTTATGGTGAAGAATATACTAACGATAACATTGCTCACAACTCAAATAGCTGAACTTGGTCAAAAAGGGTATTAGAACAATAGTAGATGAAGCTGAAAAGGAAAGCCCGTTCCCTGAATCTAAAGACAAGGGTCATTGAGAATGTCTTCCAGTGGGTCTTTACCATCTGTAAATAGGTTTTTTTCAAAAAGAATCACTTCGTATTTGTCGTTATGGGTGTTTTTTACGTTATGTACAAATTATCAAGAATTTGAAGAGTTTTTTAAACACTCAAACTGATTAGACTCAAATCCTTCATCTGTAATAATATATCATCAACTTCTCCATTTATATGCCTGAGCATGACTTCCTCATTTGTTTTCTTATCATCACCGAACTTTGATAAATCATTCAATCTGTTCAATTCGTTATAGATTTTTTTGAAAATTAAATTCTGTAACTTGATAAAGCTCTCAAAAGATGGGTCAATTAACGATGATCTCAAGCTTATGAACTGTTGTAGTTCCAAAATTAAAGAATCGTTCAACTCGTTGAACTTTTTGGAAGCTTCCTCAAATTCGGATTGATATTTTATCAATTCCAGATGTGTCTTGTCAATCTCTACATTCTTTGAATGTTGTAAATCCAAGTCTCTCTGTAAGTTCGTCAACTTGTGGTTAATCAAGTCATAGTCCAACTTTCTGTGATTTCTCTTCTTTATCAACTGATTGAACTCTTTATTGTATTGTTCAAACTTCGATAAAGGTTCAAATACTGTCTTGTTGAAACAATCATCCAATTCTAGCATATCTTTGGATTCGAAATTCTTGAAAATCTCAATCAAATTCATTGAAATACCCTCTTCGTTTGATGCATGCTCTTCATCACCATAAAACTTGGCTATCGATTGTAAAACATTGAAGATTGTCTTCAATAGGAAGTCCAAATCGTTTGAATAATTCTTCAAAACATCCAACATCATTTTGCAACTCGACTCAATTTTCTTGAAGTTCAGTTCCTGTTTGTTGAATATTTCATCATTCTCATCAGATGGTACATTCAATTTACCCAGCTTTATCATTACCTGAGTCTGAGCTCTATTCATCACTTTTTTAAATCCATTCCACGACATGATTGGCGGTTGAGTCTCAGCTTTTTTATCTTGAAGTTGTTGCTATTATAATGAAACTGAAAGATGGATACTGACTGAATGTTTATTTTATCTGAACTGGTGTATAATTCATGGGTTATAGGTCTGTTTTGACATTTTGATTTTGTGTTTTAAGATTGTTTCAAGAAAGCTAATATTGCAAGTTACCATCAACACCCACGCACCATCGTTTCTTTAAACAAATATACTCTACAAGTCTAAGAAGTCTCGAACTTCAAAATGTTTACCAATTATTAAGTGTGTTATGAGGCATATTATATAAAAATCACAATTTTAGAGTTCACATTAATAATAAGAACTCTATCAACGATCAACGTCTCTCAGAAAACAAATTTGAAGAGGCAAGTTCCAATATTCAAATTTCATACCTAAAGTCTGGATTCTCCTTATCGGTCAAATCGGCAAATTCAGCATTCTCAACTTTGACATACGAATCTCCCATTTCTAACCTTTGCTGGTCTCTCCTTTTGTTTTCAAAGACGTTAAGGAAATACATCAGAACAAAACATAGCAATCCAACGATAAAGGCAACAACCATCGCAATCTTTGCTCCAGTGTAACCAGGGGCCTGGTCGGTTCTGAAAGTTTGAGGGCCAATGATATTGCCAACGCAGTAGCCAACAAGAAATATGGTATTTACAGTTGACTTTTTGGTATTTCCGGCAGTATTGGATGAAACAAGTGAAAGCATACCAGCGATGCAACCAGTAGCAATATAAAAGGTAAAATAGCCTGTTAATCTCGAGCCCTTCGGACTTGTGAAGGCCAATAAGCAGATACCAATAAGCGTAATGGTGTTGGCTATCATGCACACAATGATTCTGCTCTTGATAAATTTAGCTCCAACCCATGCGAATAAGAACGGAATCACGACATCTATACCCCCACCTGGCATATTCATCAATAAAGATTGCTTGGATGAGAAACCAAAATCACCATTTAACAAGATACTACCAAAGTTAGTGAAACCACCATTAGGAATACTATATGAAATTCCGTCTTCAATGAACGCAAAGTAGAAGAGAGGTTGGTAAAGAAAAATCATAGAGTAAAAACTGAGACAAAACTCGCCAACGTGAAAACGAATACTCACAAATGAAGAAAATCCAAGTCCTAATGTCTGTAAATGCCTCAATGAACTGATGCATCTTGAATTGCTTATTACCAAATCCTTGTTGGTTGTTTCTGATTCTCTCGATAGCATACAGTTTTTCTTCTTCGTTCAAAAACCATGCTTTCGTAGGAACATCTGGAATGTGTACCATTGAAATGACACCTAATGCCAAAGTTATAACTCCTGTGATGATGTACAATAGTCTCCATGCAGTCAATGATCCTGTGTAATAAGTTACCAAACCGTGAGCGATACCAGCACCCAACAATGTTCCGAATCCTTGGAATCCAAACCAAATACAAGTTCTCAAAAACTGTTCCTCTTTTTTATACCATTGACTTGTCAACATAACGTACGCAGGATTCATGAATCCTTCAAAACAGCCTAATAGGACACGGCATACTAAAAATGGAGCAGCCGATTGACAGGCACCATGGCACATCAAGATTATTGACCAAATAATAACAGCCGTTCCCAAAGTTTTGGAAAGCGGGAATTTCTGTAACAATCTGTTTGCAGGATATTCAAAAACCAAATACCCAAAGTAAAATGAACTACCCACCCATGAATAGGTTTGGCCCGTAGTCATATTCAAATCTGTTTTCAAACCCATGATAGCAGCATAAGAGTTTGTTGTCTTGTCCATCAATTGGCAAGACATCAAAGCACAGACAATTGGTATGATACACCAGTCGATTTTTCTAACTAACCTTCTTTCCTTTTCCTCGTCAATCACCAACCCTTTCGTTTCCACGCTAATTGATAAGCCAAATCTGCATTTTGTGCAGTGATTTCAATCTCTCTTCCACTAAGTGAGACAATCGTTGCCACTGGCTCCGCCTTCTCATCTGATGAAACTGTTCCTCTCAAACTTTTCAAAGATTGTAACATGATTGATATATATATGTTTTCTTTTCTTAACTTGTGATGAATGATACAAGTTGGTTTGGTTTTCGAATTAGTTTTCGATGGGATACAGCGCTTAAATATAAGAATACATTATCAGCATATTGCATATTATTTGGTTCATGATCAATCTTATCCATTCAAAGATCTTCTTATCTGATAATAACTTCAGATTGACGCTTAAATCAGTTTTGCAGTGTTTCCGATATTAGCGTAACTTTACGCAAAAAAAAACTGTGTAAAGGGGAACATACAAAAACCCTCATGAGTTTCAAAAACATTACTGACCGAACATTTAGTTGATGAGAAGAATAGATTGAAGACCGTTCCAGTTCAACTTTAATAAACAGAGGAAGACAGTTCATTTTGGTAAACTTGCGTTTTACATCCATCTTTTGGCTTTGGGAGAAGCGGAATCGGTTTTGTAGAAGATCAGAGATAGGCGTAATGGCGTATTTTTAACAACAAATCATTTATTTTCAAGTAATACTAGTACAATATGTTTGCCTTTCAGATCTATCAAAGCTCAGTCTACTACTAGGTAAAAGGAGGATCATAAAGGGCGCTTTTTATTCCAGTTTTAGGTGCGAAACGACTATGAAGGTTGAAAAGGGGTGTGTACAAATTATTACATATTGCTCACGAACGAGACTGATATAAGAAAACTGTAATACTAGGTTTCGCCTCTAATTATCCAATCGGCAGTGGTTGCCATTTTCAAATTCTGTAAAGCTCTTGGATCGTCCAAACCTCTATTGATTGCATTTAACTTTTCCCTCTCTCTTTCCCACGAAAACAAATCTTTCAAAAAGGCAACTTTTTCATCTTCTGCTTCACTTATTATATCAACAATCACATCACCTATTGTTCCACACATCATGAAAGCATGTCCAGAATCACCCGCAATAACAAAAAGTGATTTATCCTTATGATATGGAGAGTATGAGATCAAAAAATCGTTATCAACAGTGTCGGAATACCAACACAATCTGGTCTTGTCTATCTTACTGATTTCAGGAATATTGTCCTTGATGAACTGCTTGATTAATTGTAACCCAAACAAGGGAACGTTTGTTTCTGGCGACTTCGTGTAGGCGGTCTTGACGTTTGAAATTTTTGGTTCGGGGTTGATCCATTTCAAACCTCTATAACCAATCTTCATCCAACCATTCCTTATTGGAAATCCGTATAGACCACCCATTGCACCATCACGAAGTTTATATGTCCATGTTGGCATAACCTCTTCGTTGTATTTTTCCAACGCAACAGGGTCGGTTATCTTGATCAATGTAACTGTTCCACCTGTAGATTCCAACTTCTCCAGTGATTCGGGAATAACTTGTGGCGTCCAAGCACCACATGCTGATATAACCATTGAAGATAGATGAGAATCACCATCTTTTGTCTTGATACCCAATACTTTGTTTTCTGAATCAGTCAATAGTTGTGAAATTTCACCCTTCAATTCGCCAAAATGTAGATTTAATGAATCTGGAGTTTCATTCATGCATAGATGGAGCATCCAGCGACAACACTTATCAGCAATAATCATTCCACCCGTCGTATCCAATACACCATGATGGTGAACTCCTCTAGACTTCATATCAAATGGATCGATCGACCTCAACTTCAAACCAACCTGCAATGCTCTCTTTTCTGCATCATCATCAGAGATGCAAATAGCTTCCAATCTACTCATGTTTTGCAACGTTTTCTCTTCAAAAATTGGTAGCTTTATCTGATCAGTAAGGTGTACGTTACCGGTGTTGAAGTAAATAGGCTTCCCGTTTTCGAAGTTTTGCTCTTTGACTTGTCTATTCCAATCTAATAAAATCTCTCTACTCTCCAATGACATTTTCTGATAATGAACTTGTTCACCGTATGCAGCTCTGAAGACTTTATTCATATCTGATGAAGCACTATCACATACTTGGAAATAGTCGTAGTTTTGATTGAGATAGTCTGTTTTGTCGAATAAATGAACATTTGTAAAACCTCTTTTGAGTAATGAATGAGTGGTTGCTAATCCGCAAACTCCAGAACCGACAACGATAATCTTTTCACTTTTGACTGCTGGAAGAGGCATCTTGTTTTTTGTTAAATGAGTTGCCAAGTGTGGAAGACTTGATATTGGGTCAATATAGCTGTTGCCCAATATTCATAGTGTCCAACTTGCTTCCATGTACTAATTCGAATTCTCAAGACATCAGGTCAGCATGATACGAAGTTTGATACTCAATTTGAAAAAAAAAAAATCACGCTGGTCAATCATGAATTCGGAACATAGTAACCTACCGTGAAAGAGATTTTGATCCACACCTCATGAATGAAAGGATGTTCAAATCAAGTTTGAAATTGCAGAAGTGAAATCGGAAAGTTACGAAAAAAATTCCAATTGGGGAAATTTTGAGTGTCTTATCTTATCTAAGTCAAGAAGTACATCAAAAATGAAAGAAATGATCAGATAACCTATGCCTGACATTAATCCTTTATCATTGGAAACCCAGGAATATATTCAGTCTATCAAGGCTTCTTGAATTTCTATAAATCATGTTTATTGTGGCTTCTGTGATAATAGGCTATCAATTGAACAAGTACAGTAATCGCCTCATGTCCTTTCATACTGCTACTAGATCTGAGCTCAAACCGCTAGGTTGTCTATGCCTCGACTATACAGATGACATAAATCGTCCTCCAGGAGACCCTTTGAACGAGATATCTTTTCCTTTCCCACTTATTCATGAGGAAGTTTCAAATGCTACATTGTGGAATGTAGTTGCCTCTGATGAGTACAGCGATGAGTTTTTACAGAACTTTGTTGACGCTTCGAACAAGTTAGCAGATAGAGGTGCTGCCGGTATCATCACTTCGTGTGGATTTTTAGCACAAGTCCAAAAAAGGTTGTCAAGTAAGATCAAGATCCCAATTGCTACCAGTAGTCTCCTACAAGTTCCATTATTATGTTTGATGAGACCCGAAAGTGAACATGTTGGAATCATCACATTTGATGGTACAATTTTGGGCAAAGCTCATTTTGAAGGAGTTGGTATAACACAGGATATGCAAGAGAGGATCACAGTTATGGGACCGCCAAATGATGGACCATTGAAAGCAATTATAAGAGACGGAGACCCTTACTATCTGAAAGAATTGGAACTGGAGTTGGTTCAATGCGCTAAAGATATTGTTGCTAAAAATCCCAAGATAAGCGTTATTGTTTTGGAGTGTACTCAAATGCCACCGTACGCCAAGGCTATTCAAAAGGCTGTCCAATTGCCTGTTTATGATGTTATCACTATGATTGATTGGTTTTACAGTGGCCTTAGTTGCAGGTTTGTTCCAGAAGATACGAAGAAAGAAGAAGGTTATAGACGTAGGTTGAGAAGCCAAAAGGAAAAACAGTAGAAGACTTGTTTAGACTGTCTGACCTTTACTTTTTGACTTGAGCCCTTCAAGGTCCTATAAGTAGTGCTTTTCTGACGTCCATCTCGATGATTTTTTTGAAACTGCTTTGCAATCTGGAAAATATTACAGTTCCATCCTTATCAACTTCAACAGCGCTAAAAGGTGGTACAACTTCGTTCTTGCTCAATGTAACGTTGTCCTTTATCACACAACAATCATAAATAACTCCTTCAACCACACAATTCTTACCAATAATTACCCTATTTCCAATATAAGTGGAATTGATTTTTGTGTTTTCACCAATGTACACATACGAACCAATCTTGATCGGTGAGTATTTCTGTCTGGCTAATTCTGGGGGCACTAACTGACAGTTTGCAGATATAAAGCACGTCTTTCCAATTGATATACAAACCTTCCCATCTACTGGTAGATCACCTTTAATCAATGCGTTTTCTTCGATAAGTGTATTTCCTGAGATTAAAATGTTCTGAGTACCTGATATTTTGGCGTTTTTCGATATCTTGTTTCCCGAAGATGTTAAGATATAGTTCGCATCTTGATTCGTTTGCATAGCTAATGACACTATAAGTAGACTCCTCGATAAAGACTTGCTTGGACCTCTTTTAGTGTTCGCTCCTCAATAGTTAGGTTATTCAATACAATATTGGCACTGGCGCGACGAATCAAATTATTTTCAATATACAAAAAAAATGAAGATGAGCTTTGAAAAACATATCAAATCAACATACCCATTTGTAAATTCGGCAAACTGTTTGAGACCAATTGTATGAAAATTGGTTGATGTCGGGACTAATTTTGAGGCTCACACCCAGGGTCTTGATACTCGGAGGGGTGAATAAAAGATATAACTCATCTTTGATATTGAACAATCTAAACAAAGTGAACCACTATTTCAAGGACAACCAGTATCAGACTGCTGAAAAGATTGAGTTGATCGAGGAATTTTTGACATCGAAGAGACCAACTACAAGAATAGGTATAATAACAAACAATTTGAAGAACAAGTCGGTGTTAGAAACGATGTTGTTGGATCCATTTGATTGCAAACCGTGGTATGAGAAATTGAAGTCTAGGTCATTTGATAAGAATAATTTGATCAGATTGAGTACTGATACGATTAATGAGGACGCATATGTGGTCGACTCAACAGATGATCTAAACGTGTATACAATAAGCTCGTTCAATCCTTCTTTAACCAGAAGCAACGCTAATAACTTAGAGTTACTAGAAATTAATGTTTTCGATACATTAATCAAGGATGATGTTGAAGGTGCACAATCAATATCATTTGATGACAATAGTGATCTTGATGTCAGTTTGAAGAATGACTATAAATGTCATTTTTATGTGTTTGTTAAGAACGAAACATTTGAAAACTTGCCAAACCCAAAGTTTCAGGACTGGCCTATACTTTCAGTTACAAATGAAGCAATTGTTTCGAATGAGACAAAGTTCAACCAACACGATTTAAAGATCGATTTGTCTTCGAGCAATTTGGCGAATGAGTTGTTGATCGAATCAACCTCAAATTCAACAGAATTCACAAAACTTATATTGAGTTCAAATCTTTATCAATTGATCAATAAAATTGACGAGTTGAGTGATGGCAATTTACCCATAATTGAGCTCTACAAGAGCATAATAGATAGGTTGTACTTTAGCATATCACAAAACTCATCAACCGCCACAACCAACGATCACAAGTTGGTGGCAAAGAACTACTTGGGAATTCAATCTGATGCAATTAATCAGTCGAAATTGAAATTGGTAGATGACATTAAAAAGTGGAGCGAGTCATCACATTTAGAACTACAGAGAGACGTGAAACCAATTTTACACAAGATTTTGAACCCGACATTTGGCCAGCTAATCAAGCTAATATTCAGAATTGATGACTTTACGATAATCTATGAAAACTTGATTTTCAATAATGGGGGGTTTTTGAACAAATCACAAAAAAATTTGAACTATCTTGTGGGAAAGATTGATTCCACTTTCAAGTCACCGTTACCTCAAAGAGCTGAAATTGAGTCACAATATAGCTCATTGTACTCAGTTGTTATCAATGAAAAGTTACCAATTTTACAGAATGAAATAGAAACTTTCCTTTTCAAACAGTTTTATCAAGTACAATTACCAATATTGACTACTTGCTCCGTCTTGAACATCTTCTACGCAATTGAGTTAAACACCATCTTGGCCATTATATCTATTGGCTTGGTCTTGAGTTTGAACAATATCTCTAAATATATACTCTCCAAGTTGAATACGTTTGAGACTTGGTTTTACGATCAACAAAGGTTGATTATTGAGGCTTCCAACAACTCTATCGTTGAATATTTGAACGAGAAGGTTGTTCAAGATGAGATAGTTTTGAAAGACAAGTTCAACTGTATAACAGAACTAGAGGAAGGCCTCCAAAGTTTGAAGAAGTGAAATGTCCAAACCTGTTGTAGATTGTATAGATAAAGAAATATACTTGGATAGACTGAGAAAGCCGAATCCCCGATCCCTCAACATATGGTGTATGGATATTATAATGTATGGGTTTATAATTGCGAAAACTCGGTGATTATATAATATCAACTTCACCAATCAAAAGTTTTAGAAAAATCAAATGTAAGCAATGTATAGGGTCATTCACAAAGTGATCGGAGTGGTATATAAGGAAACGTCTCTCTCAAACAAGCACAAGAAACAAGCAGACATAATCAGTCATACAAAACACAATAGCGAATTCAAGAATGTTAACCAATAGATTATTTTCAAGAAGCTTTCCAAAACAGGCGTTCAAAAGGTTTTTATCCTTGAAGGTGTCTACAACACCAAACGAGAATTCATTAAAGTTCATATCGAATCAGAAAAGATTTCTCCCACAGACATTCAACAACTCAATCGAAATAGACACACTTAACGATGCGTTTGAAATCTCGCCTTTGGCTACAAAGTTGTTCAAGATCCAAGGTGTCAAGTCATTGATGATTGGTGAGAATTTCATCACGGTTAATAAGTTAAGTTTGGGTGAACTTTCGAACTCCAAAAACTTGGAATGGTCGGTCATGGAACCAAAAATCAAAGAAGTGATTTCCGAGCATATGGATTCAAACCTGGACGTTTTCAAGGACGACTTCAAGATATCCGAGTACCACAACTCCAATGAAGGGTTGGATACCGACGATGATATCACATTTGAAATCAAAGAGTTGATAAGGACAAAGATACAGCCTGCTTTGCAAGACGATGGTGGTGATATCAAGTTTCGTAACTTTGATTTAAATTCAGGTATCGTATATATCAAGTTGCAAGGCGCTTGTAAATCGTGCTCTTTGAGTGAGGATACTTTAAAAGGCGGAATTGAACAGATGTTGAAACACTACGTGGAAGAAGTCACCGAAGTAAGAGCTATTTTGGACCCTGAAGAGGAGATTGCTATAAATGAGTTTGAAAAATTGGAGAAGAAGTTGAGGGAAAGGAGAGGAAATTAAATTGATTGACTGAACTCTCGTCTATCAACTAACTTCTTTTTTATTTTGGCATTCTCATTTTCTGCTTTCGTGCACATTCTCTCCGTCGGCGGAGTACATCATCTTTTATCATAGAATATTATCAGGGGTCATTTTGTTTTGAACATTTGTTTGGGTTTTATTGTGCTTTAATTTTCTCTATTTTACGGCTTAGCTTTCATATTTCATTATGGTTATCATTGCATTTATATATAGGTAAGGTAATATTCCATTCAATCTATTTGATATTTCGTAAAATACCCATCAAACCTTTTAGCCATTTCAAAATCAACTGTTGACAATCCGTTCAAGTCATGAGTTGATAATTTGATATTGACATTATTGTATGTGTTTGTAATCGTTGGATGGTGACCAGTTAAATGTGATCTCATTGAGATTTTCGTTAAAAATGACTTCGAAGGTGTTAGTAGAGTTCCTAAACAATATTAAATTCAAAGTTTGAATAAACCTACCCAAGTTTCCTCGAAATTCTTGAACTTGTAATCTTTATCAATTGCAGCTGAGTCATGTTTCCATTTTATTCGATTGTTCTGGTTCAACAACCTCAAACTCTCCAATATCTGTTGTTGCGAAAGTTTTATTGAGGCCACTTTAGTAATTTTATTGATCATTGAGGCTCTATATGCTGATGTGTAGATGTTTTAGTATTAGAGATGCTGGTGATGATTGTAGATAATTCAATTTTGTGCTGGAGAAAAAAAGCACAACATCTAATTCTGTGGACACATAATTCATTTCAGATTTATAGGCAAAATACCAGGACAATTACTATCAAGTTCAATTTCAACCAAGAATATCTGGTATTATGATATCAGGAATATATATTCTTGATGAAAATCTAAACATCCTTATATCAAGACTATACAAACAGGATTTAAACTCACCACAAATAATATCTAACTTCAAAAAGTTGATCAAAACTTCAACAAACCCGATTCTAAACAACGATGGTTGTGACTACATATATTCAATTCACGATTCTTTGATAATATTGACAATATCTATTAACAGCAATTCCAATGTAATGACTTTTTTGCAATTTCAGTATAAATTTATTGAACTTTTGTCTAAATATCTAAGCTTGACGAAAATTGATAAAGATGTAATTAAAGAAAACTACATTTTGATCTATGAATTGTTCGATGAGATATTAGACTATGGAATACCACAATTGACAGATTTCAGCATACTAAGTGAATACATAAAGATAATGGACGATGAAGAACAATTGATAAATTCCTCGATCATAAGGTCATCAACGACAAAAATATCTTGGAGACCAAAGGGAATCTACTACAAAAAGAATGAGTTTTTTGTTAATGTTGTTGAAAAGGTATCCTTCAACTTCAATTTAGAGACCAACGAGATCAAGAAGAACACCATCAATGGTGAAATTAATTGCAAAAGTTTCTTATCAGGTATGCCAACTTGCAAAATTGGGTTGAATGAGCTATTGATCTCTAACACGAACGAAAAGTTGATATTTGACAATATAAATTTCCATCAATGTGTTGAATTGAACGACTTGACGCTGAATAATTTAATTCAATTTGTTCCCCCCGATGGTGATTTCAAACTAATCTCATATCAGATGATCAACCTTAGCACAATTAACTTAAAGCCATTGGTTTTGATAGAACCAGCATACAAGATATTCAGCAAGAAATCGAAGTTCAAGTTACAAATATCATTGGTCTTGAAAACATTTTTCAAAAAGAA
This sequence comes from Peterozyma toletana, assembly GCA_003706045.2. Taxonomy (NCBI): domain Eukaryota; kingdom Fungi; phylum Ascomycota; class Pichiomycetes; order Alaninales; family Pachysolenaceae; genus Peterozyma; species Peterozyma toletana. Next base: position 10,448 of record PPKG02000028.1, on the reverse strand, counting down.
GAGTATGATCAAAGACTTAGCCGTTGAAATTCCGTTGTTGATAATGCAAAACAATTTGGATAAGAAAAACTACGACTTGTTGATAAATTTCAACAACCCACCAAAATTCAAGACCAATATCGGCAGTGTTGTTTTGAATATTGATAGAAATTGTATTGTTTGGAAAATACCGTCGATAAATGGTGATTCGAAGCATTCAATATTCACCAATAACGAAAACAGCTCAAACAAAAGTACTGACGATTACTCGATGCTATGTGAGTTTGAGCTTTCCTTCAAAACCGATATTTTGCGTGAAATAAAAGACCTAACCGAGCTGAACAGATCCAGCTATAACTCGATGGTTTATGTCCAGTTAAAAGATGAACTAAACTCCACTGCGGGAGATAATGACCCAGCCAAGGCCACTAATTTGATACAGCTATCCTTTAAAATCCCATTCTTGTCATATTCAGGCTTGAAGATTGAGTTTCTTAAAATTTCAGAGTCTAATTTGAACTTCCAAAGTTTCCCTTGGGTCAAGTACCTAATTGTGAACAATTCAAACGATTACTGTTTCAAGTTGGGTGCTCGCAATTTTATTGACGATTTGGACTACGACGATAGAAAGTTGTTCAACGAGGCTGCTAGTAGTGATTCAGAGGAAGGGGGAGTTGATGAATTCATTCATGATGCTGAAAGGGATGGTGTCTCATATGATGAGGCTCGAGTTGTCGATGGTAAGGATATAGAGTTTGAAGAGTACATTATCCACGAGTAGTAGACCTCAAATAGAATACATAACTTGAAACTTCCAACCCACAGATGGGATGAAGCTTTCATCATAGAACGAATTATGAATAATACTCTTAGTGAGATATTTGCACGTATTTTGCAAAATAGATAAATGACAGATTGTTTTTTCAGAAGGTTCGAGATGTAAGGAGAATCCAACGGAGGCGGTAACGTATGTACAAAATCAAAGAACAGATCCAATTAATCAACTAATCAATCAATCAACCTCTTATAATCGAAGAGTATATCACTGAGAGAAATCAACGCTATCAAGATCAAATATGTCTGTATCCAACAGCGACATTGCATTGGCAATTATAAACTTTTTGAAATCATCAGTATCCAAAAATGAAATCAGCGAAGACTTCATTGACTCAATGGATGTTGCTATTGACTGTATAGCAGACGCCTATCAAATCGATAAGGATCTGGATCAATCAACAATGGAATCAAAATTCAACGGTAAATCCTTGAAGGAATTAGTCAACTCCGGGTTGTTATCATTATCTACGCCATCCTCGAGTGAAGAGTCAATTCCTGTCCACATTGAAGAATCAGACCTCGAGTTGAAATCAAAAGCCGAAGAACTGAAATTGGAGGGTAATAGATTGATGAAGGCTAGAAATTTTGAAGATGCTATCGCTAAGTACTCAGAAGCCATTGAATTATTACCAAATGCAGTTTACTACTCGAACAGAGCAGCCGCTTATTCGTCTTTGAGAGACCACGAGTCGGCAAGTAAAGATGCTCAATCGGCAATTGACTTGGAGCCAACCTATGCGAAAGCATACTCACGATTGGGTTTACTGAAATATGCCCTTGGTGATTCAAAGCTGTCAATGGATGCTTATAAACTGGGTTTGGAAGTTGAAGGTGATAATCCATCTGATTCCATGAAAAAAGGTTATGAAACAGCCAAGAACAGAGTACAACAAGAGTTGGAAAGTTCAATTGAAACACAAGCACCAAGACAAACATCTCAACAGCAACAAGCACCTACAGGTATGCCAGATTTTGGAAATTTGGCCTCAATGTTAGGCGGTGCTGGTGGTGCTGGCGGCTTAGGCGATATGTTCAAGAACCCACTGTTGATGCAAGCCGCTCAACAAATGATGAGTGATCCAGCAGCAATGCAAAATATGATGAGCAACCCAGCCATTCAGCAAATGGCTCAAAAATTTGGGCTTGGCGACGCTTTTGGTGGTTCAGCCGCTAGTGGAGCAAGTTCCAGTAGCGAACCAACTGTTCAAGAACCAGACGAACAAACCGAACCAGCTGCTAATCTGTCACAACAACAGACTCCAGACTTATCTGAGCTTTTGAACAATCCAATGTTGGCTAATCTAGCTCAACAATTTATGGGTGGCAAGCGCTAATCGTCATTTCTTAATGTACTTTTGTTATTCTAGTTATATGTTTCTTATACAATTCTTTTATTGACCTAATTTACACTCCCAAGCATCTCAATATATCATAAAAGTAATACAGTTTGATTACTACGAACATCAATTATAATCTTGTAATCCATTCTGGTTTCACGAAATCTACATATAGATCAAAAAAAAAAAAAGAAAAAACAAAGAAAAGATAACATAGTAAGATCAAAGGAGAACAGACAGATAACAGCAGATAAGTATCATTGGAAAGAAGCACACATATGTATGGAAAACGTTTATTGGAAAAGTACAAATTATTAAACAACGACTCTTTGGCTTGGTAAAATGTCGGTTAATAATTCATCGACTCTGTAACCGGTACCGTCCAACTTTCTCTCCAATCTGAATGCTTCCAAGTTTTGGAAGAAGTTATCAAACAAGTAAGCGGTATCCAATGGACCACCTTTTGCCTCTGGATGAAATTGTACCGAAAAGATTGGTTTCGTCTTGTGAATCATACCCTCATTTGATTCATCATTCAAGTTGATGAAATATTCCTTGAACTCAGATGGTAAGGTAGACGCATCAACTGCATAACCGTGGTTTTGTGATGTAATATGACATTGGCCAGTTGTCAAGTCCAATGCAGGAATATTGTGAGCTCTGTTACCGTACTTCAATTTGACAGTTTTGGCACCCGATGCCAAAGCCAACAACTGATGTCCAAGACAGATACCGAAAATTGGCAACTTTGGATTTTGTTCCATTGTTTCTTGTAATGCGTAGACTGTCTTAGAACAGTGGGTTGGATCACCAGGACCGTTTGAAATGAATACACCATCGAATTTATCGGCGATCTTTTGGATTGGATAGTCGTATGGTACAACAGTTATCGAGGCACCTCTTGAAACCAAACATCTCAAAATGTTCTCCTTGACACCACAATCAACAACCAAGACGTGATACTTTGAACCTGGTGATTTGACATGGAATGGGGCCTTTGTGGTTACCTTGTGGACCAAGTTGATGGTTGATGGATCCTCGAAAGAGGCGTCTTCATCGGCATCATAAGTTTCACCGATAGAGATTTTACCCAAACTTGAACCTTGCTCTCTCAAATGTGTGACCAATGCTCTGGTATCGACACCGGTGATGGCAGCAACGCCTGATCTTTTGCACCATTGGGACAAACTTTCAACAGCCGTCCAATGCGAATACTCCATGGCAACGTCACTGACGACTATACCTGTGCACTGGATTTTTGGACTTTCGAAGTACTTCAACAATCCAAATTGATCCTTTGTCTCGCCTGATGGGACACCGTAGTTACCGATCAAAGGCTGGGTGAAGCAGATGATCTGTCCGCTGTATGAAGGGTCGGTCATCGATTCGGGATAGCCCACCAAAGAGGTGGTGAAAACTGTCTCGCCGCTGATGTTCTTGTCCGCACCGAAAGAGTATCCGTTGAATATTGGGCCATCTCTGATCGTCAATGTTGCTCTGTCCAACGACTTGGTGGATGAGAGTTTCAACGACGTCTGGTGGAAGCTTCTGCTCAAGAAGTTCTTCTTGATTGAACTCAAGGCACTGGTTTTATTTATAAAGCTCATTTTTTTTTTATACAGCTATGATTATCTGGTCGCAAGCAAGATACCTCTATGGTCCTAGATTCGACTTTATATAGCAATACACACGATCACTAAAGGCCTGCTTCTGACTTAACCTGAGAGCGAAATGCAAAAAATCGTGAAAAATTTTGAATGATGACTCGAATCTTTGCATGAAGAAAAAGTTTATCTGCCTCGAGAACTCAAAAAGGTAGGGTAACTTGAGCACATAATCCACATTTCAGCTGAATATTTGTATGTAATGACTCAAATATTATTACAAAAACCCCATCAAACCGCTGTGAGCAGTCCGACTGCCTACTTGTCTTATCACTGCGCTGATATCCTGCCTTGTTTTATTGATAAAATGGTGAAATTCAGTGTCAACTTCGCCAGAGCGACATCGCGCTCTAGGAAATCGATTACCCAAAACGGGTTTTTGTGCTCTGTATACACTACATATTGCCCTGGGCGGGAAAGAAAATGAGAAACACTCCTATGCTGCAACAGAGCATTTGTAGCGGTTGGTTATCGGTATAATTGTTGCAATCAGCAAGTGTATCTATAGGCAAAGCGGGTTTACATTTCTATTTCTATTTGGAGTGATTGGAAAGAGCCCAAATACAGAGCAGCGGACATTCGTATATAGCCAGCAGAGGAACAATGAACTATCTCAAAGAGATTGTGTACGGGCCTGACCCAAAAGAGGCCTTTCGTAAAAGTAAATCGATCACCCGAAAGAATGTACGCCAGCTCGATCGCGAGATAACCAATTTGAATCCCTTGCAGAAGAAGACGGAGACGTTGATCAAGCAGTGCATCAAGAAGAACGATATGAAGTCGGCCAAGCTATACGCGAAAGAATTCAACAACATCAAAAAACAGAGAACTAGGTTGACGTCGTCGAGGGCGACGTTGAATAGTATCTCGATGCAGTTGGATGAGCAGCAGCAGCAGTTGAAATTGACCAAGTCGCTATCTCAGTCCACCACAATAATGAACGAGATCAACTCGTTGATAAAACTACCCCAATTCAATGCCACATTGCGTGACCTCTCGAAAGAGTTGATGAAGCTGGGAATAATCAATGAGATGGTGGAAGATAGTTTTGACATGATGGATGATGATGACTTGATGGTGTCTGACGGGGAAGAGGATGAGATAAATGAAATATTGGGGCAGTTTACCAAAGAAAGTGAAGTTCCCGCCAAGGCAAGCGAAGAATTGCCGAAAGTGCAAGCTGTTCACGAGGCAGTGGAAGAAGAGGAGAGCGAAGACGAGCACATGGATCTGATGCGGGAAAGGTTGAAGGCCTTACAAAGCTAGAAGTGTTTTCTTGCTATCTATCAATTTAATTAGCCTTTATATTCATTGAAGAACAAAACACAAATAATTCCATATATTATCGACCAACTTGTCTTTGCCAATAAGAAGACTCATGACGAGTTTGATCTAACTGTTTTTAGCACCTGTTTTTCAAAAAAGAGAACTGGTTTGTGTTGTCAATGACGAATAACACTGCGCTACTCGTCATAGTTCGACTCTAACGGCTTGACTTGACTATTGAAATCTGTCTGATAAGTTTCAATTTCGCCTTTATCTATTCACATCTCTCCTCAAACGTCACCCTTTTTCGATTTTCTGTATTTGTTTCATTCTCTACGAAATTTTTGAGGTTTCACATCAGCTTCCGCCTTTTCTGCGGAAGCGGAAGTCCAAGAGTTCCCTTCTCGTCATTTGGGGCTAATGTATTCATAGAGCTTGATTTGCTCAGCAAGTTTTGCAAGATGGTGAATAAGTGCTGGTTGAAGTTGGTCAAATGGTATTAACCTCAGTTCATATAAAAAAAACTTGATGACTAGTGTTATTCGCTAATGCTTAAATTGTGTTAAAGTCGTTCGCTGCCTCGCACATTGGGGATGTCTGTCGGATATGTATCACAAACAGATATGAATAGAATCCTCCTTAGGTATGATCTTTTAACAACAAGGTTTTCAGCTAGTTTAATCCCTAAAAAGCACAGATCCAGAGTTGTCGTCTCTTTTGTTCAACTGTCTTGAATTGAGACAAATGTAAGGTCTCTTCTTAGATATCACTGAAAGTCTGTTGTTGACAAAACAAAAAAATCCCGAAATCTTAGATTTTCCGAAAGGTGAGACAAACTGTCAGTTTTCGTTCATTTGTTTTTATCACGCTATAATGAACGCTTTTAAAAGCTCCAAGAGATAGACTCCTGAGCATTCTTTGTACCCAAGCGGTGAATCTGCTCCACTAACCGTTCGACGCGACTGAAGCAAAAAGAGATGCCTACAGAAACTTTCAGTTCAATAACAGCAACTTTTCAAAAGAGAGAAAAGTGTACTGGTTCGAGCCAGAAATGTAATTTACCTACAGACTCCACGAAAACCCAAACAACAACCATAGTTTGTGCAGTGGTGATACCAGTAGTTGTATTCTCTATCGGTATTGGTTATTTTGTCTGGAGAAATTATAGAAAGGGTAAAAAGGAAGAACTGGAAGATGATGATCCAGACTTCAATGGGGAGTTTACAGTATTGCCGGATGACCAGTTGAAATATTTGAGTCAAAGAGATAACGATCAACAGAGTATTGATCTCAATAAGGGCAATGAAAACAACCCGTTCACCGATTCGAGCCAAATTTACCATACTGGAAAACTCTGATCCTCACATCAAGGATTAATCAATTGCAAAGAAATCTATTTGTGAGGTTTGATATCATCTAAGGTTCGTTTCTCATCTCTCCTTTGATCATGGTCTAGCGTGTGTTAGGTTCGAAGGTGAACTTGATGTCAATTTTGAGCATGTTTCCTTTATTCTTCTTATCTTCGTACATTCCTTCGAAATTTCTGAATGGCTTGGCAATGAGAATCTTCAGCATCGAAAAACGTCTAGGGTGAAATCACTCAAGACAAATTCTCTCGTTTTTGATTCCTTACTGTTAGGCGCTTTTTCATAGTTCAAACTTTTTCATTTAGATCATTTTAATCCAATCAGGAATGGTGATTATTTCCGTTTTTTTCTGTTTTTTTAAAACAATCAATGGAGTAGTAGCAGTTGTAAGATACCGCAGAATCTAGATTGGCCACATACTAATCATTTTATTGGTAGAAAAAGCTTTTTTGTTTTTTTTTGAGAGGACAAGAATGATATGAATAACCATCTATTTACCTATTATACTGTGACGATAAGAGAAAGAGTAACAATATTTGCTTCTTATCAAGGACCAAGAAGTTGTGAAGGGAAAAAAGAAATTACCTCAGAAAACATCTTACAGCAAGCTAAAAGGCGTCAAGCTCTTCTCGTCATAGGCTATAAGCTGATTTAAATCTCTTAAGCTAATTGGAAAACAGTTTCAGTCAACCCCTAAAAACCGAGACATTGTTCTCTTATTGGAACTATAAAGTTGGAAGGGAAAAAAGAGAACGAAACATTAATCAAAATAACACCTGTGAAAGGGCGTCAATCTTTGACATAATCTTTGACAGATAAGATTCTTATTGTCTGTTTCGTTTCTCTTAAGCTAATAATACTGAGATCACGTAACCCCTAAGATCTGTTCAAAAATGACAATATCTCTGTCATTACGTATTTGGATCTTAGAATAAAGCTTTATAACTGTTGGCTGTTTGTAAGGTAGAACTTACATTCATGGAGGTATATGGAATCATAATACCCACCTAATGTGGTTCGTCTGAGGTATGTCGCATTGTCGAGAATCAGTTCATCTGGAGTTTTCGGATCTGGCATTGTGGAACCATAACTACGTGTAGTTCGAAAATGGTGAATAATTTGGAGTAATTGGTTCTGGTACGCTTAAATCGACCAGTCATCCGTGACTCTCGCTAAAATATCCTGCATGCCAATGTCGTAGTCAAGACCAGTAGTATGTCGCTATATCAATTGAGTGACAGGATAGTTGTAGGTGAAAGGGGATATTTGAACAAAAATTATACAATCTAACCAAATCGAACATATATATTGAGCATCAAACCTGCGGTTATGCGACGACTTCGTGGCCAAGTTGGTTAAGGCGTGTGACTGTTAATCACAAGATCCCTGGTTCGACTCCAGGCGTTGTCGCTTTTTTTTGCAGTTGGTAAATTCAATCGAAGACTCTCTTTTATCGGAAGATAATGTTTATTTTTTACTTCTTTTCAACTGAACTAGAACTTATCAGAAAAACTGTTGTGTTTTTTGTTCAAGATAAAACTGTTTGTACTTGGAAACATTTGCGTTTAGTTGAGAAAACATAAAACAGAGGTTTCAAATATCGAATTCTAACTTTGACATTAATCAATCAATTGCACTGTCCTCAAAATGTCTTTGAATGAAATAGGAGAAGAAAATAATAGTCCATTTGCTGCCGACATTTCAGGCACGAATCGACACTTTTGTGATTTACCAATAAGTGATGAAACGATTTCAACGTTGAAAGAGTGTGATAAAAACAAAAACCATATAACAGAACAACCAAAATTGATAAGTAACCCATCAGCGATCAATGACGCTCAAAAACTTTATTCACAGAAAATTGAAGATTTGATTGTCAATAACTCTAATATTGAGTCGTTGGAAATTTCAATAATAGATGCAGCCAAATCAAATGAAAATGACCACCCAGCTAGTCGATCTTATATAATCTACACCATTAAAATAGCCGATGATCTAATAGTCAAGAGACGATACAGTGAATTTGAGCATTTGAGATCGGCATTGAGCAAACTCTTTTCTACCATGATCATACCTCCAATACCAGAAAAGCAATCATTGGCATCAAATCTTTCATTGAGTGGCGTAACTCCCGTAGGAACGCTCAAATCTTCAAACATTGACCAGTTAAAGATTCAGGATGCTGATAGTTCCTTGAACTACATCGAATATAGAAGAAGACTGTTGACAAGCTTCCTAAACAGGTGTTTAAAGATAGAAAGGATAAGATCTAATTATGTGTTTTTGACGTTTTTGGATCCACATCCAAACTTTAGCGAATTCATGAACACTGGAGAAGTTGGAATATTGAATAAAGCTTCACCCTATAGACTTTCTCCACTTGATCCATTATCAAGCCTACATGATGAGGTATACAGCTCATTGCCAATTCCTGCAGATGCTGCTTCTTCTGTTCAGAATATAAATGACGAGACGAACAAGCGACAGCTTGATAGCTTTTCAAAGTTTGAAAAGAAATTCAAAGAATATGAAGCAATTTTATCTAGCATCTCCAAGACAAATAAGAGCATCATTAAGAATTTCACAGAAGTATCATCAGATTATAATGATTTGGGCTCTCATTTCAATGCATTGTCACTCGAAGAGGAATCGCCATCGACTTTGATTGAAAAAACAGGACAAGTATTTGATTCAATGTTTTATGAAGTTAACATGTTCAAAAATCAGATAAATTTACAGTTTCTAGAAAAGATATTGGAATTGAGAAATTTCATCAAGACAATAAGATCATTGATTGACTTCAACAAAAAGAAGTGGTTGCAATTGATAGAAGTTAAAAGACTTCATCTGCATTATACTCATATTTTGAATAATTTCAGTCGGTTAGAAGATAGGAGAAACAAGATTGATGCTGCTATCTCAAAATCAACTGTTTTGAATCCTAGTCCAAGTGAACCAGCAAAGCAAACTAAAGTGCAGCAATCGGAAGCTGAATTGTTACAAGAACTTGCAAACCCGAAGATAGCGCCTCAATCCACCGAAGCTGTCAATAACAAACTATTTGGATACAAGATTCCTGGTTTAAAAAAGATAAACAAGGCAATTCAATCATTTACTGATGCCAACCCTGAAGAGACGAGGAAGCTTGACATAACAAAAACGAAGTTGAAATTGATCCTATTCAAGAAACAGATTGTGCTACTTACCGAAGATAACCAGGTCATCAATGAAAATGTGAACGAAGAGTTGAAAAAATTCCAGTATTGGTTCAAATTGGAGTTGAATGATTTGTGCTTCTTCTACAGTACGGCGTTGAACGAATTTTTGAATAAGGTATTTGAGAATTGGCAAGAATGTTCTTAAGTACTTCTAACTGTTTTGTGTTTGTCGTATCCAAAACTCATTTATAGGTATTTTGTTCTAAAATTTTCTTATATCTCTATCTATCGAAAACTAGTAAAAGACAGCTGGTAAAATGTATTTCTAGGATAACCCCCTTCGCACCGGACGAAAACGTGGATTTACGAACAAAAAGTTGAAGAGTCTGCAAAAGTCATAAGTACCTTGAGCCCTCAAGTCATCTTGTAAAACAAATTTGAATTCCAAAATGATAGTGAGATTGAAAGAAGCCGAAATTCAAAAAAAAAATCATGCCGACACGCGGGATTGAACCGCGGATCGCCGCATTACAAGTGCGGTGCCTTACCACTTGGCCATATCGGCTAATACTGATGAAAAAAAGAAAAACTTCATTGCAGGCTCAATAATTCGAGGGAAAACCTTGCCGTTTTTATTTATGCAACTCCTCAAAGAGGAATGGTCCACTGAAATTGATGCGTACCTTCGACGTTCAACTTTGGGCGGATACTATGATCCCATATATATCAAAGAATGATTGATATATACAACAAACCAAATTTTGTTAAGGTTTTTTCTAAAAACCAAATACGTGGTGGTAGAGGTATTACCATCTTAAAACGGTTTTTAGGGGTTAATTG